>OY986053.1:3735060-4328196 GCA_963920205.1 Stenodema calcarata | reverse complement strand
ATGAACGGCCCTTGCGAATCTCGTTTTAAACGCTCTACCAGTCGAAGTGGTATTTTCTCTACTACTCGTCTGTCGGATGATAAAGAGCGCAAAGTGGGAAGGCGGAGAGGTGTATTTTCTAATATTTTAAAACGTCGATCCGACCGCCCGTGAAAGCTGAAACAATCCCGATGCCAAAACCCGAAATGATAGTTTATCCACCTTGTAAGAACGAAAGCGGTCGGGTAACCCTCGATCTGGCGGTCATTTCAAGAGCTCTAGAATCTAGCGAGATATGAAATTTAGGTATTTAATAAAAACATCTTTTACCAAGTTGTCATTACTTCCTCGTTCAAATCGGTTTGGGGACATTCTGAATCCAATTCAATTCATTTCAATTTTTTTATTCAAGAAAACAGTACCTACCTAACATAATATGTTAGGTATATTATACCGTGCACAATACATATAACAAACATTTTTCACAGTCTAAGGACATAATGACAGTTCACAAATTAAGGTGGATTTCTGAGCCTAAGGTCCTGTGAACCGTCCAGGCTCGTTTCTTCCCTGCTTTTTAGTACCTAAGTAGTACAAATTATGCATCTGAAACGCTTATTTTAATTGGGATTAGGTGTTCAGTGGAAAAAATATAGGTACGACATCTACCTTGACGTACTTTAATAATCGCAGTTACCCAAAAACTAACTCTAATTGTCCTAAATAAAACCTGTCTATAATTTTACTCTCATTATTTCCAAGTTCAAAATATTCAAGAATCAATTTTCAAAACCACACGTCAATTTTCAATTTTTAAAATTTCCCTGTTGATAATTCAGTCCACGCCTAGATTTCATGAGAAATCCCAAATTCCTTCAAAATATCGATTTTCGAAATGAAAAGAATGGGCGCAAAGGCAAGCAGCCGCAATGTTAAGTTTTTAAGGTGCAGTTATGCATTATGTCCTAACCACCGAATTATCTGAGAAGTACCTACTCGAATTACCATCAACCTACTACTAATTATTTGCCTTGAGTACGATATATGACAAGAAATATCATTTGTCCGGCGAAAGATTTATAGAATTACTAGCTGTTATCCGTGCGTTGCACGGGTCCACATGCATTTTCGCTCTCTCAGCTGATGCGACTTCCTCGCAATCCTCCCCGTAATCTCATGAGGCTGTGTACCGAATTTCAGCGCCCTAAGCTAAAACAGGAGAGAATTCTGCTCTATCGCACACGAAGCTGATCTTACATCCTCCCAATCACCCCCTATGGCCTGAAAAGGCTCTGTACCAAATTTCAGCGCCCTAACATGAACAAGATGGAAGTTAGAACTAGGCATGCTCAAAAAGAATCCATTCTTGAAAGAATTAGATTCTTTAAAAAAAATGATACAATCTTTTTCGATTATTTTTCATTTTGGTTTATTATCTTCGATAATGAACCATTGGAATCGCCCAAAGAAAAAATTTTTTAACCCCCCCCTCAAAATTTGTTGGTTTACGTTTCAAGATACGTAGATTCAGAAAATCGAATTAAAAAAAATCCGTCCGTCCGCCGTACGCCGTACGCCGTACGCCGTCCGCCGTCCGCCGTCCGCGCCACTTTGCCCAGTTAGCGTTGAGTTAAAATTACGAAATTGTTTTTATGGGTTTCGACCAACCCCACAATGGTCCTCGAAACTTTTCATAACCCTAGGTCAAGGGGAAGGGGTTCAAAACGAATTTTGAAATTTTGAAAATTTCATATCTCGAAAAATTCATATAGAACGGTATGTTTTTTATTTCATATTTAGATAGAGTTTGTTCCGTAGAATGTTTTAAGACCATCCGCAGCTTTGTACGACCAGCCGTTCGTTAACAATGACGGCTCAAAGATTGTGCCTCACAACACGATCGTGTATCAAACTGTTGAAATACAGGTCCATTTTCATACTAAAAGCTCTTTGGAACATCATATGGCTTAAGTGATGTCGAGTTTGTTGTTCTGAGGTACGTTTCGTGCTACGGAAATGAAGGTAATTTCGAATGTTGTTGGTAGGTACTTCTTTTATAGAAAAATTTATTACCGACGTAGTATTAAAAACCCCAGAATTATATCGTATTAATTAATCATAATTAATAATAATTATTATTATTAATAAATACGAATTATTAATACCTAGGTAACAATAAATTATAATAATTTTCAGTAGGTACTTGATAAAATTGTTAATAATTAGTGATAATTGATAATAATAATTAATCTAACATTTAGGATCTAGACATTTAGACCTAGTGATCTAGACAGAAGGGTGATCTGTACAAAGAAGATAATGAACCGTTGTGTCAAGAATTTGCAGAGTTTTTGGTTTATTATCTTCGATAATGAACCATTGGAATCGCCCAAAGAAAAAATTTTTTTAACCCCCCCTCAAAATTTGTTGGTTTACGTTTCAAGATACGTAGATTCAGAAAATCGAATAAAAAAAACTCTGCAAATTCTTGACACAACGGTTTATTATCTTCCTTGTGCAGATCACCCTTCTGTCTATACCAGACTGTGTTGCAAATCGGCACCATACCATATTCTCACCGTACTCATACCATACCATACGAATTTCTTTCCTATCATACCATACTGTACTATACCAAATCATACATACAATAATATACCATACCATACTCATACCATGTCATACAAACCGAGTGAATATTGAAATGTCATCCATTTCTGACCTATATTTAAAATTTCAAGTATCTAGCTCATCATCAAAATTTAATTTGTTTAAACAAATAGGTATTATTTAAACAATTTTACAGACAAGAAAACGAGTGAATATTGCATTGTGATCCAGTTCTGAACTATTTTTAAAATTTCAAGTCAACAGCTCATCATCAAAATTTAATTTGTATTATTACAAAAAGGTATTATTTAAACAATTTTACAGATGAGAAACCGAGTGAATATTGCAATGTGGTCTATCCCCGACTCACGGTTAAAATTTCTAGACTGTAGTTTACCGGGAAGATGAAAAACGTAGTTTTATTCTGGGCGTCTGGAGGTTGGGTCACATAACGGCCGTTTTCGACGCGAAAGATTAGTGTTTTTCCTAAACCTTTGCGCGCTCACTGTGAACGAACGGCTGGTCGCACAAAACTCCAATTGGTCTTAAATGATTGGTAATTTTTCAGGTCATTCAAAAGTGAACTAAAAATTACACGGTTCAGTTGAATATTTTGAGATATGACATCGTCGAAATTTTAAATTTCGTTTTGAACCCCTTCCCCTCGACCTAGGGTTATGAAAAGTTTCGAGGATCATTGTGGGGCTGGTCCAAACCCAGAAACCAAATTTCGTAATTTTAGCTCAACGCTAACTGGGCAAAGTGCCACGGACGGCGTACGGCGTACGGCGGACGGACGGATTTTTTTTTATTCGATTTTCTGAATCTACGTATCTTGAAACGTAAACCAACAAATTTTGAGGGGGGGTTAAAAATTTTGGTTTATTATCTTCGATAATGAACCATTGGAATCGCCCAAAGAAAAAAAATTTTTTAACCCCCCCTCAAAATTTGTTGGTTTACGTTTCAAGACACGTAGATTCAGAAAATCGAATAAAAAAAATCCGTCCGTCCGCCGTACGCCGTCCCCGTACGCCGTACGGCCGTCCGCCGTCCGCGCCACTTTGCCCAGTTAGCGTTGAGTTAAAATTACGAAATTCGGTTTCTGGGTTTGGACCATCCCCACAATGGTCCTCGAAACTTTTCATAACCCTAGGTCAAGGGGAAGGGGTTCAAAACGAAATTTAAAATTTCGACAATGTCATATCTCAAAATATTTAACTGAAACGTGTAGTTTTCAGTTCACTTTTGAATGACCTGAAAAATTACGAATCTTTTAAGACCAATTGGATTTTTGTGCGACCAGCCGTTCGTTCACAGTGAGCGCGCAAAGGTTTAGGAAAAACACTAATCTTTCGCGTCGAAAACGGCCGTTATGTGACCCAAACCTCAGACGCCCAGAATAAAACTACCTTTGGTCATCTTCCCGGTAAACTATAGTCTAGAAATTTTAACCGTGAGTCGGGGATAGACCACATTGCAATATTTACTCGGTTTCTCATCTGTAAAATTGTTTAAATAATACCTTTTTGTAATAATACAAATTAAATTTTGATGATGAGCTATTGACTTGAAATTTTAAAAATAGGTCAGAACTGGATCACAGAACTGGATTCACTCGGTTTCTTGTCTGTAAAATTGTTTAAATAATACCTATTTGTTTAAACAAATTAAATTTTTATGATGAGCTAGATACTTGAAATTTTAAATATAGGTCAGAAATGGATGACATTTCAATATTCACTCGGTTTGTATGACATGGTATGAGTATGGTATGGTATATTATTGTATGTATGATTTGGTATAATACAGTATGGTATGATAGGAAAGAAATTCGTATGGTATGGTATGAGTACGGTGAGAATATGGTATGGTGCCGATTTGCAATACAGTCTGGTATAGACAGAAGGGTGATCTGCACAAGGAAGATAATAAACCGTTGTGTCAAGAATTTGCAGAGTTTTTTTCTTTGGGCGATTCCAATGGTTCATTATCGAAGATAATAAACCAAAATCCGTCCGTCCGCCGTACGCCGTACGCCGTCCGCCGTCCGCGCCACTTTGCCCAGTTAGCGTTGAGTTAAAATTACGAAATTTTTTTTATGGGTTTCGACCAACCCCACAATGGTCCTCGAAACTTTTCATAACCCTAGGTCAAGGGGATGGGGTTCAAAACGAATTTTGAAATTTTGAAAATTTCATATCTCGAAAAATTCATATGGAACGGTATGTTTTTTATTTCATATTTAGATAGAGTTTGTTCCGTAGAATTTTTTAAGACCATCCGCAGCTCTGTACGACCAGCCGTTCGTTCACAATGACGGCTCAAAGATTGTGCCTCACAACACGATCGTGAGTCAAACTGTTGAAATACAGGTCCATTTTCATACTAACAAGCTCTTTGGAACATCATATGGCTTAAGTGATGTCGAGTTTGTTGTTCTGAGGTGCGTTTCGTGCTACGGAAATGAAGGTAATTTCGAATGTTTGTTGGTAGGTACTTCTTTTATAGAAAAATTATTACCGACGTAGTATTAAAAACCCCAGAATTATATCGTATTAATTACTCATAATAATTAATTATTAATAATTATTATTATTAATAATAAATACGAATTATTAATACCTAACAATAAATTATAATAATTTTCACTAGGTACTTGATAAAATTGTTAATAATTAGTGATGATTGATAATAATAATTAATCTAACATTTAGGACCTAGACATTTAGACCTAGTGATCTAGACAGAAGGTGATCAAAGAAGATAATGATCCGTTGTGTCAAGAATTTGCAGAGTTTTTTGTTTTTAAGCAGCCGTTTTGCTCCAATGTTCAGGCCTCCGCCTCCACCTTCAGGTCTCCACCTTCGGTCCTCCACCTGTCCACCACCTTCGGTCCTCCACCAAGGGGCCTCCACCTCCGAGCCTCCACCTCCGGGCCTCCACCACCTTCAGGCCTCTGCCTCCGGGCCTCCACCTTCAGGCCTCCACCTCCGAGCCTCCACCTCCGAGCCTCCACCACCTTCAGGCCTCTGCCTCCGGGCCTCCACCTTCAGGCCTCCACCTTCAGGCCTCCACCTCCGGGCCTCCACCTCCGGGCCTCCACCACCTTCAGGCCTCCGCCTCCAGGCCTCCACCTACGGGCCTCCAGCTTCGAGCCTCCAACTTCGAGGCCTCCACCTTCGAGCCTCCACCTTCGAGCCTCCACCTTCGAGCCTCCACCTTCAGGCCTCCACCTTCAGGCCTCCACCTCCAAGGGCTCCAAGGGGCTCCAAGGGGCTCCAAGGGGCTCCAAGGGGCTCCAAGGGGCTCCAAGGGGCTCCAAGGGGCTCCAAGGGGCTCCAAGGGGCTCCAAGGGGCTCCGAGGGGCTCCGAGGACCTTGGAGGACCTCCGCGGACCTTCGAGGACCTCGGCGGACCTTCGAGGACCTTCGAGGACCTTCGAGGACCTTCGAGGACCTTCGAGGACCTTCGAGGACCTTCGAGGACCTCCGCGGACCTTCGAGGACCTCCGAGGACCTCCGAGGACCTCCGAGGACCTCCGCGGACCTCCGCGGACCTTCGAGGACCTTCGAGGACCTTCGAGGACCTTCGAGGACCTTCGAGGACCTCCGCGGACCTTCGAGGACCTTTCGAGGACCTCCGAGGACCGTCGAGGACCGTCGAGGACCGTCGAGGACCGTCGAGGACCGTCGACGGCACCTTCAAGGGCCTCCAAGACCTCCCAGGGCATCCAAGGTTAATTCCAAGCATCAGCCCAAATTCCTGAAGGCTATGGGGATGTTTCTTGGAATTAATTTGATCCGGTGAAGCCGAGATGAGATTTCTGGGCACTCGGGGTCCCTACCGTAGTAATATCCGTTGAATCGGACACTCGAGAAGGGAGAGGGTCGCGTTTGGCGTGGGCGTTGGGGGTGGTAAAGAGGGTGGCTCAGGTAGTTCCCAGAAACGATATCAGATGGCAGCGCTATTGAAGAGTGGCAGGAGGAGGATGTTGATTGAAGCCAATAGATGTGAAGCAGCAACGTAACAATTAGGCGAATAATAATGTTATTGATAAATAAAATGAAGAAAAAAGAAAGGGTTTAGCAGGTTTAGCATGTTTAGCATGTACATTGTGGCTTTAGGTTGATAAGAAGATTGTAAAATTAATCGTACCTTGAAACTACTAAATAGATCAAACATAAAAATAAGAAATATAAATCCCCCCAAAAAACACTCCGTGTAAAAATCACCCCGCCTCGCAAATATCATTCTTCAGAGGCCGGAAAAAGTTATGATATCCACTTTCCCCGCCGGCCCTTTTCCTCATTAAGGAGCTAAGTATAATGAAAAGCTTAACCACTTCACAAGCACCGTACCCCTTTCGAAATCTCCCCTTGGCGCTATTGCGAGACGTTTTTATTACTTCCACAAGCAACTAATACTTGATGGTGGTTAACGTTTTATACAAGTTACGGTTACCCAGGCTGTAGACTCGTCAAAGTTGACAAAATTAGCCTAAATTTCAGGTTTTTGTTTCTAAAAGTTTTTGGTTTGAGATAATGGGTTAAACCTTTCAAAAGGCACTGTCTGATGTTGAAACGAAGCTCTGTGCAAAATTTCAAGTCAATCCGTGAAGGTGGAAATGCCTAACTGATTAAGGAGAAGAAGAACAGGTAAGGGTGAAAAACCGGGTTTTTGAAGTTATATAACTCGGCTCCCTTTAAAGATATCGACTTGAATCTTTCAAAAGGCACTTGCTACACTTGAAACGAAGCTCCGTGCAAAATTTCAAGTCAATCGGCGAAGGTGGAGAGGCTGTAGCCTTGACCGACTGAAAAAAGTAGAAAAACATGGTAATTGGTTTTTGAAGTTATATAACTCGGCTCCCTTTAGACCTAGCGACTTGAAACTTTCAGGGCTTTCTATTATCCACACCAAACAGATCCATACCAAATTTAAAGTTGATCGGTCTACTAGGAGCCGAGATATGGTAATAATTAGCCTAAATTACCCTAAATTTAAGTTTTTTTGTCCCTAATTTTATTTTTGGGTTGAGATAATGGCTTATTTCGTTCAAATAGCACTGAGCCATGCTATAAAGAAGGTATGTAAAAAAATTCAAGTCGATTGGTCCTTTTACCCAGGCTGTAGACTCGTCAAAGTGGACAGAATTTTCCTAAGGTTTCTGTTTTTTTGTTTCTAAAACTTTTTTGGGTTGAGATAATGGGTTAAATCTTATATAAGGCTCTGTCTCAAGGTTAAATGAAGCTCTGTGCAAAATTTCAAGTCAATCGGTTAACGTGGAGAGGCTCCAGCCTTGCCTGTCTGAACAAGGAGAAGGAGAAGAAGGAGAAGGAGAAGGAGAAGAACAATCTAAGGCCGAAAAACCGGGTTTTTGAAGTTATGTAGCTCGGCTCCCTTTAGACCTATCGATTTGAAACTTTCAGGGCATTCTAATATACACTCAAAGAAGACCCACACTAATTTTCGTGACGTCCGGTAAACATACGGTAAACATCGTACACTCGGCACCGTTCGTTTTCTCAACTTCTTTGCTTGGAGGGGCGGAACGCTACCGCGTTCCTAGATTAAACTCATTGAAGGTCACTCATAAATTCATTGAAGGTCACAGGCCATGAATGGATTCAGCTAATTTATGGTCGAAAATGCCTTGTAGCAATAATACTTTACGTTACTCAGTTAAAAAATAGAGTTTTTTGAATTTTAAGATTTTTCACTCTAAAATGACCGTCGTTCTCTTAATTTGCGTGAAAATAGAAATCCGGTTACACCGTTGGGAATATCACGAAAATTCCTAATTTTCTGTATTTCGAATCGCCAAAACGGGTGAAAAATCAACTTGAAAAGGAAAATTTTTTCAATTTTTTTTTCAATGTTTTATTGACATAATATTGCCCATCAGGCGACTATGGTGCAAGCGTGTAAGGTGTTCTACTTGGGTGTGTGTGCGTGATGGTGTAGGAGAGGAGCTGGTCAAGTGGCGTCCACTTCTGAATCGTCTCGGACGTTACTCCTCAGCGCTCTTCTCTTGAGGCGTTTTCTTTCATATGGCGCTGGTCCCGCGATCGCCTCCACTTCCGGGTTGCCGTGTCCTGATGCTCTTGTCCGCAAGGCGCTGTACGCTGCAAAAATACGGTCTTGCACCGATTCTAATTTAAGATCGCGGTGCAACGTCTCATTACAGACAAACCAAGGTGCACCGCAGATCTGGCGCAAGATTTTGTTTTGCATAGTCTGAATCTTTTGGATAGAGCTCACGCATGCAGAACCCCACACTTCACATCCATATGTCCACACGGGCTTAATCATGAGAGCGTACAGGAGCCTCTTGTTGCTTAGATCCAACTTTGCTTTGGGGTTGATCATTGGCCATAGCTGGTAGACGCGTCGCTTCATCTCATTCACAGTGCGACGGATGTGGGGTCTCCATGTGAGTCTCCTATCCAGGATCAAACCCAAGTAGCGCACCTCAGACCTATGGGGGATAACGTCGCCTGCTAGACGGATGTTAGAGACTGACCCTCGTCTTAAGGTGAACGTTGTAAGAGATGACTTTGAGGGGTTCACCCTCACTTTCCATCTGTTACACCATTGGTCTACTTCATTGAGGTGCGTTTGCAGGTGATGCTCAACTTCTGTTAGCGTCCCGCCCATAGACAGAATTCCAGTGTCATCAGCAAATTGTGCAGTTAATGTGCTAGTATCGGTGGGGAAGTCATTCGTGTATATGCTATAGAGTAAGGGAGACAATGGGGAACCTTGCGGGACTCCTGCTGACGCAGATTTGAATTCTGAGAATTCCTGCGCAATCTTGACTCTGAACGTTCGACCACTGAGGAACGATCGCATTAAGAGGAATAGAGAGTTGGGCAGGAATTCTCTCAACTTAAATAGCAGACCTTCATGCCAGACCTTGTCAAATGCTGCCTGGACATCTAGGAAAACTGCTCCCGTATACTTTTTCTCCTCAAACCCTTTAGCTATGTAGTCCACTATGAAGTACATTATTGATTCTTGCCAGGATGATCTTGTCAAATACCTTACCAAGCACTGGTAGCAAACTGATGGGACGGTAGGATGCAGGATGTTGTAAGGGCTTCCCTGGCTTTGGGATAACAATCACCACTGCATGCTTCCATACCCCTGGATAGTACCCAAGCCGAAGTAGGGAATTATAGAGACTGAGTAGAAAAGCTCTCCCTTTCCTTGGGAGCCTCGTTACCATTCCAAGAGTCACCAAATCATACCCTGGAGCTTTCTTATTTTTCATTTTCTTTAGGGCCAATTGTAACTCTTGTGGAGTGATTGGTGCTGGTGGGGGGGACATTTGCAGTGGGACATCAATTGATCCCTCCACCTGAGCCAAAATTTCTTCAAAGCCTCTTGGGCTTGGATTAGGCTTGAAAACATCGGCAAAGTGATTTGCCAACAGATTGGCTTTGGTTGCGTCCTCTACTACCCATCTCCCTTGACCATCTTTCAGCGGTGGAGAGCTTTTACTGTTAGGGTTCCGAAAATGCTTAGAGAGTTTCCACATCCCTCCAAAATTTGGTCCATTCATGCTTTGCAGATGGGTAGAGAAGCGGGCATTCCTCAATGTAGAAATTTGTAGAAATTTCCACTTGTAGAAATTGTAGAAATTGTAGAAATTTCCACTTTTGTCAAACGCTCATAAACCCCTATAATTCGGCACAAGAATTATAGTTGCGTCCAAATGGGTGCAAATTATGTTTTTTACGTGATGCCGGGGGAAAATAATTTAAAGAAAATTACATAAAAACATGAAAAAAACACGTTTGCGCACGATTTTTTTTTCTAAATCGTATTTTAGGGAACCCATAGAACACCCCCCCAATTGGAATCCGACCTTAACCAGGCTTAATCCCTTTCAATACATTTCAATATAATTATGCACCCACCAGCAATCAACAGGTATATGAATTTCAAATTAATTCTTGGTTACTCTTTGGTCAATCATTTTAATATCGTCGGTGAAACAGCAACATGCTATTCATCACGCATTTTCCCCAACTTTTCAGGAGAGACAAAAAACTGTTTACAAAACTTACGTCGTGCACTGTGAAAAGCAAACAGTCATGCAGCATGGCTATAAGAGCAAATATTTGAAGGAATAGTTGGTTTTATGTTAATGTTTTATGGATACGGACTCTGGCGCTGAAGCCGGTAGAAAACTATTGTCGCGTCACTGTCTCACTTCGGGTTTTTAACGAACGCTGTCAAATTTAGCTCCCAAAGTGAGATTGTGCGGTACCAGTGAACTTGTTCCTAGTCGATTAGTCCCCACTCGATCCTGATTCTCCTTCCTTCTGTTCTCCTTTTATTTTCTTCGTGGGCCCCAGGAATCAACATATCCTATTTTGTTACTGGCAACACATTCTACACATCGTTGATATCCATAATAATTATAGTTGATGGTTAATAATTATTGGTAGTTTTAATAATTAAATCGATATCTGAAAACCATGTCGAATCAGCTAGATCAGTATGAACATTAAACCGACAGGCTGCCTCACGATTCACCCTCATGTTGACGACATTTGATCTGCTCCACATTTGAGCCCTCATTGTGAACGAACGGATCTTAAAAAAATCCTTAAAAAAAATATACCGTTCGATTTGAATTTTTCAAACTTCGTTTTGAACCCAGTTTTGGACCTAGAGTTATGAAAAGTTAGGTGGATCATTGTGAGGTTGGTCCGAAGTTCGGACTCCGAACCCGTAAACCAAATTTCGTAAATTTAGCACAACCCTAACTAGGCAAAGTGCCGCCGACGGACGGATTTTTTTTCTCGATTTTCTGAATTTATCTTGAAACGGAAAATTTTGTACGCCCGCTGGAGGTTCATCAACATAAAGGACGTTTGTTTGTAGGTACCTTTCCGGGATAGGATGTTAGACTCCCGGGCCCTGAAAATTCGGACGTTAGACTCCCGGGGCTGTCCGATCCCAAGGCGTTAGACTCCTAATGACGTTAGACTCCCGAAAAATTACATTAGACTCCTGACACCTATTGTGAGCTATTTGCCGAGCCCAGGGGACACCACGAGGAGGTTGCTCACGTTGTCCCCCAAAAAGTATTCAGCAAGAAGCATCGTCAAATTACTAATATAAATTGTACATGAGACATAATATGTCATAATCATATTATGAGGTAAATCATTAAGGTAAATAATATTTACCTTAATGTATCAGTCTTGTTATCCACTCTTGCCCGTTGTGCAGTTGGTACCTGGGTGTGGTTTAATGCCAGTGACTCGAGTTTTGTATAATATATTATACTTCCGCTTGTACCTCAATGAGCTCTTGAAAGAAGACATAGATGTTGGGATGTTCTGAGTTAAAACCTTTGTTGAAATAGGCATGAAAGGATTCACAAGCATTGGTCGTTCTTGTCAAGTCAGCCGATTTGCAAGCCCATAGATATGGTGAATAAAGGGCATAGTCAGAAACGTAAGTATCATGGAGGTATCGCGCATATTCATCAGCATTTGGCAAATCAGTAGGCTTGTCTAAAACCCAATCGCAAAATCTATCGCCAACTTCATCTGGGTTACAATAAGCCAGCCCAAACGACCACCGCAGCCACCTACCAGATAATATGCTGTCATCATCATTGTATGTCGTAACCATGCCCAGATTTTGTATCTTCCTGAACCTGCACTAGTTTTAGTCTATTATTAGTAAATTTGGTTTATTAGTCTATTATTTAGTATTAATGTAGTAATTATTTACGTACCAAGATAGTTTCAAATGAAACCTGCAACCAACAAGTGTAGCATATGGCCAAACATTTCGGGAGTCTAACGTCCACCTGCCTGCAAGATAAAAGTGACGGCCGGACCGCGGGGAGTCTAACGCTACGTCCCCTAATTTTCCAATAATTGTATGGCTGTATAAGAAATTAATGCCAATAAAAAATTAAAAAAAAAACACAGCGAGTGTCTGTGTGCAGTTGGATGATTAACTAATCTAACTTAAGATAACTAACCTTATATTAACTATTTGGCCAAAGAGTTAATAGTACAATAGTGCCTAATTACTTAACTAATTACATAGGGCCTTATAATTATAGGTGATAAATATCGATACTATTGGTGGCAGAAAAGTATCAATCGTCATTGATACCTTTCCTCCGACATTATCGGCATGTCGACTACGGAAAGTCCCGCCTAAGCCAACGGAAAGCCGTACCGGGTTCCTAAGGGAGAACCCCCTGGCTCTAGTGCAATGTAGGGATGTATAAAAAATATCGATATATCGAAATAGCCGATATTTTTCTTGCGATATATCGATGTTTATTGCCGATATTTTTTATCCCGATATATCGGAATATCGATATCAAACTGGCACTATCGGGTCCGATATATAATAATAAAAATATATTATGTTTGCATAAATGTATAAATATTATTATTATTATTATATTATTATATCGCATTTAATGTCCAATGAGTAGCCAACAAGTTTCTTCGCCCTAAGGCTTCTATCCTTGACCTTCCCTTTGACTGATAGTTTTGAGAATTTTTCTGCTGAACCTGAAGGTTCTGGTCCACTGTAGATCGTATCCTATCACGGACACCCTTGGCAACAAAAATGAGCACCTGGAAGAAGAAATAAAGGTAACAAGCGGAAGAAGAAGAAGAGCATCCATCCATCCGCCTTAGAGCACTTGTAAAATTACAATTTTGCGAACCACTCCAGCGTGGAGAACAACATGGAGCTACACTGGGTTGGAAAAGGAAATGGAAGGGACAGAGCAAACTTTACGGGAGGATAACCAACCCTCTAACGTGAAACCTTCCTCATTTTGCTGTAATGCAAAATGCAATCAACTGCTCTTCGGCGACCTTCTCATCCGCGTAAACACCATACAAGATTACGAAACGACCACTCGACAGACTCTACGACTACATTACCGACAATAACATCCGCCTATAAACGAAATTACCAATAAAAAGAAATCAAATATTACCTCACCTATGTCCAACATGGCCGTCTGCTAGGACAATTAAAACGAGAAAGGAGAAGAAGAAGCTATTATATTATATCGAAGACCGATATATCGAAATATCGATATTTTTTACCGATATATCAAATTACTATTTCGATATATTTCTAAAGTATCGATAGTCGATATATCGATAGTTTTCTCCGATATTGCATCCCTAGTGCAATGCCAGGTTGGTGCAATGCGTCAGGTACTGCAGCCTGTCGCCGACAGTGGCGGAGCAAGCTCCAATCCACCGTCAATTCAAAAAAATGAGGTCTTCAGAGTATCGCCGTAAGGCGAGGGACTCAGAGACCTCATCGGGAACTCAGCTCAGTTTCCTGATCAGAGTTAATTTCGATGTAATATCGCGGGAGACCGTAGGATTTTGCGTCGAGTGGAACATTCGGGAAGGGAGTGGGCGGCAAATGTTGGCGGGGGGGTAGTTCTTAGAACCGCGAACAGGTAGCGACTCTGTACAACCCAAGTACTACCTGAGTACCTATCGCTACTCTCACAACTCCTGTGATAATAGATAAGATCCTTGCAGTCGTTCTGTGCGAACTAAAAATTCAAAAATACAGCATCAAGTAGAATAAAATTGTTTTCTAATTCAAAAAACGAGACGTAAAACTCATTTTGGTTTATTATCTTCGATAATGAACCATTGGAATCGCCCAAAGAAAAAATTTTTTTAACCCCCCCTCAAAATTTGTTGGTTTACGTTTCAAGATACGTAGATTCAGAAAATCGAATAAAAAAAACTCTGCAAATTCTTGACACAACGGTTTATTATCTTCCTTGTGCAGATCACCCTTCTGTCTATACCAGACTGTGTTGCAAATCGGCACCATACCATATTCTCACCGTACTCATACCATTTCTTTCCTATCATACCGTACTGTACTATACTAAATCATACATACAATAATGTAACATACCATAGTCATACCATGTGAATGAATAAATGAAACATGAATGAATTTTAACTCAACGCTAACTGGGCAAAGTGCCGCGGACGGCGTTTGGCGTACGGCGACGGACGGATTTTTTTTTATTCGATTTTCTGAATCTACGTATCTTGAAACGTAAACCAACAAATTTTAAGGGGGGGGTTAAAATTTTTTTTTCTTTGGGCGATTCCAATGGTTCATTATCGAAGATAATAAACCAAAATGAAGTACGAGGTACGCGGTGTGGGTGTGGGAGGGGGCGCAGAGACATAAAAGGTCTCGTCGTATGACGCAACTAGTTGGCCTCCTGCCAGCCGTATTATGTCATACGCTCGTGCGTCATAGGCTCTGACGTACTTGTTGGCCTCCTGCCAGCCGTCTTACGTCATACGCTCGTGCGTCATAGGCTCTGACGCACTAGTGGCCTCCTGCCAGCCGTCTTACGTCATACGCTCGTGCGTCATAGGCTCTGACGTACTTGGTGGCCTCCTGCCAGCCGTCTTACGTCATACGCTCGTGCGTCATAGGCTCTGACGTACTTGTTGGCCTCCTGCCAGCCGTCTTACGTCATACGCTCGTGCGTCATAGGCTCTGACGCACTAGTGGCCTCCTGCCAGCCGTCTTACGTCATACGCTCGTGCGTCATAGGCTCTGACGTACTTGGTGGCCTCCTGCCAGCCGTCTTACGTCATACGCTCGTGCGTCATAGGCTCTGACGTACTTGTTGGCCTCCTGCCAGCCGTCTTACGTCATACGCTCGTGCGTCATAGGCTCTGACGTACTTGTTGGCCTCCTGCCAGCTGTCTTACGTCATACGCTCGTGTGTCATAGGCTCTGACGTACTAGTTAGCCTCCTGCCATCCGTCTTACGTCATACGCTCGTGCGCCATAGGCTCTGACGTAATGGCCCACCGGTCGCTTGTGTTCTGACGTGATCTGAGGGAAAGGGTGAATCAAGGGAACAAATTTTTTCCGTTTCAGTTCATGTGCCAAAGCAAAGACATGAAAATGTCAAAAAAATATGTAAATAGGTACCTAAGCCCAACTGTAATGTCAATTTTCTGACAATGAGTTTTCGACTATAGTTTTCATACCTTTTTACTTAAGTACTTATTGCAATTTGAGACTGATAATGAGCTGTTTGCAAATAAAAAGTCTGATAACTACTTTATTACATCTTATTAATCTATTTTCAAGTTCCGATTCACAGTTGAATGTATTTTATTTAGATGTCGTAAAATTCGAAAACGATGGAATGACGAAACCTGTCGACTACTGACTCAAGTGATACTGTCGACTTCTAACACATGTAGGTCGACTACTAGTGCAAAACCATGTCGACTACTGAAGAAAATGTTGGTCACTGGTATCGACTACTACCTAGAGCATTGGGATTTTTTACAAAACTTGTTTTTCCCTTTTCAAACCATGTTGAATAATATTTCCCGCTGCCAGGTCTTTTAGGGAAGGATCTTGGGTACACAATGAACAGGTTTGCAATGAGAAATAGTTGATAATAATAATTAATCTAACATTTAGGATCTAGACATTTAGACCTAGTGATCTAGACAGAAGGGTGATCTGTACAAAGAAGATAATGAACCGTTGTGTCAAGAATTTGCAAATTATTAATTAATTATTATTATGAATTATCACTAATTATTAATAAGTTTATCAAGTAGATACCTAGTAAAAATTATTATAATTTATTTTTTTTGACAAACAAATATTTATTATTCAAAGTAAATAAAGAGGTTATTTTTGCGGTTCCAGCGAGTCGAGCGAAGGTGTGGATGTTAAGTGGTTTCGTGACCCGTAGTTTCTCAGTTGAGGGGCATCAGGGCTCCGTCTTCCAGCCCTAGGCAGCGGACCTTCCGTCGTGACCCTCGAATACGCAACGAGACAGCCCGGATGACTGTCATCTGGGTCTTCACCCGCACCCAATGAGTGACTTGAGAAAGGGGTTTGGACCATTTGTCTGCCAGAGCAGTTGCAAGTCTTTTAAGGAAGGAATCGTACTCCTTGTGTAGTGACCCCTCACAGGATACTACTAAAGGTGTAAACGACCCTCTCAAGTCCTCAGCAGCAGCATCATATTTTCGGTGCTTGGCGTTGGCAGCGTTTTGGGAGACAGTTGCCCAGGTTTGAGAGCTGTAGGAGGAGGCGTCAGCGTTTATCACGCGAGTATCCAAATACGCCGTCCTCTCGGCCTCCCACAAACCATGAATTTTCAGGTCCGCCACTACCCGTGGGGTGCCATCCTCATTTTCTTTCATCACTGGCTCTATCCCCACCGAGTTAAATGCCAGGCCTGCCATCCGTGCGCACTGGTCTCTAATTTGGTCGTGACCATGTTTGACCTGGCCTCCTTTTTTGCAATTTAGCGCGTGGCAAAGGTCCATCGGCTCACTGCAGCCATCGCATTGGTTTGGCATTCCTTTTGGTTCCCTTCCGTATCTTATAGCAAGTGCGTCTCTGAATTGCATGGGTGAGAGGTCCAGGTCGTCTTTTACCAATGGTATTACCGTCAGCCATATTAAAATATTAATAATTTGTATTTAATTAATACGATATAATTCTAGGGTTTTTAATACTTTTTAATTTTTCTATAAAAGAAGTACCTACCTACCAACAAACATTCGAAATTACCTTCATTTCCGTAGCACGAAACGTACCTCAGAACAACAAACTCGACATCACTAAAACCATATGATGTTCTAAACAGCTAGTTAGTATGAAAATCGAGTCGACCTGCATTTAATCGACCTGTATTTCAACCGTTTGATTCAAGATCGCGTCGACAGGCTCAACCTTTGAGCCGTCATTGTGAACGAACGGCTGGTCGTACAAAGCTGCGGATGGTCTTAAAAAATTCTACGGAACAAACTCTATCTAAATATGAAATAAAAAACATACCGTTCTATATGACTTTTTCGAGATATGAGATGTTCAAATTTTCAAAATTCGTTTAGAACCCCTTCCCCTTGACCTAGGGCTATGAAAAGTTTCGAGGACCATTGTGGGGTTGGTCGAAACCCATAAAAAAAATTTCGTAATTTTAACTCAACGCTAACTGGCCAAAGTGGCGCGGACGGCGTACGGCGGACGGCGTACGGCGGACGGCGTACGGCGGACGGACGGATTTTTTTTTATTCGATTTTCTGAATCTACGTATCTTGAAACGTAAACCAACAAATTTTGAGGGGGGGTTAAAAAAATTTTTTCTTTGGGCGATTCCAATGGTTCATTATCGAAGATAATAAACCAAAAAACTCTGCAAATTCTTGACACAACGGTTCATTATCTTCTTTGTACAGATCACCCTTCTGTCTAGATCACTAGGTCTAAATGTCTAGATCCTAAATGTTAGATTAATTATTATTATCAATTATCACTAATTATTAACAATTTTATCAAGTACCTAGTGAAAATTATTATAATTTATTGTTAGGTATTAATAATTTGTATTTATTATTAATAATAATTATTATTAATTATGATTAATTAATACGATATAATTCTGGGGTTTTTAATACTACGTCGGTAATAAAGTTTCTATAAAAGAATTACCTACCAACAAACATTCGAAATTACCTTCATTTCCGTAGCACGAAACGCACCTCAGAACAACAAACTCGACATCACTTGAGCCATATGATGTTCCAAAGAGCTTGTTAGTATGAAAATGGACCTGTATTTCAACAACTTGATTCACGATCCTGTAGTGAGGCACAATCTTTGAGCCGTCATTGTGAACGAACGGCTGGTCGTACACAGCTGCGGATGGTTTTAAAAAATTCTACGGAACAAACTCTATCTAAATATGAAATAAAAAACATACCGTTCTATATGAATTTTTCGAGATATGAAATTTTCAAAATTTCAAAATTCGTTTTGAACCCCTTCCCCTTGACCTAGGGTTATGAAAAGTTTCGAGGACCATTGTGGGGTTGGTCGAAACCCATAAAAAAAATTTCGTAATTTTAACTCAACGCTAACTGGGCAAAGTGGCGCGGACGGCGGACGGCGGACGGCGTACGGCGGACGGACGGATTTTTGGTTTATTATCTTCGATAATGAACCATTGGAATCGCCCAAAGAAAAAAAATTTTTAACCCCCCCTCAAAATTTGTTGGTTTACGTTTCAAGATACGTAGATTCAGAAAATCGAATAAAAAAAAATCCGTCCGTCCGCCGTACGCCGTACGCCGTCCGCCGTACGCCGTCCGCCGTCCGCGCCACTTTGCCCAGTTAGCGTTGAGTTAAAATTACGAAATTTTTTTTATGGGTTTCGACCAACCCCACAATGGTCCTCGAAACTTTTCATAACCCAAGGTCAAGGGGAAGGGGTTCAAAACGAATTTTGAAATTTTGAAAATTTCATATCTCGAAAAATTCATATAGAACGGTATGTTTTTTATTTCATATTTAGATAGAGTTTGTTCCGTAGAATTTTTTAAGACCATCCGCAGCTTTGTACGACCAGCCGTTCGTTCACAATGAAGGCTCAAAGATTGTGCCTCACTACAGGATCGTGAATCAAACTGTTGAAATACAGGTCCATTTTCATACTAACAAGCTCTTTGGAACATCATATGGCTTAAGTGATGTCGAGTTTGTTGTTCTGAGGTGCGTTTCGTGCTACGGAAATGAAGGTAATTTCGAATGTTTGTTGGTAGGTACTTCTTTTTTATTTCATATTTAGATAGAGTTTGTTCCGTAGAATTTTTTAAGACCATCCGCAGCTTTGTACGACCAGCCGTTCGTTCACAATGAAGGCTCAAAGATTGTGCCTCACTACAGGATCGTGAATCAAACTGTTGAAATACAGGTCCATTTTCATACTAACAAGCTCTTTGGAACATCATATGGCTTAAGTGATGTCGAGTTTGTTGTTCTGAGGTGCGTTTCGTGCTACGGAAATGAAGGTAATTTCGAATGTTTGTTGGTAGGTACTTCTTTTATAGAACAATTATTACCGACGTAGTATTAAGAACCCCAGAATTATATCGTATTAATTAATCATAATTAATAATTATTATTATTAATAGTAAATACGAATTATTAATACCTAACAATAAATTATAATAATTTTCACTAGGTACTTGATAAAATTGTTAATAATTAGTGATAATTGATAATAATAATTAATCTAACATTTAGGATTTAGACATTTAGACCTAGTGATCTAGACAGAAGGGTGATCTGTACAAAGAAGATAATAAACCGTTGTGTCAAGAATTTGCAGAGTTTTTTTTATTCGATTTTCTGAATCTACGTATCTTGAAACGTAAACCAACAAATTTTGAGGGGGGGTTAAAATTTTTTTTTCTTTGGGCGATTCCAATGGTTCATTATCGAAGATAATAAACCAAAATCCGTCCGTCCACCGTACGCCGTCCGCGCCACTTTGCCCAGTTGGCGTTGAGTTAAAATTACGAAATTTGGTTTCTGGGTTTGGACCAGCCCCACAATGGTCCTCGAAACTTTTCATAACCCTAGGTCAAGGGGAAGGGGATCAAAACGAATTTTGAAATTTTGAAAATTCCATATCTCGAAAAATTCCCATCAAACGGTATGTTTTTTATTTCATATTTAGATAGAGTTTGTTCCTAAGGATTTTTTAAGACCATCCGCAGCTGTGTACGTCCAGCCGTTCGTTCACAATGACGGCTCAAAGTTTGTGCCTCACAACACGATCATGTATCAAACTGTTGAAATACAGGTCCATTTTCCTACTAACAAGCTCTTTGGAACATCATATGGCTTAAGTGATGTCGAGTTTGTTGTTCTGAGGTGCGTTTCGTGCTACGGAAATGAAGGTAATTTCGAATGTTTGTTGGTAGGTACTTCTTTTATAGAAAAATTATTACCGACGTAGTATTAAAAACCCCAGAATTATATCGTATTAATTGATCATAATTAATAATAATTATTATTAATAATAAATACGAATTATTAATACCTAACAATAAATTATAATAATTTTCACTAGGTACTTGATAAAATGGTTAATAATTAGTGATAATTGATAATAATAATTAATCTAACATTTAGGAAATAGACATTCAGACCTAGTGATCTAGACAGAAGGGTGATCTGTACAAAGAAGATAATGAACCGTTGTGTCAAGAATTTGCAGAGTTTTATCTAGATGGGTTTAACACCTTTATTTTATAATCCTTGTAAGACTCTCACTACAATCACTTGAAAGTCAATTAATGGAGTTAATGAAGGGACTTGGGAACGATTAGGGTAATCGTTGTATTAAATTCTTAACGCTCCCTTGTTCAATGGATCAAACCTAACTAATACAATTAAAACGAGGCTTAAGGAAAATTCGTAGGAGTCTCGGGGAAGGTACTTTCTTCTGCTCAGGCGGGTACTCGTGAAAGGGTGGGAGCGGGACTCTTGAAGACGTGGAAGGGAGACCTATATAAATCGCCGGCCGCCCCAAGAAGCCGCTCAAAAACCGAATACCGCGGACTAGTCATGAAATCCCTTACGGCCGTTTCAGCTTTCCTCGTGTTGGTCGCCGCCTCCGCGGAGATGGACGACTGTTTCCGAAAAGATTCCATTTCTTGCATACAGATTGAGCTTTTCCGACAGGCGAAGAGTTTTTTCGAGCAGGACAAAATCGAGCTTTTCGGCGGGTTGGCCCTCACCAAGAACCAAATAGGCGCGGAAAAGGCTGCCCGGAGCCTCCAGGAGGACGTGTTCACTGAGAAACAGATCGAAACCGCCAAAGACCTCGATGACAGGGAAGAGGCTTTGGAGAATTTCGCGTTCAGCAGAGCCGGTCGTCTCCTGGAGGACCGCAGCCTCACTTGGAATTTGTCTCCTGTCGTCGCTGATCTTGCGTCAGCCTCCAGAAGCCTGTCCGATTCCATTCCCACCGAAGTCAAAGATGGAGTCTCTAAATTCCTCGAAGAAGGTCAGTGTCAATTTCCACTAAATACATCCAATCGTCAAAATTTGAATTTAGAATTTGGTTTTTCATTTGCTAACAATGCAAAAACCTAAGCTTCTTCGTAGAGTAGGTATAATATTTCTGTAAAATTTGTTAAACATCGCTAACAAAACTCCAGTTTTTCTTCAGTATATTTCAAATTCGAATCAGGACAAATTGGAACTATTTTCCACTCCTATGATCGATTTCAGCAAACTTTAAAGTGCATACTTTTTGTGAGAAATAATTTACGATTTTTCAACTTTTTTAGCTTTTAGAAACATTTTCCATCTAGTATAAAAGTAAATTGGGAGTTTTTCCTTCTCGAGAACCATTTTAGCGAATTTTCGAAGGAAACGAAGCTATTGTTCTTGGTCCAAAATTTTCAAAACTCGAATTGCCGAAAAATGTTCATACCATAAATCATACGAAAGTATAAGGCTAAATTCGTAGATGGGCAGAATCGAGTTTCTCTAAGGGGGGTTTTGGTAGAGTTTTAGAGGGGAAAAATTACCTATGTAGCCCTATATTCACAAAACGAAACATTTTGACATCTGACATCTCATTCATAAGTTTGTTAATGTTTCGTTCATTCGCCCTTGGGTTATTATACGTTTTTTATTTCGTAGGGTTGTAGGAGATTTGGTGAAAAAGAGAGGACGTTTTCCGAGCTTTCAGCTTTAATAAGCCATTTTTAGGGTTAGGTATTTCTTCCTCGTCCCAGTCTCTACTTCTTTCGACGAGTGGTGAGCTGAAAGATTCGCCAAGCCTCCCACAACCCTCCAAAATAAAAAAACTCATTCTAAAGGTTTTTTAACGCTGAACACAATGGTGACAATGGTGAGTTTAATTATTTCATTTTAAATCAAACTGGTGGTCTATAGATAATTTCAAAAATTAAAAAAATGTATACCTATTTGATAAATAAACGTGTTAATGCGAGTCGCAACACCTGGAGTCAAGTTGATTTGTAGCAATGTGGACTTGACTGTACAAAATGCATTATGTTATGTACATTGGAGAAAATTTGGGTATGTGCTAATCAATAAGTAGGGATTTATCTGCTTTTGAATGAGTGAATCTGCGTGGATTTACGAGGAAAGGCCGCTGCATTTCACACGCAAGTTTCTAAGTAATTTGGTTATGCGATTCATATAAGTTTTGTTTTGCTTGGCTTCGTTTCTCACGCCCCAGAGAAATGACTTTTCCATTGCAGACACTGATGCACTCAAATTAAAATTCCAACTAATAATTGAAGAAACTTAGCTGCCCATTGTTTTCTAATTTACGCTCCTCAATAAAAAGCCTTTCTAAACTAATTTCATCACTAATGGATCGAGTTAATTGCTTTGAAAACGGTCAGTAAATTAACAAGGCCGCGTTACTCACCCGCTCCTGGGGGTGCCCAGCGGTGCGATACGGACACCTTCTAGCTTCGTTGAGCGAGAAATCCCTGAAGAAACAACGGAATGGAAAATTTTGATTGTTCAATTAGACAAATGACCAAATTTACTGGTTTTTCTAGTTTTATTGACATTGAAAGATGGTGAAATTTCACAACAAAAAATGTTGACTGCAGACAAATTCATTTAATATCAATTTTTTATTTTCTTCTTCTTTTATTGGCTTCTGAAGTAGGCTAATCAATTTTTTACTGGCAATCACAAGCTTCAGACATCACTAATATTCCAGAATTATATTTTAAAAAATTTAAAGACCTTCATAGTGCGAAATCAAATTTAAAAGACAAAGCTAGATAACAGCTGCTGTATTGTGCATACAACAAGCTTAACTGTAACATAGCTCTCACCCCAATGATACGTCCTATTCAAACGTGAGTCAGTTTGTAAAGAACCTCGCAATTTCTATGGTTCCAAGGAAGTTATACCTATGACTGAGGAATATGTCATCAGAAGATTGTCTCTGTATCTCGTTGGATGTTCGGTAAAATCCCAGTTTCGTGATGGCTGGAGTGGATGTTTCCTCGATGTGCAGTTTGTGATGCTTCAGAACGACCAATTTGGACGGTGTCAAGGTGTTTGCCTCACGATCAAAGAAATTGAGTGGGGCGATGTTGCAGTGCAGAGCAATCAAGGATCTGCCCTGAAATAAGGCTCGATAAACTTTAAAAATGGGTTTAGATTCACCACACATTCACCACTGCATTCCTCAAAAAAAATATTAACATATAAAATTATATTCCTAGATGAAGATCGATAATCAAATTATAAAAATAACCTATTTTTTATATCTAAATTAGAATTATTATAAAATAATAAAATAGGATAGATATTCTGGGTAATTCTATTAAACTGGTCAAAACTGTAACCAACTTGTGATTGATATCGTTTGCGGTGTGCATGCCCGTTCAAGGGTGCAAAGCTCGTGTGTGTCCTCGCACTTTGAAATGTGGCCGTTTTCACTTCGCTTTAGTCAGGGAAAGGTGTTATAAATCAAGACTGCCCCGGAGATAAGGATGTCCGGTGTAAACGGACACACTTGCCCGGGAGGATGTGTTTACTTTCTCTTCAATCGCAAAAGGCCCATCTTCCGCTCGGAGCACTAAAAGGATTCGGAGACCGACGCACGTAAAACCCGGAGTGCGCTTGATAATGAACATAACGCGCCATCAGCGTTTTCACCTAGTCGCGGTGGACGCCCTACATTTTCACTCGCAAGTTAGAAATATCCGATTCATTCCAAGTTTCTTTGAGAGGATCATGCTGAGCTCTCGAGAAAGATCCTCCGGGTCATCCTCATCTTTGGAATTGCCGTAAAGCTTATTCCCGTTTCAGTGCGATCATCGTCGGAAATGAAGATTGTTTGCACTTCAAAGAGATCATTTGTACTGGCATGCGGTTCTCCGCAATTTAAGCTTTTGACTTGTCATTTAAGAAATGAAAAGTGAATGATTCAACATTTGTACATTAGTGGTTCATACTACACCCCTTAATTTCTTCAAACAATTTATTTCAAGTTACGATTTCAACCTTAACATTCAATATTAATAATCATTCACAAGAAGACCGAATGGTCAAGTACTATATCAGTCAGATGATTTAGTAACATACAGGAAAGATAGACAAAGGACTATTCTAGTCCTAGGAATATCACCCTAAGGACTAAACCTTTCAGTCCTAGGAATAGCTATCAGACGGATTAGGCTCACTTATTCTTCAAGTAAGATGATTTAGTAACTTTAGTTTTATACGGCGCAGTCCGCAATTCAAATAAACATACAAGTAGGATAAAGGAAAGCAAATGTATTGTAATTACTGGAAAACAATCTTGAAGGAGTGTCTCCATTAGGTTTATTAGGCTCTCTGATTCATTATCCACCTCTGGATGCAACGGTCTCAACAATATCCAGACCTCTGAGTCCACCTATACCAATGACATGAATCTCCCGTGATATTTGTATTTTTTCATCTTGGTGATTCAATGTACTTCTACTTCAATTTACTTTATAATGAGACATTTCAACTCATTTATAAATAAATGAAAATATACTGTTTCAGGCCGTGGTAAGAAGAAGAAGCTCATGAGGGCTCTCTTACCGTTCCTTTTGGGTCTCAAAATGAAATTGGCCGGTTTCATGGTCCTTTCTTACTTCGTGATCGCTCTCATCGCCAAGAAGGCCCTCCTCGCTTCCGTCGTATCGCTCGCCATCGCTGGATTCATCGCTCTGAAGAAGCTCATGTCCAACCAGCACGGCCACGAGGTGAGCAGTCCGTTTATACTTTCCGAACACACAATAACCCAATCCAGGGCCAGTACTTCATCGCAGTACTCGTGTATTTCACTCGTCTGTGCAGGTTCATGAAGTCGGTCATGGATGGTCCGGCGGATACGCTGCTGGCGGTGGCGGCGGCGGTGGATGGGACAGCTACGGTCACGACGCTCACGGAGCCTACTCAAACCCCGTGGCAGCTCAAACCCTCGCCTACAGCGGACAGAAACCCACTGCCAGATAATACCGTAAGTATCTACAAAACCTGAGGAATCAAATATCAATATTACACGACGTGTAGGATGTTAGAGTGGCACGAACGACAGAGTTTCTAGGGTATCAAATCTTGATGATTTTGCTCAGCTGATCTAAATGAACGGCGCACTTGGTCGTTTTGTGCACCTCAATTGATTTCAACCAGATTCGGAGTAATTTTTTCAACTTCTATGAGCAGTATTTATTTAAGAACTGTCTTGCATCTTACTGGGAATATGTCGTGTATGTCGGATAGTTGACTTTCTGTGTCAAGGGTCGGTTTCTTTTGTGACTTTCGTCTTGAAACCGAATTTCGTTATTGTCGTGACTGTAAACAATGCTCGGTGGACGGATGAACGCCCAACTGAAAAACATGTAGGGCGTGCGTAAGTAAGATGAGGGGGATTCTGTGCCAGTGCGTGGCGCCAGGAATGTGTATACAACCGTATCCTGAAAGAAGGAAATGAAAAAAAAAATCGTCTCGGGAGAAGTTTTCATCTTATTATAATGTTATTGTGGTCCAATTCACCTCATGAAAACGTTCAAACGCCTTGTCACGCACCGATTTTCCACGGTTTGCGGCGCCTCGGTGTTGAGGCCGTTGCCGCGTGCCGTGTACATGAGCTGGCTCATTTTTCCAGTCTTTTGTGCCATTACGAGACGTCTTGAACAGGACGAGACACGTCTTGTAAAACTGACACCTCTCACTGGTGATAACATCTCGCGGTTTAGGGGGTTAATTCTGTTGTGACTGTGGTTGTGCAAAAAGTCCAAACACCTCGTGAACTGGCACAAACCTCACTTAACGCGGTAGTTGAATAGAATCACTATAATCAAACCAGCATCAAGCGTTCTTGCACCCACCTTTCAAAAATCATCCTAAATAAATCGTGTTCTTCAACCCCAATTAGGTACACAAGACCTAGCAATAATGACGGATGAAACGGGGAAAGTTCAGCAAAAGTAGCACTGCGCCATTTGCACGATGACATTTTCTATATGTCGGTCTCAGCACTATAGACCGAAATATTGAAAATTTCATCGTGCAAATGGCGAGAAATGCGAAAAAGGTCGATTTGAACCCGGAGTTATCGAACTTCCCACCATCTGCTTTGTCAAACTCTCGTTTAGTTAGCGAGAGAAGCTGAATTCGCTGAATTGTCATTACAAGTAGTCGTTAACGTGAATGGTAGTTTTATGTGTAAAGGAGCAACAATTGGAGAGTTTAACGTTTAAAAACAAATAATAACTGGTTAAATTACAGTTTTCATCTAGCTGTTAGATGAGCATTATCTTTCATGGAGAAAGCGAGTATAACTGGCGCAGTTATTCAAGATGAGAGTGCGCAAACGGATGCGGTTTTTTGTGTGGGATATTTGCAATTCGAGTCTCTCAGATGGCTGGTGGAAGTTTTTCTTATGGAGACCAAACTATAATTTGCTTATGTAGGTACCTATTTTAAGACCCATAGTGTTGGTTTATTTAGCACTCGAATCTGCCAGTCGAAGTGAACAACACGTTCAAGACAGGTCGATACAAGGTAATAAAATCCTGAAATTAGGTTACCTACAAATGTATTCAACGTCGGTGCACTCCTCCTACGTTTTAGTGTTGAATATGTATACATTCGAGAAAGACCGGCACGTATTAAACTTGACCCCGAAAATTCCGCTTATTGAGGGCGCCCGACGCCCCGTGATTAGCTTTATAGATTCTCGCATACCTTGTCTCTGCCCAGAGGATGTGGGACGCTCATCTGTTGTACCGAGTCCCAGTTACTAGCGGGATCCTGAAAAACAACTCCGCAAAAGGATCCCGCGCGTTGGTTTTGATTGTGGGGCGCATGATCCCGGACCCACTTTTAATAAGGTCAAAATCATAATACTCGTACGTACCTTCTGTAAAGGACATGGAAAGTCAATCGACGAATGAAATTTCAAAGATGTCGAATGCGGACCCTTTACTTTCTACCTCTTTAAGTTCGGTGGTTTCCACTCAGACGAATCTAGTATTTTACATCAGTTATAGTCTTCTAACCTTGCTACTATGATTTATTTTCCCCTCTACGGGAACCTTGAAGTGGGTTGTGTAGGTGGTGAATTGCTGAATTGGTGTGGTTTTTCCTTTGGGTTTAAGAAGAATTAGACAACAACTTCGGAATAATTATCCATACACCTATTAGGGAATTTTTGAAGAAAAGAAAGCTATTGTTCTCGGTCCACAATTTTGTTAAATCAAATTTCCGAAAGGTTTTTATACAAAAATCCGTTCGGGCCATCCTGAATTCACTGCCAAAAGACACTGCCAAATTTTCATATGTTTATGTATTACATACATTGTGTCATTCCAGAAGATAACTCTCGATAGAAATGAGATAAAAATTTCAATTTTGCACAAAAATCTGTCCCGGCAATCGAAAGGCTAAGTTGTATATGGATAGAATCAGACCACTTTAAGGGGGGTTTTGGGGAGTTTTAGGAGGGTAAATTACCCATCAATTCCAAAAATGAGACAGTCTGACAAGTGACACCTCATTTTAAAGGTTTTTTTTTTAGCAATATCTCGATTTGTTCTCAAATAGGAGCACGTTGAAGATGAAGAAACGTGGTGGTTTCTTGAGATGTTCTTCGTGGTTCATCTGTTCTGATCTGATAACGGAATGACATATCGCAATTCTGACTTCGCCATCGTGTTCAGCGTTCAAAAATCTATAAACTGAAGACAACATTTTGTTATAAAACCAGTTAAAATGGGGAAATTTTACATAAAACCAGTTATTTCTTTGAAAATTTGCTCTAATAGCCATGCTGCATGACTGTGGATTTTTATATTCAAATCGCCCATTCTCACCAGATAAGTTACTACACCGAACCGTCCTATAGGACACCTTAGGATAGTACATTAACCGCTATTCTGTACGGTTCAGAACAGAACTACACCCGACATCCCCGACATACTTGTTTATCTCACTCAGTAACAAGCGACAGGAAAGAATCGACATTACACACAGGTCACACATCTCAACAGGTGTTTAACGGCGACAAGTGGACGATCTCGTTTGAACGAAGAACGGATCTCGGGGCGAAAGTGGTAAATTGGCTCTCTCCGCATACTGATAAGATGAATTGACGGATTGATTAGCGCCGCCGGCAGGTTGGGCTTTAAGCGTCGTTCCAATTTAAAATATTCACTTCCCGCTTATATCGAACTTGGGCCGGCACGTTTGGGCATGTTAATGAAGACTAACACGTCTATAGAGCCCCTCGATTGTGGTCGAAGAAAAAATACTTTTAATGAACCGTTTTGTCACTGTCATTTCACTTAGACCCAACATCATTCGGGCCTTTATTATCCAGGTTGGTAGATACCACCTAACGGAAAGTGGGTTCGTCCGATCAATGTATCCAATCACCCTGTCGTTTCTTGTTCACCTTTCACCGCATAGAACTGAATAAGAACTGTTCCATACCTTAGAATCGCATCAATTGTACCATCACTCTCACCAGCCACCCCCCCCCCCCTCCCCTCACGTGTAGAGCAACTTCAAGTAAATTTTCTGTTCATCTATTCAATTTTCAAAATTAACGTCAAAGAGTTGATTGCTCGTTCGCTTCCCGCACATTCCAGAAAGACTACTTACATACCACCATTATGGCACCACTATGAATAATATTTTACTCATAGTGAAGAGATATATTATATCTCTTCAGAATATATCGTGGGGTAATTGGTAAAAGTGACCAAGTAACATTTTACAAATTTTACAGGAGAGCCTTCCAAAGTTTCTCCGTCTTTATAAATCGAGAAATGGACATTCAAAATCAGTTTCTTCCTTCGCATTCCCTTTTTTATGATTGAATGAAGCATTAAGTGCCTTACTAAATTTAAAAACCCTCCAAAATCCCGAGTATGAACAGGAATCCGCAAAATGTATCCATCTGGCACATGGTCAGTTTTACCAAACAAACTGCTGTATCCCCCGTAATAGTGAAATGAAGAAAAACTGACCATGTACCACAAGATCAATTTTACATGGAAACGAAATGAGCGCAGTCCCTTCATGATCACTTTTACCAGCGGAATTCGGTCCAACCAGTGGAATCGATCGTACATGTTAATGTGATTATGTGAAGGTCACAATATCGGGCTGAAAAAAACGATTTGGCCTTTTTCCCTTTTTTCTCCAAATCGAAGTGAAATATCATTATAAACTCGTTTCCAGGTTTTAAATAAACAAATTCTGCACCATATTCACTCAAAGCATCATTTTCTCAAAACATGTCACTTGGTCACTTTACCAATCACCCCACGATATTTTTCAATGATAATATAGAAGAACTAAGAAGGTATCGTGTCGAGGAACGATGAAACCCTCATTCCTTAACTATGGTTGAACCACCGATTTCAACAACCTAGACCGTTTCTCTAATAGTTCTTACGGTTAAATACGAGTACATTATATCAAACCACTATATTTTATTTTCAATATGTGTAGCAATGTATAGCCACGAGTCTCGTTAAACGTTAAACCTTCCGCAAGCATTCCTTACGGATGGGCTCTTTCTCTTGTTATCTACTGATTACCTGACGTCATGACGATGAGAGAAGTATCTTGCCTGGTATCTTGTCTGAAGTATCTTGTCTGGTCGTCTTCGTCGAAGTTTGAACTGTGAAATGTGTACGAGTATATTTTCGAGCTGTAAATAGGGATAAAGCGTGAAGTCGGATAATTCTTTGGGCTTTGGAGTTACGGTTTGACTAATTACAGTTCCCTTTTGTGTCAACGTTTCAGTCAGGTTTCGGTCGGTGTTTTGTGATGAGTGACCGTCTATAATTCTAATTTATGCCGTTCGTTACAACGACGCACCGTTAATCAGAACTTACCCTCAACTTTCCCCCAAACCGAACTCGAAAGGCGTCGAGACATGTTCGGCCTTTCAGGCCAAGTTTTCAAAGTGAGAAGCGACACCGATTCCTCCTTTTTTTACGAGCAGAGGCGAGTCATGTGCATTTACTACCAAGTACGACGCCACCTCGGCCGTTTGCCTTAATGGAAGTTCGCGACCTTATCACTCTCGCCGCATCCTGCCAAGCCCTCGATTTCCCTTGAGGACGATATGCAACTGGCACGTGAAGGAACTGGAATTTGTAACTTGTTGCATATGAACTACGTGTTCAACCGGGTTGTGGATAACGATCTCAACATCTCCAAGCTTTTTAAGGTCAAACACGGTCAGCAATTTGTATAATAACAACTAAATTTGTACTCGTGCAACACCTCAAAGGTTTTTTCCGTTTATTGGCTTTTGCTTCCATTATAGCCGTTACAGGTTGGTATTTCCATTACAAGATAATACGATAAGTAGTTAGTAGTTATTATTCAACTTTTGTAAAACTATTAATATCAACTTGTGAAAAAAATTCGGAAAAAAATCGAAATGTAGTTGAGATCCTGTTCGTTCATTTTACATAATATGTAAAATGAACGAACAGGATCTCAACTACATTTCGATTTTTTCCGATTTTTTTAAGATATTATCTTAACTGCGATGTTTGCATTTTGCGGTCCATTAAAAAACATTTATCCACAATTTAATAAAAAAGTATTATATGAATTTCAAAAATCGGACGACGAGGGGTTTTTTTCTCATTAATAGTGAATTTAGAAATTTATTTCAAAATTCTAAGTCAATCACAGCCTGAGATATCCTCCGAAAACATTCCGACCTATGTCCTGCAGGCCATAGGTTTTTAACTCTCCTACCATCAGTGAAGATATTAGTTACACCTACAAATTTGACAAGACCTACTGACTAACAAAAGTATTATTGATTCCTTAATGATTCTTAGTTTATGTGAAATCAACTCAACACTCTCACCAAGTTTTCAACATCATTCAACTACTAACAGAAGGTTGTATTGAGAGTATAAAGAATTATTCAACCGTACAACTGAATGAATTGAAAACAAAATCAATTTAGGACCGATTCAAATGAAGCCAGTGAAGAATCTAACCTTGGAGAAACAATAGAGAAAGCATGAGTGTGTTCCTATATCACAATAAGCGTTACGCCCCTCATTACTATCTGATATAGAGAGAGTTGAGTCGTCCTCAAGACCGCAATCGACCGACCACGTAACCACAAATGTTCCAAACTCAAAAACCATTGTCAGTTGTAAACCGAAAGTTTTCGAACTCTTCGTCAAAAAGCGGTCACCAAAAAATCGCGGTCGCCAAAAGTTTTAAACGCCACGTTTCACCTCATTGACTTTTCTCCCTGATTTCAAGAGCTGCTCGCTAATCAATTAGTACGTGAAATTCCCAATTCCGGTTCAAACTTGCAGAATGTGGAACGGCGTGGTACTTGTTTTACTTATGGAGTGAAAGTGAACCTGTATCACGTTTGTCTTGTTGTCTGGCCTAACAGCAAATTATAAATCAAAACGAAATTATCGAACTAAAAATTAACCAAACGTCACAACAATTTTGATTATTCTGAAGGATGGTCCGTTAGAGCCTTCGTGAAATCAGATGAAACCTAAATCCCACTCTGCTCACGAACATTGGTCCATATACGAACATATTGGATTCTGTATTTGTCTACTCAGTTTCTACCTCAGCTCCTTTAGTGCATTCACAGAATATTGAGAGAATTTACAAAAATTATGTTTTCTATTTTAACAATAATTATTAATCGTTTATCCAATTTATTACAGTAATCCTTATTTTATATGGAACCAGACTGATTTTGTAGTGAACGAAGCTTTCCCTTTTCTACAGTCAAGAAACACGTTTCCAACTTGGCATTTGGGATTTATAAAGAATAGAGCTAACACCCACGTTTGGACTCTTTGGGCGCAATCTTGTATCTCCGCTCGCTATAGTAAAATGAGTGACGCACTTCTTTGAGAGAAAGTCCAATTTTTTCAGATTAAAAGATAGCTATCGCCGCTGGCCAACGGCTTAAACCGGTTTGACCACGGAGAGAGATCCCTTTACACATGTACGCACATCCCACGGGTCTCTTACTACGAAGGTGGTTTGGTTTTCCTGTTTGTCTCGAGATCTTGGGATATTAAGATGGAGTGTAGGTGGGTAGTTTCTCTGGTGGAACTGGTCAGTCAGATGAGAACGGTTTCATTTTGAACAGTCTGAACGACCAAAACAGGTGACAACAAGCATTTGTTAGGAACCTTCATTCATGGTCCATGAACAAAACTCCCTCTGAATGAGTACCTATTAGGGTTATTGGATCACCCTTACCCCCTGAAAATGAATCATTCTTTTTAAAAGAAATAGGCTTGTAAACCAAGCCCACTGTCCCTGTAGAAGTTTTGATGGTTTCTAATTGTAATGTAATGGTTCATAGCCGGTTTTTTCTGAAACATTCGCTATTTGGGTATCTAAAGTGGCTAGTAAAAATTTTCATTTTGGAGACCGAACCAAATTCTGCCTCCTTTAGACACACAGTCTAATTGCCCCACACTTCCTACATTAGAGTGATCTACCGAATAGTGATCAAGTTTGGTTTTATTTAATAAGGGAATCCGCTAGTCAAAGTAAACAACAAGTCCGGCGTTTTGGTGGTCAGACGTGATTATTTGACTTATCTCTCATAGGTATCAGGTACAGACATCCAGTTTTTTTCGTTTTTTAGCTTTTAGCGAATTTTCGAAGGAAAGGAAGCTATTATTCTCGGTCCAAAATTTTTAAAACTCGAATTTCGTTCAATTTGCTTCAAATATTCTACAGTGATCTTCATCAGTGGTTGAAAAATCATTTTTCTTATCACATCTCTGGTTTGGAATTCACTTTTTGAAAAAACCTAAAATCAATGAATTTTCCAATTTCACACATCTTCATCTCCAAGTGTGAAATTGGCATATTGCTGTACATATCAATCATAAAGTGGTCAAATTGTCTGAGTGGTTCCCCAACCTACCGCTTCATATTCATTTTTAGAGAACGTTCGGTTCTTCCCCACTCCCGCATCGGGTGAAATTTTGCATCCGGGTCGCTACGAAATACGCCCTGGAAGAGAAAACTTATCTCGAAAAAAAAGAGAAAAAAATATATATCAACCTCATCCGTCCTAAACAATTAAAACCGGGATAAACCGGACTCTCCGGAGAAGGCTGGACCTCCCTAGTCACTTAATATTCAGTAGGAGTAACGGCCTTTGCGTCCAGAATGGGGGGAGTCGCTGGACGGTAGCCGCTATCAAGTTCAAGGGGAAGTAAAAAGAAAGTGACTGGCGAGATTGCGACGGGTCTGAGATGTGGACCCGCTCCTCCGGGACCACCTGTTAGAGAAACTCTGTGATGTGTTACCGGCTTTTAATTGTTACTAATAAATTATCGTCGAGGTGGCAACTTCGATAGTGGACTTTCTTGAAATATAAAACGGTAAAGCCGTCCCACGACCAAATTTAAAGGGGATCATCCAAACCTGACTTGTTCTAAATAGCCAGTCACTTGGGCGCGGTAGGTGGCAAAATAAAATCATCAATATAACTACTTATCACATATGACTGACCCCTGTGGATTTCTGAAAGGAAAAACTCTGCGAATTCTTCCACAGCGGTTTATATCTTCTGAACTGATCACACTCTTCCGTCCAGATCACTGCTCTGTATACAGTAGCTAATGCGCTAAATTATTTTTTCAAGTAGGTGACAAATAAGTGGTGAGGAGGGGGCGGCTAGTTCATTTGTGGTTAATAAATTATTTACATAAATGATAAATTACAAATTGCAACTTTATTTAGAATTAATTGTGGTAGGTACTGATATTTCACTGCGGTATTATCCCATGGGATTTCTAACAGGAAGTACCTACCACCAAAATTGTCGAAATATGCTTCATTCCGTAGATCGAAAAGCATTTCAGAACCAGCTACTCGATGGAACAAAACAACGTTGTTTGAATCAGCTGTCCCACAGAAAGACCGTTGACCCGACTTGCCACCGTTTTATACTCGCTATTTGTACGGCATTTCATTGGGTCAACCTTTGAGGGCTCACTGTAGAAAGCTAAGGATGGTTTTGAAATATTTCTCTATCTATATTTCTCTGTTGGTTCTGAAATAAACTCTATCTAAATGTGTACAAAAACAAAACCGTTATCTTTAAAGTTTTCGAGATATGACATTTTCAATGTTTCAAAATTCACTTTCAACCCCTTCCCCTTGATCTAGGGCAGTGAAAAGTTTCAAGGACCATTGTGAGGCTGGACCGAACCCGAACCTATATTTCATAATTTTAGGATATTCTTTATTCGATACTCTGAATCTACGTATCTTGAAACATGAACCATCAAATTTTGAGGGGTGGTTAAAATTTATTTTTCCTCGGTCAATTCCAGTGGCCAAAAATCCAAAAATCCAATTTTTCCTGAAGGACCTTATTTTTAAACTTGTAGATATAATTACTTTTGTACTTATTTTAGGATTTAGAGGGATCCATCCACAGGTCGAATATTATTTCATCAAAACCTCATTTTAACTTATCGTAACCAATCCGAGGTGATCCCCTGCAAATTTCACAGTGATTGGAGCAATCTCACTCATTCAAACGTGAGCTTCAAAATCCTTGTAACGCCCTTAACCACAGTTTTGTTCGACTGATTTTGACGTTGACGTCATTTCCAAGGTTTATCGAATTAGACGTTGCGGTAGTCCCTTTGAGTTATCTTTGAAATCGGAGCATGTATAACAATGAAACGGTTTAGGTCATCATTGGAGAAAGAAGCGGAGCCTTATTCGGCGCTTGGGTAGGCTACCGACCACCAAGACTGATCAGTATTGCGTTTCATAGTATCCTGTACGCCTTCCTAGACTTTGTCCCTAGAGCCTTCGACACGATGATCCCTAATCGTGATTACGCCATTTTTCATTTTATATTCGTAATTACTTAGAAAGTGCACAACATTCAAGATACATAGGATATAACTTTAAACATTTAATAAATATTACATTACATTTACTGCGAAATAAAAAAACATGCTTTGTTTAACTGTACAATAACAATAGCATTACGGAGGGACATTGTTTTAAATGTCTTTTTGTAGAGGACAGGCTGGAAATGGTATAAAAGGGAGACCAAGTACTTCTCGTTCTTCTGCATTCTGGTAATAGAACTGTTGAACTGGTAACACAGTTTTGCAAAAAAAAAAAAAAACACTTTTCTTCACTCCCTTGAGAAATTTTTAATGTATCTGAAGTTTTCGAAGGTGCTGAAACCAAATCTGAAACCCGAATCTCTTGCACCCACCATCTCTTGGGGATTAAAGGGTATGAGTCAAACAATCGGTGCGGTATGACAGTAACATTTATTCTTGTAATTCTTATAGCTATTATTTTGAAATACTCCGTCAACACCCACTGGGGACTATACACTTAGGCAAAACTCTATTAAAACTCATTTTGTGGTCTTTTCCCGCTTGTACTCTTCATTGGGGGCATCTCGCACCCACAGTAGTCTGCAAGAATTTTCTGGTTCTATTTCCCGCTGGTGGAATGGGGAAGTTCGGTGGAGGAAGGGGCATAGGAAGTGACATTTCATGAGGCACAGGCCTTGTCGCTTACGAACAGTTTGGATACTTTGGATTTCCCTTCCATTTTCCCGAAGCCCCTTCGATGTTAATCATACGAAAATAGTAATCATCATGATGGTTCTGAGACACTCGCCATACCGGGACAGCATAATATGGCATTGATTTGTGAGAACATCTCAACCAATCTGAGGGATCTCGAGCATGAGTTGCGGCAGACTTTATTAGCCCCATGAATCGATTTCCTCATTTTCCACTTGGGTTTTCCTTACTCACTCAAAATACAATTAGTAGGATGTGGGATATTTATTTTTAGATTCCACTAAGTACATCTGTAAAAAAAAAAAATCCATGAAATATAAGGGTCAGTGCAATATTATGAACTATGACGCCTTTACAGTCAGGAAAGCATTTTTTCACGTAACGTAGTGTATAACTGCTGACATTCTGACTTCAGATTCGAATTCAGCGCACCAAAAAACAAAGGAAAATGATGGTTTGGGCCAAGGGAGAATTTCTTGCAGGACTGTTTAATTGGTAGTCCTAATATTTAAAAACCTCAAGTCACTCGTCCTCCTCAAAACCCACAGTAAATCCGCCACTAACGTGTACAATATATGTATTATGAATCTTCTCCATCCTCATTTTAGAATGGGGACCGAACCATCGAGCAGTATTTCAAATTCGATTCTGAGAGGCTGGATGGAGTTTCCAGCTCCTGCTATATTGCGTGATTTCAAACAGCTGCCAGTAATCGTTCATTTTAATGTTGTAAGTAGCGTTCTAAGTCCAGCTTAGAAAACTGAAACGTCAGTGATTTACAATCGTTGGATCCATTGAAATCGCGGCAAGTCTTTGAACTACCGTCGACAGAGCTTCATTGAAAGAGAAATTGTAAAGGAATGAGAAGACCTTTCATGAAAGTTAATGGTACATGAACAGTCTTCACAAGTTGGCCTTTGGCGACAATACGGGTTTCACCGTTCGACACTAATCGTCGCCGGTTTAGCCTAACGATACAGCACCAACAATCCTTGTTTTCATCTTGCTAGCCGAGTAACAATGAGTACGAATTCCTTACGAATACTTTAGCTTTCTCCTTGTTCGATTCCTCGTTTGTCTGGTGCCAGCACGAGATTCAAGATTCGATTTCAACGGTAAACTGGTTAATTAATGGGTTGAAACACGCTTTTTACAGCACTGATGCATTGCCATGTAGGGCTTCCATGTATTTGTATACCTAGTAATTGTCTTCTCTGAAAGGCAAACATAATTATAGGTAGGGACTGAGAAACGGTTGTATACACCATCTCAGGAAAGTTTCTTAATTTGCAACACGATACTACAAGGAAGGAGGATCTGATTGCAACAATAATAACGTCTGAATGATACAGGTTGTCCAAAAAAATCTCAAGAGTACCATAAGCAGGGGAAAACTACTGTTATGAAATATTGACGCAAATCCACATATCAACCATTTTCAACGTATAGGAAAACTATTTAAGTACCTCGTCAAATCCTGGATTTTTTCAATTTATTTTGTCAATACATTTAACTATACAATTAATTACTTTTTTTTAATTAATTGTTGCAGGGGTTGGATGGAATCCAAGCCATGCTCCCACCAAGATGAGAGGAGCCTCCAACGTTCTTGTAAATAGCCGATCCAGGCGACGCTCAAACCCCTGAGGTTCTCGGGAAACGCCTCAAGTTTCCGGACTACTAGCGGTGACGACCGACGACTAATGACCTCTAGTCACGAACTGACACGACAACGGACCATGACTTGTAGTTATTTTGATTAACTATTTATTTATTTTTGTAAGGTTTGCGAAACAGCCAAAGACAATATTTATATTGTATTCTTGTGGATTAAATAATTTATTTATTTATCATAGTGTTTTATGGTTTATGTCAATTTTACAAACCCGACATTCAGAGAGAAAAACTACCAAACACACAATCATGACCTAATGAGCGAATTTTGCCAATACATACTTACATAAGGTCATCAATATGAGAACCAATTACAGCCAAATCGCAGCTCAATGTTCATAATCTCGTAATGTTCACTATGAAAAGAAAGTTATTTTGGATATGAGTGTCGATAAGCAGTTATTAATTATTTATAGACTTCGAAAAATGACAAGAAAATGTGGATTCATTTTCTCATGAAAGTAGAGCAAGGATCCGATATTCGAGAAAAGTGAAAAGACTGATGGTATCACGCCAGCAGTAAGTGGTACTGGTTCAAGTCCGTTAAAAATGTTTAGTGTGGCACTATATCAATACCTGGAGCTCGACGATTATGGAAATTCGGGTTTGTAAATAGCTCAAGGAATTTTAGAGAGAAGGAGAACTGTGCCTTTGAACTGGTGAAACTGTGGACATTCAGCCTGGTTTTCTGGATGGTATAGTCTACAACGTTGATTGACAGATATACATTTGTCCAATTGGTGTTTTTGAATGAAATGGTGTAATTTCTGCTCACTCAGCTACCTACGTATTGATATGAAATTTCGGAGCAATACGCTACAATACGTTACAATTGGATCTTTAACTGGTTATCCTGGTCTTGGCCAATACACAAAAGTGTTAGAACTACAAGAGTTTTCGATTTGAAACGATTCCAGAAGCAACAATAGACTCGTAGCCCAAGTCTTTGAGAGGAGAACTACTTAATTAACATCAGTCAACCATTTCTGAGACAATATTTCCTTTGTAGTTTGTTAACCATTTAATATGGAACATGGAACATTTAACATGGGGCTCCTAAAGCTAATTTCGATGCTATTCACTCTATGAATCTGTAATTTAGTATGTTGCCTCCTTAGGACTTACACTTTAAGCAGCATATGTTCAGGATCATCTGAGTCGCTCCTAAAGCTAATTTTTATGCTAAACGTGGCTAAAACATGGAACATAAGTGACCGATATTTGAAATGGCTTGTTTAATGCTTCCAAACTTTCTCAAATCCGCTGGTAGCTGCAGTTGACGATGTTCGATAATATAAGGTACTAATATAAGGTAGTAGAAGAATTCTATGTAGACTAGTCTAACGTTTTGGTTATGATACGAACTGCCTCTTTTCTTCTATGTCTTGGACGGTAAAGCGTCCGAAGTGGGAAAAAATTATTCAAAATCGTGATTTCCTGGACATTTATCGTTACATACCCTAGAAGGAAGCAGTTTAGACCCACACCCTGATGTCAGCAATGAAGTCCATTGCCACCTCTCTGCATGATTTGCTGCATCCTCAAACACCCACAACAGAGTTTGGCTTTCACTGGTTACCTTGTCTTTCGTCAGGTCATACCCAAACGAGACAGCCTGCCTCTTCACTTCCATGTAGCTGGAGCTAGACCTGACTAGTTTTCTGTCCCATGGCTTCGTTCCCATCTTCTGAACAGATCAAGGTTATCCTCTACTGGAAGAGGGACTGAAAAACACTGTTACGTTAACACAGGCGGATACGAAACTATGGATGCATTGAGTAACAGAAACATACCATTTCATAGGCCATGTTATTCGAGATTTCTCCTGAGACTTTCAAGTGTGGTACACGTTAGTTCAGGCTAAAAAGGGTACATCTTTGGCCCTTTGCAGTCGTATGAAGTTCCTCGCCTATCCGTTCGTTGACATCAAACTACCACTACCACATTCTGCACAGACAACATGTCTGAGCATGTCTCCCACCTTCAACACCACGACGCCCTGTCACCTGGCCAGTTCGGACATGAAGATTACCTGAGAGGCTAAGAGACCCAACTATGGTCGTCCAATTTTGAACACTGATAGTGTTTAGAGACTGCCGTAAGGGATGTATAGGGTTGCCACAGTATGACATACTTTACTTCATCATTATTACTACTATACCCTTATGAATTGCTATATGATTAATGTATAACCTGTACCGGTTGTAACCTATTCCTGTTTAACCCGCTCAGTTCCCACATGTGCATAAAACAAGAAACACAACTACGTGCCAGTATTACGTATTCCTCCCAAGAAAAGAACTGATGAGAAGGATAATGTAGACCGGCGACCTTTCCCAGCTCAAGTGCAGAGAAGTTGATCACGCAAGTTTTAATAAATGTAGAATAAAATAATTATAATTAAAGACATAAATTATTACCTACGTTACTTCCTACCAATCCCAAATCCCCCCTACTAGTTTTAAATGTATACATTTTTTCTGGCACCAGTGGTAGATTCTGCATCGATTCTGCATTCATAAATTGGATGCAAGGTTATTATTGAATACGAGTACAATAGTCTAACACTGATACGGTTTCCATGGTCCTGACTACGATTATTTGTATTTCCAGTCAAATTTGCCAACACCAGTCCCGGCAGCACAAATTTAAATTTTCGTGAGCTAGGAGTACAATAAACAATGACCACGACGGAGGATCTTCCACGATGCGAGAAAGAAGAACAGCCGAGAGAATTCAGCTCTTCAAACAAAGAGTGGGACCTTTGCGTTCAGAAGGGAACACTCACAGTTGGTGCAGGAATGGTAGCTGGTATGTTCTTGGGGATGTTGATGGGGTTGAGCGTACCGCTTATGTGGGGTACAGGAGCAGGGATCCTCTGGTCCGTCAAAAGGTGCAGGGCCCTCATGAGGGACGGCATTATGACGCCCGAGAAGTCGAGAAAGGCGAAGGAGGATAAAGCCAAAGAGCGACAAGAAAAGAAAAGGGCGTTGGAGGAAGAGAAGAAAAGGAAGAAATCATCGTCAGCTTCCAAGCCCAAAGCCAGGGGACGTTTGGACGTCCCGAAAGATGATCATGAGTGTTGCAAACAACTCGAAGAACTTTTGGAACACCAGAAACAGAAAGAATGCGAGCTCTTAAAAAAGATAGAAGACGAACTCAGTAAATGCGGACCAGTTGGCAAGTGCATCATTGACCAATTGAGAGAGAGCTCACGAGGTGACAATGAGAAAACGGAAACGCCCAGAAGCGAATTTCTACCTGGTACACTCGACTTTAAATCCACCACAGGAGTAAGACTGTTTGTTCCACATCCACCAGCCTTTCGAACTAGAATATCAGCTAGTGGCACTCGCCTGTGTATAAGTATGGTGCGTAAAGATGAAAATATGGAACCGTGTGAGGGTTCTGGGTGTCTTTTTTCACGTAGAAAACACCTCGATGAACCAGTACAGTCGACGTTACTGGATGATAACACGGAGAAGAACACTGACAACGATGAAAAAGCCCCTGAACTCCAGGAAGAACCAGAACAAATTGATGACAGCAAGAAGTTCAGTGTAGCAATCCCACCTGAAGGTGGGGAACCAAGGAAGAATCCGAGTGACTTGTTAGTCTTGAAAGAGGTGAGCTCAAATAAAGAAATTGAGAATGATAGCGTAGACGAGGAGTATGAAGATGCAATCAAATCTGAGCAACTAAGTTCACTGGAGGAGGATGTAGAGGAAGAAGTGATTGAAATCAAGGGAGACCGAGTAGAAGTTATTTTTCAAGAAGAAGATGATGACATTGAGGATGATGATGTCAGTACAGAACGTGATGTTACAGTACCGCAGTTCAACGGTTTTCCTCAAAAACACAGCATTCAGGATGAGGAGTCTATTTCATGCGAATTAGAAAAAGAAGAAGTGATTTTCGTAGAGACTTACAAATCCGAAAGTTGGCCTTTTTCATTCTCACTTCCGTCGCTGGACAAATTCCATAGAAAGACGGCAGACTCTGCATTCAAGTGGCCGCCTCTCCCGAGCAGCATAATAGTGAAACCAAGAAAAGATCCGCCTTGCACGTGCGCTGGTGAAAATACTCAGGGTGATCAACGTAAAGATGATCACAGTAATATGGAACCTGAACCGTCAAATCTCGAAGGTTGCGACTGTAGTCAGCCTGAAGACAAGTGCAGATGCAAAGTACAAGGCCATACTTGAATATATTGCCAATTAAACATATTAATCCTTACATGGGATTACATGGGTACCTACTACTTACATGTAAGGGCGTCACCTTGAGGGGGGGGGGGGGGAGAGAGAGAGAATCTGGGAAAGAGAAAAGTCGGGAATTTCCTTGCCACGAGTTGGGAAATCAGTGCTACAAGAAAAATATTTTTTTAAATGAAATAAAATTAAAATATCTGCTAAAATCCGTCAAAGATTGACATTTTTCTGACAAATAAGATGTATGTTTCTTCGATTAAACGTCTTAGGCTAAACATACCTTATTTTAAGAAATCAATTAGCGGTATATTTAGTTTGAATTCTGTTCGGGAGGCATTTTGTTCCTTATTGGACGTATGTTGGCTACCCTGATCCTGTCCTGTGTTGATGATCATTGTAGCTCTTCAGTTGAATTATGTTGATTGTAAGTGTTTACAAGAATTTCAAGAACTTTTTACACGTAGGAACGTCACATTAACTATATTTTATACCTTTCTGTTATAGCAGTTGGAGCTGGCTAATTGACAGGAGTACGTGCTGATAAGTAGATAAAAATAACATTAAAGATAGGTCTTGTGTACCGATATTACCTTTAAAACTCATTTTTTAATAACCTAAATGAAATGTTAGTACAATATTATGTGGCTACAAGGAGACATCAAAAAGAATTCTATAAGGGTGGTTGAACCATGCGTTGCACAGGACAGTATCAGTTGGTTTTATTGACAGATACAAGCCATTCTACCATAAGCCTACCACTGATTTCAAAACTACTCTGACATACTTACCAAGTTTAATCCATTTTGGAGGATTCTTGCTGTAATATTGGACTTCTATTTGAAATAACGGTGTCTTCACATAACTGCCAACTCTTGCAGAGCCACCAGCATCATTGACTGTGGTCTTGTGGATTTTGTTGGTATCACTGGCATATCCCAGTTCCACCTGCTGCATAAGGAATCCAGTTGCAACACTGATTCAGTTATTATTCGTTAGAGAAATATGTAGAAGAATTTGAAATTAATGTTGAAAAACATTTTTTGTCAAGTATGGAGGCGAAAGGTGTATTGTACACCTTTCGAGTAAATGCCATATTACTGAATGTAGACGTACCAATGCCTCACCCTAACACTAACAAGCCATTGAACCAGACTTTAATTAGACTGAATTAACACCCTCTGATTTCATTTCCAGGATAAGGCAAGTAATAGGCAAACTGGATATCTAAGAGAAGTTGACTTTTCTCACTCATTTATTTACAACAAACGTTAGGCAGATATTGATTTTGTACACTACTACAAAAGTATACAAGGTACTTACAAACAATTCAACAGAGTTTGGTACGCAAAATACATTCTAAAAACCAGGATCCCACTCGATACTATCAACTACTTTATTAATCTTGTAACAAACTAAACTGTCACCTTGTTGGAATCTCACAGACATGTCTGAAACTCGAATCCCACACTCCAAATCCTTCTTGATGGTGTCCACTTCATCTTTGAGGTGTCTTAACGAAGACAGGGTTCCATCGAATATAATATCCTCACCTCGGATTAGTTTGAAGCGACCGGATTTTTTTAGAGATCCCTTGACACATCGACAACCAGCCACTGGTACTTTGTGTTTGCCTTCGTTGATAAGGAATTCTTGTAATACATTGGCTTCCCCGATGATCTCCTCGACATCTAGCTGTGGTAAACGTTTGTTGATTTCATCCTTGATGTCACCAACTAGCCGGTAGATGACGTTGTGATTTTTAACTACTACATTTTCAGGTGGGGTCTCAAGTTGTTTCGTATTGAAAGCGTAAATCACTGCGTCGAAAGATTCAGCTAGAGTAATGTCGTTCTTCGACACTGGCCCAACGCCATAGTGAACCATGTCTAGAGTGCACTTGGGATTATCGTATGTTTCTAAAACGTCCAAAATGGCCTCCATAGATCCATCAACATCGCCTTTAACTATGATGTTCAACCTAGGACCGGTGTCTACATCTTTCAGTTCTTTTTCACGAGGTCCTGTTGGTCTAACCCGCCATTTCCCGAGCTTCCTCCTGGCTTCTAGTCGTTCTCTATACTTGCTATACTCTTCCTTCATCTTCGCGTCAATTACAGCAAAGTCGTTCTCAGCCTTTTTATCTTGCTCTTTCTCCATCCGGTGATCAATAATGCGGGAAGCCTGTTTTTCATTACTGACTTGAATAATGACGTCTCCTGCTGATGGTAGTTCCCTCCACCCAAGTACTTCAACTGGCGTAGATGGTGTAGCCGCCTGCACAGGGGCCCCTTTGTCATTAAACATCGCTCTAACTCTACACATACTTGTACCTGCAAGCAGAATGGCACCCTTTTTCAATGTCCCGCACTGTACTAAGACAGTGCAAAGCTTGCCTCGGTGAGTGTCGGTTGAGGATTCAATCACAACACCCTCGACTGGGCCAGAATAATCAGATTTAAGCTCCATCAGCTCCGCTTGCAAGAGGATGGCTTCCATCAACGTGTCAACATTTGTGCCTTTCAAAGCAGAAATAGCAACCACTTGTACATCGCCCCCGTGGTCTTCAACTTGAACTCCGTGCTGAGTAAGCATTCTTTTGGTACGTTCGATGTCCGCTTGAGGCTTGTCGATTTTATTGATGGCAGCTATTATAGGAACGTTCGCTTCTTTAGCAAGATTGATAGACTCAATAGTCTGCTCCATTACGCCATCATCAGCTGCGACAACTAAAACAACAATGTCAGTTGAATGAGCGCCCCTTGACCTCATAGAGATGAACGCCGCATGGCCTGGAGTGTCGAGAAATGCTATCTGGTCCTTTCCAACGGCTACTGAGAACGCTCCGATATGCTGAGTGATACCGCCAAACTCCTGATCAACAATAGATGATTGTCTTAGAGTGTCCAGTAGAGTAGTCTTACCGTGGTCAACATGTCCCATGATAGCTACAACAGGAGGCCGCGGTCGTGGATCGACATACTCAGAAGGCTTTCTCCTCACCACATCTTGAAAAACCTCCTCTTCCACTAATGTTGCCTTACTACCCATCCTCCACCGGTGACCTGATTTCTTCACTATTTCTTCGATTACTTTGAAATTATCAATAACATCGTGTCCCTTTCTATACTGCACCGTGTTGTCAATGAACGTCATGACTTCAAGCACGTGATCTATATCTTTGTTCAGTGTATTCGCAACCTCCGCCACTGTCATATTTTTCCAGACGTCAACAGGCTCACCCTGTTTCCATTTCGATTTAGGCGAATAGACGATAGCTTTAGGCATTTTCCGCTCCTCTTTCGTCTTCCTTTTTTTGCACAACACGAATGAACTGTGAACACATCTTCGGGCAGTACCACTGTGGTTTCTGACTACCACTAAAGGTAATAGACGACATATTCCTACACAGTTTTGGAAAGAAGTCATTTTTTCAAACAAAACTTACCGTCAAAACTCGATAAACGCCATTAGTGTAAATTACCGCACTTCTAACACCATTACATCAATACTGTACTGTACAATTACTACACAGCAAGACTGGCAAATCTGAACAATATTACTTGAAAATATTGAAGAATTCGTTGAGCCCAAAAATATGGCCCGGCTAGTATTGATAAGAATGATAAAAGAGTAGTTGTTGTTATTCGGTCAATGATGGACATGACATGACACGACGGTGGAGGAATATGAAAGAAAGCATGTACACAACTAAAATTTCAAATATTTTAGTTTTGACAAATTTTGTTGTCAATTTTTGGTCTTTCGGTTCAATTTTCAATGGAAATAAGACCCTCCCTGAAAATATACGTCTAGAACTCCCTACCTACTGTCAGGAGAGAGGTGGGAAGGAAGTACCTACTTAAAACGAAAGGGCGATGATTTTTCCAGTTGAAGTAAAATAAATTACTATGTCCATTTCAAAAGTCATCAAAATAAGGAGCAAAGTGATGTATACAAGTATAGTATCATACTGGTAAGAAGGCAAAACTGAAAAAATTACTGAAGTCACAAGTGAGAATGGGTAAACTTGAAAGTCACTGCTGCACATTTCAACCCCGGGTTCTTGAGGAATGAGCAAACTATTGTTGAATTTCTCTTATGAGATTTTATTGATGGAATTATTCCAATTATTGTAATAGAATTATTACAATAATTGTGGAGGAATACAATACAATAAGCGTGGAGGAAGTCACTTCTACTCTGTGGGTAGACGTACCCACAGAGTAGAAGTGACTTCCTCCACGCTTCTTTACTTCGTGCATGGATAATACTACTGATAACAGCACGCTATCAGTGTTTTGTTGGCTAATCTGTTCCAACAATGCATATTGACTGCAGCGCTCTATCACCTAGTGGCGAATTCGTAGAACTCAGTTTTTGTCTACCATTCGGTAAGTGTGTATAACTGGATTTTCACCATATTTTCTCGTTTTACTATACTATTTATGGGCGATTAAGCCTTGCCGTTAGTCACACATTCAACAAATATTTGTTTTCTAGGGAGACATTGCAAAACTGGATGCTTAGGGGAAGTCTATAGGACGGATTTACGGCATACAGTACAGTAAGTAGAACAATATTCGTCTTCATATCCATGTTCGTTTCTTTGATTCAATATGACATTCAAAGTGTTGTCGAACTGCCACAATTCTCTTCATTACTTCACGCTTCATTAGAAACCCACTTGTGGTTGTATTTCCTCTACAATCACCTGTAAATTATCGTGTCGGAAACCAAATCCCGTTGGTTCGTCTCCATTACGACATCCATGCTTATGCCGACGTGTCACTGGTTCTTTCCCTTGTCCACTTAACTTTCAACTCCTGTCCTATATTCCAACAAATTCTACTGTTCAATTGTGGTACGCCTTAGGAACGTGTACTCCCCAAGTTTGTTTTATAACGTTGAAATATTCCTCATCCCTGTTCTGATCATCGGTGTCACTGCCAACCAAGGTCACCGTCGTGTTGAGGGGGTGGTTTGAGATAAGTAGGCCCCTTTGTGGTTGACGTATGTTGCGCAGTTGAAAATTCCTCTCAAAATGTAGCTCATAATATGTTCGCTGCCGGCTGCACAGCGATTTTCGCACTAGTCTTGTACTCAATCCGAGATTTCACGGCTACGTATATACTGCGTTCAACAGTATTACGTATCGACTTGATAAAATATCGAGACTGTGCTGGACAGAATAGAATTTTTGGCGTTTACTTGAATATTCATCTCAATCCCCTCAGCAATGCAGATATGATTGGAACTAGAAAATGATTGGACAGTATAGTTTTAATGGTTACGTTGTGAAAGTTGAAGATATTGCACCTGAGTTTACCAAGGTACCTAGCTTGTGATTATTTTTGTGGGGTTGAAATACATTGGACCTCCAAAACCAAAATTAGCGTGTCATGTGCCTCGAAGTCATTGCCACTCACTTAAGGCTACTTCTATTCATCCGAACGAAATGTCATTTACAGGAGGTATAATAAGCCCTATATAAGACTAAGTCTTATATAAGCCCTATATAGGTTTCATTTGACTGAAAATACTATACTTCGTATAGTAGGTATTTTCAGTCAAATGAAACCTCGTACTAATAAAACAAAACGCGTTATTTTGACCCTTGCCATGGAATATCATACGTAAAATTCGCGATGTTACTATTGCATTCAACGTAAGCGTTCTGTTGAGGTTTAAGAAGAAGAGGTGTTTGGTGCAAGGTTTCGTTTGATTGAAAAATGTCAAATGGTAGATATTTGTACTTTCGTCTGCTCGTGCACAAACGTTCGATTCTTGTCACAATGACTAGTATTATTCTGGTTTGTTTGATGATCCTGTGAATTTGGGCCGAGACAGTATCCATGGCATGCCTAGATGCCAACTGAAGTTCGTACATATTGAGGTAATCAAGTTGGATGTTCCATGAGAGGGACTTTTATTTCGTAGATATTCCAGGACATAGTACCTACTGTTGATATCAGAAATGAGTACTAGAGATTCAGAAACACTCTCAATCTTCTTTTGGTTTATTATCATCGATAATGAACAATTGGAATAGCCCAAGAAATTTTTTTTTTTTTTTTTTTAATTCATACCTCGAAAAATTCAAATGAAACGGTATAGTTTTTATTGACCAGCCGTTCGTTCACAATTAGGGCTCAAAGTTGGAGCAGATCGAAAATCGTCAACATGAGGGTGAACCATGCGGTCGCCTGTCGGGTCATACTGCCCCAGCTAATTTGAACAGCACGTGGTTTTCAGATATCGAGTTAATTAATAACAATTAACAAGAATTATTAATAATAATTGATAGAAATGAATAATTGATAATAATTTAATAATATGAAAGGGTAATTGGGTGGGGGGCTAATGAGACGATTTTGAGGACCTTCACCTTTCGTTGCTTATCAAACAAACACAAGTTTAATATGATAAATAAAATCCTCTTGATCGAACGGGACCTCGACACCTTTTGTATGTTAATTTGCTGCCATTATCGTTGTTCGTGCGGCTTGTATATTCACAGGAGGTTCAGTCGCTTTCGTGGAGTAATTTAAAATGGGAGTAAAATACAGTTGGTAGAAGTTGACAATTTCTACGATAGTAGAAAGTTACACGCTGATGCTGGTGACATCCTCCTCGCTTGTTGGCAATGGCGGCGTGTTATAGCGAATTTTCGAAGAAAATAAAGCCGTTGTTCTCGGTCCAACATTTTTAAAACTCGTACTTCCGAGAAAAAAAATTTATACCAAAATCCGTTTCAGAGCATCCTGAATCCACTGCCAAAAGACACCAAACATTATGTGTATGGACGATAACTCTCGGTAGAATTGAGATAAAAAGCTCAAATTTGCACAAAAAATCCGTCCTGGCAATACATTTCAATTTCAATCAAACTTCAATACCAGTACACCGCCTACCAGTTTATTCTTACGTAAAAGGGTTGAATATCAATACTTACACTATCTACTAGATGACCTATTTTCCACAAGTTCTGTGATATACTGGTTCGTGTTACATGGGAACTTTATTTGATGAGTAGCAACACGATCACTGATCGTCAAAAAGGCTTCCAATCGAATCTGCATTCGTCTCATGACTAGGACTTGTCGTATTATTTGGGATGCCAGAATGGATAAAGGTTTTGAAAAGAAAAATCAATAGGTACTTCTTCACAGCTCCCGGATAAACTTTGTGTTTACTGTTGAAATGTTTGTTGGGAGACGTTATCAAGATAACGTGAGTATGTATATAATAACGTGAGTTTTCAAACGTTATGGTTCATTTTTAGCGAATTTTCGAGGAAAATAAAGCTATTGTTCCCGGTCCAAAATTTTGAAAACTCATATTTCCGAAAAAACAAATTTTCCAAAATACGTTTCAGATTATCCGAAATCCACTGTCGAAAGACCAAAAATTATATGTATGTGACTCCGGACGATAACTCTCGATAGAATTGAGATAAAAAGCTCAAATTTGCACAAAAAATCCGTCCTGGCAATCGAAAGGCTAATTTCGTAGATGGGCAGAATCGGGCCACTCTAAGGGAGGGTTTTTGGGGAGTTTTAGGGGGGAAAATCACCCATGGGTAAAGTCCCAAAATGAGATAGTCTGACAAGTGACACCTCATTTTAAAGGTTTTATTTACGCTGAAGACGATGGTGAAATTAGAATTGCGGTATCCTATTTCGTTCTCAAACTGCAGCACTTTGAAGATGAAGAATCGTGGTAGATACCTGAGATGTTCTTCATGTTTAGTCTGCTCTAATCTGATGACGGAATGGGATATCGCAATTCCGACTTCACCATCGTGTTCAGCGTTGGAAAGTCTATATAAGGTGAGGGGGTTCTGGGGAGTTTTAGGGGGGAAATTACCCTTAGGTAAATCCCCAAAATGAAACAGTCTGACGAGTGACACCTCATTTTAATGGAGTTTTTACGCTGAACACGATGGTGAAATCAGAATTGCGGTATCTTATTCCGTTCCTAAACTGGGGCACTTTGAAGATGAAGAAACGTGGTTGATACTTAGGATGTTCTTCATGGGCATCAAGTCCTTCAATGGAGACACTTTACATAAAACCAGTTATTTCTTCTTATAGCCATGCCAGACTGTGGATTTTTTTCATTTAATTCGTTTTGCCAACTTAAATGTGGTCTTCACGATTTCGTCTCGCATGGTTTATTTTCTGTAACTCCCACTTGTGGAAGTCACCTACAGCTTCCGCATGTAGTCCGGACGTCCACTCGTTATCTGGATGGGACTGCGGTCCGTTATGACAATATCGCCTCTCTGCCGCCTTAATTTTGATTAATTTCGGGTGAGAGCTACGTTTATAATGCGATGTATCAAGTCCGCTTGTTTACATTTCACTAATGAGATAGATGTCCGACAGCTCCCCCGGCCACCTGGTTCAATTTGGTATCAGAGTAACTCTGATATACGTATAACTGTTATAAATGCTCACTCGCTCGCTTCGCTCGCTCCTTCGCAGTTGCCAAGCACTCTGGATGCTCGCTGGCGCTCGCATCTCAAAAATAAAAAAACATCCCCCAAACAACAGATCACCTAAATATAGATTAGTAGGACAGAGAGAACTCGTGATGTATCAATGTAACTTAATTAATATTAATCAACTTATACGTACTTTTAGTGGTAGCGTAAATTAAGTTGGCGGCGCTGTTAAAATTACCTATCTATCGCAAGTTGCAAAACACCGTATGATACGGCCGATAATCGGGCGAGTTGCTAACTTGAAATTGACCGGGGGAGTAGTAATGTGTTACAGCTGCAAATGAAATCGGGGGACCTGCAACACTCCCTTAATTTCGTGATGAGTACCACGTGGATTTGATTGTACTTGTCGAGTGGACTCGCTTCTAAATGACGTTGTGGTAATTGAAATGTTCGGCGAAGAATGGGAGTAATACATTGGGAAGTATAATATCAGTCCCACGATGATTACATCAGGTGTCATCCCAAGATCCAGCGTCGTCTTTTTCGTTAAATACAGAATTTCAATAAAAGCTGTCGTTAGGAAGGAGCATAGGTGTTCCGAGTATCAGTGATCGGGAGGCCCTGGGCCCAGCCAGCATTATCAGCTTTTCGTTATGTAAGATGGAACGAGGTGCCCGCTTGCAAGGTCAACCGCTCTCTTCACTCAGGAATTTCGGGAAGGGCGAAATGTCAAACGTCAATGTACAATTTACACCCACTTCCTGACCATTGATTTTGTGTACATTCTTGTCGTCTGTATCCGTTTGATGGTTAATGTTCAGAAAAATGCCCTTCACTCGAAGTACGCGGTGGTCGAAGGAAAATCTTCGTCTGGTTTGAAACGAAATTCAAATCGTAAAAGTTCCAGTCATGCAGCATGAGCCAGCAGGCAATAAGAGCGAATTTTTGAAGAAAAAGTTTTTATGTAAAATGTGATGTTTGGAACATCTTAATCAAATATGGGCCATCTTATTGGGTAATTGGAGGTATTTAATTATTAATTATAAAATCTTATTGCCCCTATAATGGAAAAATAGGCCAACTTCGTCCTACTCATAAGAGTAAAGTCCATCACATCGTGTAAAGACCCCGTTATTGTGATACTCTGTTGTGTATCGTTTCGCTTATCAGTTTGCTCTGGATTGTTGCTGCAATAAAAGTCGCACTGAGCGGTGGATGATTGCTTCACGTTAAGTTTCTAATAGGCAATAAAATAAGCCTTATGGTATGTCAAGAGGAGGGTTACAGGCCATCGGCTAATATTTTGAGTGCGTAAAACCTTCGAGTTGTAACACCTTGCCTGCAGTGCAAAAAAAAAAAAAAAAAAAAAACACACAATGCAGTCAGAGGGTTTATAAATTACTCGTAAAATATGTAATGTTATTGGGTCCTTCGGAAACGACCGTTCGTTACATTTTATTAGGAAATGTTCGAAGAAAATTAAGTTTTTGTTCTTGGTCCAAAATGTTTAAAACTCGAATTTCCGAAATGTGTCAGTCCGGACGATAAATTTCATTGAATTGAGATTAAAAGTTCAAATTTGCACAACAAATCCATCTTAGCAGCCGAAACGCTAAGTTCGTAGATAGGCAGGAAAGGGCCAATCTAAGGGGAGGGGGGAATTACCTACCTCAAAATGAGACAGTCTGACGAGTGACACCTCATTTTAAAGGTGTTCTTACGTTGAACACGATGGTTAAGTCAGAATTGCGATATCTTATTCCCTTCACAAAGTAGAGCACTTTGAAGATAAAGAAACGTGGTTGATACTTGAGATGTTAACGGAATGTGATATCGCAATTCTGACTTCGCCGTCGTGTTCAGCATTGAAAAAATCTATAAGCTGAAGGGGTTTAGGGAGTTTCAGGGAGGGGGGGGCGATTACCCATACATTCCCAAGAAGAAACAGTCTCACAAGTGAATCACCTCATTTTAATGGAGTTTTTACGTCGAATTCGATGGTGAAGTCAGAATTGCGGTATCTTATTCTGTTGTCAAACTGGAGCAATTTGAATTTGAAGATGAAGAAACATGGTTGATACTTGAGATGTACTTCAATAGAGACTCTTTTCATAAATGTTATTTCTTCGAAAATTCGCTCTTATAGCCATGTTGCATGGCTGTGGATTTTAATACAATTTTTCTTCTCTTAAATGGAGAAGCTCAACTTCCCACCAAATAGTCCGACGTTTCCGTTGCACCCACATCATATTTCAGACACTGGTTCAAATCTAATCGAAGATTTTCTGTCCCCTTCGAAAACCGGTACTAGTCAGCTCGTTCATCCGGTAGTATTTATGAATCAACGTGAAAGCTGGATTTGGCGAGTGAAAGTCGATACCTAACCTGCTCGAGCAGGGGTCAAGAGCGTTGGAGTGGCTCGAATCCAAGTCTTTGGCGTTTGTTGATCATTTATTACAGTAGATAGTGAAAAATGTGGAGGAGGAAGTTCTTCTCACTCTCACGAACAATTCAAGTTATATTTGAACTAGTTGTAATTTTCAACAAACTTCCCATATATATATAGTATTTGCAAATAGAGTTAATCGTTTTGCAAATCAAATTAATCTTTTGACAAATTTAATTAAACTTTTTACAAATAAAGTTAATCTTTTTACAAATAAAGTTAATCTTTTTACAAATAAAGTTAATCTTTTAGCAAATGAAGTTAATCTTTTTGCAAATAAAATTAAACATTTTACAAATAAAATTAAACATTTTACAAATTAATTTAAATCTTCCCACTGCAGCAAGTTTCACGATGACTTCCTCGGTGAACTGTGTCTTTTGAATGGGTAGCGCGAGGTGGAACAGCGATTGGGGACGTCAGCCGAAAACACGGTGTTAGTAATGGATAATGCCAAAATCCACAAGGCTCGAGAGGTTAATGACTTCATGAATTCTTCCCAAATGAGCATAACATTTCTGCCGCCTTATTACCCTATGCTCAACCCAGCAGAACACGCATTTTCAAAAATTAAGAATGCGGCTCAAAGAATCATGAGTGTTCCTGGGAACATAACTTAGTGGAAGTTATATCTCGAAGTGTCGGAGAAGTTACGCCGAACGACTGCTCTATGTAATGAACATGTTATAAGAAATTTTATACTCATGTGGGAAGAATTCATGAAGTCATTTCACAGGTTGTTCACCTCATCATTAGAAAGGACATTGTTTTTTAAAGACGATGTTTTTATTCGCCCTTTTCTATGTTTATGTTCTTGTTCTTTGTTCATGTCCTTTGTTTAAAAAACATGATATGCGTTAAAAATCAATCTTACCTACTTACGGCTGTCGGAAGGTTTAAATTCATTTGTAAAATGTTTAATTTTATTTGTAAAATGTTTAATTTTATTTGCAAAAAGATTAACTTTATTTGTAAAAAGATTAATTAAATTTGTCAAAAGATTAATTTGAATTTCAAAAAGATTAACTCTATTTGCAAATACTATATATACGATTGTTCGCTATACTTAACTCCGAAAATATCGGTCCGATTCAAAATTTATTTTTTTCATCTTAAAGCTGATTGAATTTACTATGAGACCTCTTATATGAAAAGTTGATCAAGTGCCGTAAAATACTCATGCCAGTACGCTAAATACCGCGAACTATTGTAAAATCTCATTCAAAATCTATTGTAAAAGTATTCAGTGGTAGTTTACAATCTATGTCAAGATCTATTGTAAAAGTATTCAGTGGTAGTTTACAATTTCAGTAATAGTAAAACTCTGTAGACCGGGCAAACCCCAAGATAGAGCTCTGCAAAACTGTTCATTTTTTCCCAAAAGTGCAAATTTCATGTTACGTTAATGTTTCTAGTCTCGTTCTGGCCAGACTACTGGTCATACAAAAAGGTCATTCTGATTTCTAGACTGAGAAAAATAATGTATGTTTTTAGAGTGCTTTCAGACTTTTTACCTAGAAACGTTTTTCGATCAATTTATTTTGCTTTGGTGGGATCTATCATAAACTATGGGATTCTGATATGGGGAAGTACTTGTGGATCTCACCTTCGACCACTTCAGGTGACTCAGAATGCCCTACTTAGAGTCTATTTGCGTAAGCCTTATATGTATCCTACATCACTTTTATATAAGAAAACCAAATTTCTCAATATTAGACAGAGCTTTCTCTTCGCCTCCTGCCGGCAGTTGTTCAGGTTGGGCATTAGCAGTGAGTATTTGTCATTGGCGAAACAGACCCGTGCTGCAAGCGGAATTAGATTGCCTGTGGTTCGTACAGAATTTTTTGCTAGAACTGCATTTATACAGGCCCTTAAATTTTTGTATTATAATAAAGTAGATGTTGGCCAGTTCAAGAATTTAAAAGATTTTAGTTATTTTTTGTTAAACAGTATTTTCATTAAGTATGTACATTAAGTATTACCATTAAGTATGGTTTATATTTTCTATAAGTATGTACATGGTTTATGTTTAATTATACTGGGTAAGGTAATTTGGTGAGGGACAACTCTACCAGATAGCACAAGTTCATCAAGAACTTTTGTTCTGGTAGGCAGGGCTTTTTTTTTTTTTTTTTTTAGTTCTATTTGCTGTCATTATAAAGGGATATTGTTATAGACATAAATATTAAGTTAGTCTTCAAATTTGTCTTATATGCAAATGTATTGTATGCAAAATTTGTATGTGATTATCTGCCAATAAATGAAAAAAAAAAAATGAATGAATCATGAGAAAATAATTTGAAGACAATTTATTACAGAATAATAGAATGGTGCTTCTAGACCGAATGGTTTTCTCAAAAGCGGGAAACCGGTATTCTGGACCCGACTGACTTGAAATGTGCACGGCGTCATAAAGAGGTTTTATATCATAGACTCAAGTTTTAATTTTATGTCTTGATTTCATAAAAAGGGCTAAATTCTGGGGTTTCTGTGATGCACCCCATATAACATTAAATTCGGTCCAGCAGTTTCGTCAAAACACGCGTTAAAGGATTGGCTAATGCGGTAAGTTGCACTTTTATGCTTAAACACGCAAACCTGAAAACCAACTCTCAATAAAATTTTAAATAAGTTACTTATAATAAACGGGAATTGGTGACGTTATACATTTCGAGTTGTAACTTGTGTCGTATTATCGTATCTTTCGAGGAAGATAACTCGCCTTCTCGTAAAACGCGTTGCGCTGTCGCTATCAGTTCATTTAGTTGCCGCGCGTGTATTTCAATAACCTTAACAACAATTAGTTTGCATCTAACGAGATTTCCGTCGTTCGCACTTATTTCTGCTGATCCCAGCTTTTATGTAACGCACCGCTATCTTCGTTTTTCGACAATCGGTTACAATTATTCGCTCTTATAATAGATCGGATCCCATCACACCATCGAACATTTGTACCACTCATAACTTGTTATGGCCATCCTCACATGCACAATACGCTGATTCTGAATATGATCCGGTTTTTATATGAAATGAAAACAAGAACAAAGGCGATAGAAGTATTAACGGCGATCTGGGAAAACAAAGACACAATCACAAGCAACATATTACTACCACAACCACCACTCCCTCCCCACATTAGCCTCTACCAGGCAATATTGTGAATAAACTGACTGATTGATTGATTGAAAAAACAAAGAATTGTTTGGTGTTTTCACGGGCAAATTGACTAAACAAGACAAGATTAACGCTTGGAAGAAGATTCATGAGAGAGCAGCCGCTTTAGGCCTTCTTCCGGTTCTTGATGTAGGACTCACCAGTCGATGTCCAATGAGGCAGAGAAGGCTTTCCATCTGGAACCTCTCAGTGAACTCTTTAAGACCAGGAAAATTCGTATTTCTACGCGATCGGAAAATGCGACGTCGACGCCTCCTCACAATAACGGTTTCTTCATCCGATGAAGTATCCCAGAGAAATCCAAATTCACAGGGTATTTGTTAACGAGTTGATCATGCAATCATGCTCATGGAGTGGAGGTGTGGGTTATGGCCCTCCAAATTAAAAAGTATTGAAACTACCTGTGGTCAGTTCAGGGGAGAGGAGCCTTGCTGCCATTGGAGAGGAAGCGCGCTCCTCAAGGTAGATCCGGCGATCCTCAGAAGAGTCACTGTCCCAAGAGGAGAGAGAGACAACACTGCAGCATTAGCAGAATGAGTGGGAATCTGATGTCAGGGGGGCCTGGACCCACGTGCTTATCCCACAGGTGCACCAGGACCCACGTGCTTATCCCACAGGTGCTCACATGGCTCGACAGGAGGCACTGGGAAGTGGTCTTCTACACTACAATGTTCCTGTCGGGCCATGGATACTTCCGGTCCTACCTTTACCGAAGAACGTTAGCAGACCCCGCCAATTGCTGGTACTGCAATGCACCAAACGACGATGCTGAGCACACGTTCATCCACTGCACCTGATGGACAAGAGAAAGAGAAATCCTGGAAGAAGAGCAGGGCGAAATCATACCAGCCAACGTGATCAGGAAGAAGACCTCCAACCAGCGAACTTGGGAGAGGATTGCGTCCTACATAGTCCAAATCCTCAAGACCAAAAAGCTGGACGAAACGTTCCTCAGGTGAGAACAAACTGGAGACCGCCTGACCCAGTGATCGACCCCACTCCGAAGTGATGCTGAATTAGTGATTCCGGGGTGGACTAGGTCAAGAAGATGAAGGGTTAGTGGGCTTTTAGTGAGTGAAACCTCACACGGCTTGGAGTGCGGTCCCTCCAAAGCGTAAGTCTTTTTCAAGATTTTCCCACTGTTGGTGTTCATGATTTGTTTGGGGTTTCATTGTAACAGCTTTTCTGATCTTTCTTCACCGATATACAAAAAGTACAAAACCTACCGTCCCCTAGTGCCAAAATACTCACAATCCTACGTGCCAAAATACTCACAATCCTACGTTCTAAGAGAAGAGACAACCATTGCTATTTCCCTCTTTTCTTTCACATCCGTGTACCCATTTTGATGGTAAGCAACAAAGTTTCAGTGTACTCAGAGCTTCATTGTTGCCATACTCTTGAAACGCCGTCTGCCACAAATTCGTCCATCCATGCCCGAATCCTCAATTTCCTCACCTTCGCTGTTTCTACTTGTGACTTCATCCTATACTTACTACTAATGGCAGAACTCTTCATGTTCGGTTCGTTCATGACATGATCTTAATGTTGCAGTGTTACTGTAAGACACGGCGCGTGACTGGACAGCAAGCAGAATGGAGGAGGGACAAGTGTACCAATCATCCGACCAAACCAACTACGTTTACGATGAAGTGTTTCCAGCTTTACCTGAATCGGCCAATCCACATGACAACAAAATCTGCAACAACAAAATGCGTGTTGGCTCATCTGTTATCACTCAAGTAAGCTCCACAGAGTTTGACGCCCAAAATGCCACTGGATCTCTCCTAGAATCATTAGTTTGCATTTAGCTTTGGTATTGGCGTGTTTGTATTAATTGCGAGTCCTGACAGGTATTCAGAGTGCCAGCGGACGAGCGTCGCTACGACCACAACAACAGCTTTGGGGAAAAGGAGTCTGTAAGAACTTGTTCGGCCATCATGAAAGAAACTGGCGCAGTCATTGAAATCGCTACAAGCAAAGACTTGTCGCTGACTTTTTTGGTGACTGGGAAAACCGACTCAGTGATGGACGCTCGTAGGAAGATTTTGAGCAACTTCCAGACCCAAGCTTCGGCCAAGCTCTCTATCCCAAAAGAGCACCACAGGTGGATCCTCGGAAAATCTGGTTGGTGATCTCACTACCTGTGTAGTACCGGTTCTAAATAGAATGTTCTTGGTGAATTCTTTTCAAATATTTGACTTTTTATTCGCGTTTTCAGGTAATCGTCTCAAGGAACTCGAAAAATCTACAGCCACTAAAATTTCCGTCCCCGGCATCAACGAACACTCGGATGAAATCACTGTGACAGGAACGCGTGAAGGGATTGACAAGGCCCTTCACGAAATGCAAGTAATTTCCGACGAACAATCCAAGAAAGCCTTTGAACGCCTTCCTGTTCCCAAAATGTACCATCCTTTCATATCTGGGGCGTACAACGAGCACGCGAATGAGATCATGAGCCAGACTGGTAATCATCACAATCTTTGATCGTTCTCGTTGCATGGAATCATGTCAGTTCACTTATGAATAACGTGTTTTACTGTCAAATAGGATGCCGCATCCACATCCCGCCCCAGTCGGCTCAGGTAGATGAAATCACTATCGCAGGAGAGAAAGAAGCTGTGGCCTCTGCCAAGGAGAAGATCCTTAACAAGCTCGCCGCCTGTGAAAAATTCACGACCGTCGCAGTGGAAGTGATCAAGACGCAACACAAGTACGTCATTGGTCCCAAGGGCACTGGCATCGCTGATATCCTTCAGAGCACCGGCGTCAGTGTTGAGATGCCGCCTCTAGACTCGCAGAAGGAAACAATAACTCTTCGAGGACCCCAAGATCAGCTTGGCAACGGTATAGCAATATACATAGTTTTCTCACTTCTAACTAGGGATGGGTATTGGTTGGAAAAACGTCGTCGTGGAAAATAGATCACAGACATGTAGATTAGTTGGACATTCGCTTTTTATCGTGGGATGAGTGGAGAACAAGAGGGTATGGATTGTTTACCCGGGACGGATTGACCAAAAGCTAATAGGGACGGGTCCCATGATATTCGCCGGTTTCCCCTCTGTTTTGTATGAAATACCTATCGATATGTAACCTGGATCTCTCTCAAGGGACCGGTAGCGGGCCGAAACAGTCGATGCCCTTCCTCTACCCATCAGAGGCAAGAAGCTTTCTGTTCCCCTCAACGAGTTTTTCTCACTAGGTCTTTACCCATTCCCTGGATGGAATTGAACGGGATTTTTTAGCTAATAAATAACAGTAAACTAGTATTGCAGCATTGTTCAATTTGTCAGAGGACAGTCAGAAATGGAGACATACAAAAAGAAGTGATTGAAAAATACAAAACTAACTTATTTACAAAACTGCGTTGAACATTTTGTTTATGAATTAACCATCTTATACATATACGAGTCATACTTACACACTTATCTACATCAATACACATATACATAGTAGCTAAAATTCATAGATATGTAGTTAAAATGGTATTTAAACGTTACTGAATGTCGTCATTTTATTGAGATTTTGGCGGAGTCCAAGTTTACCTGAATGGGCTTCAATTGATTTATTTTTAGGTATACTATGGCAGACACGTTTTAAAAATAGTTTGCTGATACTCCTAATCAATTTGAGGACATGAATCCCGTTACAAGAAATCTGTTTGAGAAAATTGTCTCCAAAGTGATTGCAGGCTTTCATAATAACTGAATTTGAGTCAAGATTCGAAGAGGGATGGTTTATCACATTTGTATACATTAAGGATGGTCGAAAGTCGTCAAATGGTACAGTTCAGCCAATACTGGGAAAAATGGACGTTATTCCGCCGCTGATTGGATACATTGGTCCAATTTTAAAGTTGGGAGGTCAATCGACGCAGAATTTCATGCTCTTTAATTTGTCTCTTAGTACGATTTTCGCTAAAATGCGTTGTTTAGGAGTAATAAGCAACAAAAATTAGGAAAGTTTACTGGATTGTGAATAATTTTTGTAACAACTTTGATTTTTCATATCGTGTCTAGCTCTCACCCTGGTGTACGGAAAAGCTACCAGCGTTGAAGCAGCAACTGTTGACGCACCATCATGGATCCACAAGTACATCATCGGGAAAAAAGGTGCCAACATCAAACAGATCACTCAGGATCTTTGCAAGGTGAGATTGCATGACATGAACATTGTTTTGTTATTTCTCACCCTGTGTCGATACTGACTGAGAGGTTTATGAATGCTAATTCAAAAAAAAAAAAAAATAGCCAAGAGCTTGGAAAGCTACAAATTATACGCAACCTGTTCAATGTTAGTATCAATATGTTAGGCTTGGCACGGTAATGAGTGGCGAGCGAAGCTGTAGCTTTGGAATTCTGCAGGGTACCGTTCTTGGCCCTATTCTGTTCATAGTGTTTTTAAAATCAATTGCTTAAGACAGGAGGGGGAACACTGATTTCTTTCGCCGATGACACTGCTCTTGTTGTTTCGGGGGAAAATTGGGAAATGGTAAAAAAGAAGACTGAACTTGGCCTAGCAGTGATTTTAAAACGTCTTAGGGAACTAGGCATGCAGCTAAATTTTGAAAAATGTGTATTTTTGGCATTTATCCTTCCCTAACGCCCAGAACCCTGAAATTAAGTGTCACCTTCCGTCATGCGATGGAGTGATGATATGTGGCTGTTCAACTCGCTGTTTGTCATGCAAAAGCTACTACTTAATTAAAATATTAGTAAAAAAAAAAAAAAGCATTAGGTTCCTTAAGTAATTCAATCTTAGGTTGTTTCAGGAATTCAAAATCTTCAGAGTGAAAGACCTTGTTAAGAAATTAATTCTCATAAAATTATATGAGAGAATCGATAAAGGGGGGAAACGTATGAAATCACAAGGTCGAGTGGTCGGTACTAGGTACAGCCTCCCTTCCGTCTTATGGACAGAGAAGTTTTGATTATTGGGGGGTTAAGCTGTTCAACAGCCCATTAGAGAGCACATTAAAAAAAACATCTAATTCCAAAATGAAATAATGTACTCCATCTAACAAGGGTTTGGTATATTTATGTAAAGAACTGTTTGTTCTTTTCGTCAGTACTGGCTTTTTCTTTTTTTGTGCTATGGGTAAAGTGGCTCTACTTTGCCTTTTGGTTATAAAGAACTTGAAATGAATTGTTTTAAATACTTAATTAATTATGTACCTGGAGTGCGTTTGCTAAATTTAATTATGTCTGTTCAGTTGAGTATTGTCGTCCAGTTCAGTTAAGTCTTGTCATGTCAAGTTAATGATGAACTGCTCCCCTCAGCACAGGCTCGCCTACCGAGGGGAGTAGCTTTATAAAAATGTATACTGATAATGGAATTGTAAATTGTAAGTAAATGTAATTTTTAAAAAAATGGGGTAAACATCGACTTGTCCCATTGACTTGCTTTGAATTTCGCGATTTAATTTTCCTGTTCGATCCTCATTTACTCTCGCCACTTGATCAACCTTGATTCTTCTGTCCAAATATTTTCTCATTCCTGAGGTCACAGCTGGCTCGGCCTCAAGGCCACTCTTTTGATTCCGTTCGGTTTTCTGCCAGTTCGGTAAACATCTCCAGTTGCACGCAGTTGTTTGCTGTATGTACGGTGATTCGGGGAGCGCCCCCGTTGCAGTTGAAATAGTCTCACCCGTAATTGTAAGGTATGTGGATTCCATTCTCGTTGCAACGGCCAATCTTAAACTCTTCACAGCTGAATTATTTCGTATTATTGTCAATTCGTGGTATTGCGTCGTGTGGTTACCACGTGAATTTCCCAAGTGTTTACCACGTGCATTTCAAAAAGTACTGGGAACTCTTCAAGTTGAAAACGAGTAATAAACCTTTTTTTTTCATTAACAACTGTTATACAGCCATGTCATTACATTATTTATAACATTATATATAGCTGTTACAGTTGTTTATATATTCATATAGTGCTTTGTAAAGTTCTATGTTAGGTATTGACAATATATGTATGTAATTAAATGGAAGTTCGATCAGGGTTGTTAATTTTTGAAATAAATTGTCTCTCTCAGGGTAAAATAAAGGTCACTACATCACGATGTGTTCAATTGAGCCATTGGGGTTTCCGCACCGATTACACTGGGTTGTCTTGTAAATTGAATCAATGTAGATACGCGTCGCAGACTCCGCGATTTGATCTCATTCTTGTGATGGTTCTACTGAAAGGTTTTGGAATTTGGTGATAGCATGGACGTAGTGGAACGTTTGGCTGTATTGTCTTGTAGAACTGTTCCTTTTCACCGGCCGTGAACAGTTGTTGCCATTCTGTTCAAATGTTGTTTTTTATTAAAGGATTGAAGTCGGAGCTCGGGATGGTGGCGTTATTCTCGTGGTTCTGTGTAGCCGCTCTTTTCGCTAGAGTATTGATTACTACTGTGGTCTTAACATGCCTCCTCATACTCTGCCTGTCAGGTTCACGTTCAATTCACTGAAAAAGAAGACAAAATCTCGATCGAAGGCTTGCCTGAGGAAGTGGAGCAAGCCAAAACTAAACTGAGGGACCTGACGGCGGAAATGGTCGGCAAGCTCACGTTTGCCATTCTCCACGTCGACCCCAAGTACTACAAACACATCATCGGAAAGAACGGAGCCAACGTGAACAGGCTCAAGGACCAGGCCGGTGTCATTATCAACATCTCTGACGCCGATCATAGCGATAAAGTCATCCGTATCGAAGGAGATAAAGACGGCGTCGCTGTCGCCAAGAAGGTTAGTTATTATGAAGCCGTGACAGAGGATATTTCGAATCTTCCAGGACTATTTGAATAAGTGTATACGAGAAATGGGGGGTAAGGTGTCCACTGGACTTCATTGTCATACTTAATGGAATTCGAGTCTTCAAAATTCCATTTGTTCATTTAATAACCACATCCCAAATTTTTAAACTCACTTCCTCATTTGATTTTTTTATCCGACACGGGCCTTGACAAGTGTGATTACAACATGATCAACGACTACTTTAGTCCTGCCAAAATATGAAAAATAGAAGAACTAAAAATACCAGTTCCAATTTAAGTCTCTCCAAAGTCCGGTGGTAGGGAGAGCTTTGGGTTCCATCTTTCAGTTTTTCGCTTATAACTTGGAAATGGTGCGTTTGAAAAAGTTCTTCAATACTAAATGAAAGCTTACTGAATTTGCTACGGCGATTCTTCAGAATTAGGCTTTAGATATTTCATTTACCAGTACCACGCCACTTTGAAAATATTTTCTGTAGAAACTGTAGTACCACCGGCCAGGGATCGATTCTACTTTTTTCTGATGAAAAGTGTCCTATAACATTTTTTTTATTTTTATACCTGTTGAAATCCGACTTTTTTCACTTCTACCATTTTTTCGTGTTTTCGACCTTAAGTCACTAAAATGGCCATAAGTCCCTAATTTTTCAGTCAAAATTCAAAAGTGATTATACCATTGGAAAGAGCGTCAAATTCCCTATCTCTCTAATGCTAAATGAAACTTTTTAAAGATTCAGATGTTGAAAAATGAGCCCGAATAGGAAAGTCTCGAAAATTTTGGGAGTGTACAGTTTTCCCATCATCCAGTTTTATGAACTGTTATTTTGTTTTGCATCCTACTATTAATTTGGCGTTAAACTTTGATTTTCTTTTCTTTTTTAATTTTTTTTAGTAAATTAACCTAATTGCCAACCATAGTAATGTTTACCTACCTAGTCTAACAAAATTACCATACAAATCAACCGAAATTAAGACAATTTTCGAAAAGTAAATTGGACAAGATATCAGTGACTGCTTATTCGAGAAGTCTTGTGTCATCGTTTGACTAAGCGAGACAAAGATTGTGAACAAGATTGCTTACGCGCTGTATAAGGACTTGTACGTTTGTATAAACCAGATATGGAACATATGTAGAGAAGTGGAGCCATCAAAGGGTTCAAAACTATTGGGGGTATTCATGGCCCGATTCGACCGTCGAATCGTCCGAAATCGAAGACGTGGGTTCATGAGGCTTCAGACCGTTTCCACGCCGAAAATCGAAATTTGTCGAAACGCGTTTTTTTCCTACACATGTTGACATATTTTTGTATTACGCAGGAACTCGAGGATATGATTGCCAAGATGGAACTTGAAAAAGAGAAAGACGTCATCATCGATTTTAAGTACCACAAGTTGCTCATTGGCCAGAAGGGTGAAGCCATCCGGGACACCAAGGAGAAATTCGGTCAAGTCATCATCACCTTCCCACCCCAAGGTTTGTCCAAGATCCACTATTCATACTACATTACTCGTAACTCTGCGAGCCAGATCCTAGAAGTTTTGGACGTTTTTCACTGTATCAATGTCCCTTTTTGAAACTTGAATGGCTTACATTTCATTAGACGTTGAGCTCAAGTATTAATTTTCCAGCTATCATCACATGCGGAAAATACAACGCAAGCCCGGGTTGCGAAAGGGCGAGGGAAATAAATCACATGGGCAACAAGATAATTTAAATACCTACTCACTAAAAACTCATCCAACTAAAACTAAAAGGATCAAGAACCAGGATAAGGTGATTTTTCTTTAAAACGACCGTGTTTCAGGCTGTAATCCCGGTTTAATCAAGTCCAATAAAAAATTGATATCACCACGCGATTCAGTGTCGAAAAATAATGAAATTTCATGTGCCACGCTGGGGTTTTTCCGTCTTATCGAAATTACGAGCAACATAATCCAACATTGGGCGCTTCTGGACGCTCTTGAGTGCGCCCAAAAAAAAGGTTGTCGAAGTAAAAAGTTCATGAAATTTTACGTAGAATCCGAATTTGCAAAAAAAATCGGGGTTCCCATTTGAAATAAGAAAGTTAGTGCGCATTGTGCATGTTTTGCACGTGTACAAAATACGATATTTGAGATCCTCACACAAAAAATACATAGATTCCGAAAAGAACGTTTTTTTTTCCTTGTCACGTAAGGATTTTAGCAGGGGGGCTAACAACTTTTGAGACACCCTGTATAATAGATATAGAAAAAAAAGAAAGAGATTAATACCGACAGTGTATTGACAGGTGACAGAAAGTTTTCGTGGGTCGTTTGTTGGTAAAGTGGGTCTCCGTAAAAACGTATTCTGCGTTACAAAGTAGTTGGTATCCATGTTGTTCAATCGACATGATATCGTTATCTTCTCCCACTCGTTGTAATAAAATCTAATAATAACCTTATTCTGGACTTACAGAAGAAAAAAGCGATATTGTGAAACTCCGTGGCCCCAAAGATGATGTCGACGGGTGCCAGAAATATCTGATGAAGAAAGTGAAAGAGATCGTCGAAAGCAGCTACCAGATCCAGATCCCGGCCTACCAGTGTCACAAGTACATCATCGGGAAAAAGGGAGCCACAATCCAAAAGGTACCAATTAACGTTCATTTAGTTTCTTGGTAGAAAGGCAAAAGAGGTGGAAAACTGCGTCCGAGAGATATTTTACGTTTTAGGGAGTAAATAAGAAAATACTTCGGATCTTGAACATCGGCATCGAGGTACGCGGTAGCCTTCCGCCCCGCCAAGCAAACGAATTGAGAAAAACGAAAGGTACCGAGTGTATGTTTACCGGACGTCACAGTCATATAACTTCAAACGTTTTATTATGGACTTATTTTGGATTGTAGGTACGTTCAGTACGATTATTTTGCTAGTAGGGACGCCTCTGACGTGTAACGTTTGCATTGTATCGTGAAGTAACTCTATAGCCCGCCATACACGAGCCCATATTTGCGGCAGATTTGGTCGGCCGACCTCATCTGCCCGACAAGAGCGAACCCTCATTTTGGCAATCAGGATTCATGTGATTTCAGAAACCAGTGTTGGGATTAGGTTACAGTTACAACTCAACCTAATCAAGTACCTACTGAAAACGCCCCAAACGTCGCTATCTTCAACGTCTTTTTTTTTTTTTTTAATCCCATTTATTGAAAATATACCGGAGGAACTCCCAACTTATAGGAAATTAGAAGAAGAAAATTTGATGTTGATGCAGATAATATACATATTACCGTTCATCGACATCCAAATACTTAGTAATTTTGCTTAGTATTCAAAGTTTGAAACAAAATTGACCCATTTTTGTCCACTTGTGTTTTGCCTTTCATAGTGGTATCCATGTGATTTTATTTGCAATTAATACCCTTTCGGCATTTCAACCCATGCAGGTTCAACAATGTGTAATCATCCAAACAACTACAGCTCACATAATGTTGACGTGTTCGTGTTCCAAGTCGAAATAGTGATTCAGTAATGATAGTAGTGATGCACCAGAGTCCCACAAGAATTATTTTGCAATTTTCTCAAGCGTCTTTAGCATGAAATCTTGTCAACGTTTTCTGAAATAGGTGTGAGCAAGCGACACTGCCCACTCACATAGGTACCTAATAGACGTTTCTCATTTTATTTATTTATTTATTTTATTTTTTCCTCAGCTTCGCGAAGAGACCAACACGACGATCGATATGCCTCCAGAGGACAGTAATAGTGACACCATCACAATTACTGGCAAAAAGGAGAATGTCGAAAAGGCCAAAGAACTCATCATGAAAATTCAAAACGATCAGGTAAGGGTGATTTAAACAAAAAATAGTCCACGTGAAGTAATTCAGGTTCACCTTCCAATTCTGAATTTCATTCTTTGTAGCTGTTCTCATTTTTGTTTGTTCTGTTTTTGCTATCCTAGAAGTTCAACAAGGTAAGCTTGAAGGAGTGAAGTGTTAGTTGCGTTTAATGGTTTTGAATTGAATGATAAATAATTCAATACAAATCAAGATGACATTTGACATCTGCCTCTAAATTTTATAAGGAGAGTATAAATGTCATCTTGATCTGCATTGAATTGCGCGTGAACTCGAAACTTTTTTTTCGAACATTCTTATAAAATATCTACGCCAAGCGTTTTGTCATCCACTCCTACCTTCCTCCCGCCTTTTATCATGTCACGATACCACTACAGTATTTTCTCCATGACAGCACAACGTGGTCACCGATGACGTGTCGATTCCTCCTAAAATGTACAACTCGTTGATCGGCGTTGGAGGTAAACTAATCAGGTCCATTACAGAGGACTGTGGAGGCGTCAGCATCAAGTTCCCATCGCTTGAAAGTAACAGTGACAAGGTACTGCTGCTCATCAATTATTATCTCGTAACAGTGATATTATCTCATACGTAAGGAATTATATTGATGTAAACTGTTGGCCCTTTACCATTAGTGATGTGGTGTTTTAGGTTGTGTTGAAAGGAATGAAAGATGATGTGAAGAAAGCCATCAAAATGCTCCTCGATCTGGTGAATGAGCACGAACAGAATAGCTACCACGCTGAAGTTCGTGCTAACCCAGATCACCACAAATATCTCATTGGAAAGAGCGGAGCCAACATCAATCGAGTGAGTAATCGTAGCTTATCATCCATATGAATGTGGTTAGAATTTTAGAGAAAACCAAATATTTTAATAGAACATTTCCATTTACTTGATTTTGCGAGGTCAAATATTCCTATTATCAGCTCGATATTCCGAATAGTTCTCTGACACACTGGCATTCCCTATTCTCGGTAATATTTGAATCATGAATAAATCATTTTTGACCTTGATATTTTCTGCTCCAGATCAGAGAGAGCACTGGAACTCGCATCATTTTCCCGTCTGACAAGGATGAGGATAAAGAACAAATCATCATCCAAGGCAAACAGGAGGGAGTTGAAAAGGCGAAAGCTGAACTTCTCGCTGCCATAGCTAAAATGGTTCGTAAACTTGACATGAACTAATTAGTAACGGTGGCTTTGAAAACACTGGCTTTCTTGGCTTTGCTTAAAACATTTGTAATGGTTTGCTGAGTGTCCTTGCTTCTCGAGTTTTTGTTTCAACCACGCAGTGGATACCCACGCCAGAATGCAGACCAGGATATCCCTCTGGGTGGGCATAATCGCCTACCCCCCCCCCGGTTACGGGGTAAACTCAGCAAACCATACATTACACATTAAATGTGTAAATTTTAGGTAGTCATTTTGTCTGATTTCATCGTTGGGATCCCAATAATTAATCCTGATGCGACAATCGACATTGAAATCTACCTATTTTAGCGCCCCCCACCCCAATATGACAGCGAGATGAACAACGAGGAAATGTACTCTTTATAGTCACCTGCCTAGCAGTTGGAATTTTTCTTGCTTCAACGTCATAATTGTGAAGTGTATGATGGAGAGGGGTGACAGTACACTTGGCTTTTGTGATTTTCAGTTTTTTTTTTTTTTTTTTTTTTTGAATTTTTGCAACTTTTCTGTTTATATAAAATTTATTGTGGTTAATCAATATTTAATATTGATAATATTGTTAATATTGATTAACCACAATATGGAATGCAGAAACAGAGAGAGAGAGAGGATAGACACAAACTTTTTGAACTGCATTTTAGTCGCTGCATCCATTTCTTCTGTGTAACTCTCCTCTTCCTTCATTTTCCTTGAGTGGGAAACAGTATACTTACAATGTGAGTTATTTCATATCTGCTATTCCTTGAGTGGGAAACCAGATGAGACAACTTACGTGTCCAACGGGCTAATGTATACCTACTTGAATCCTGAGTTAATTCAAGATTACTTCTAGTTTGTTTGGATCTATATTAGATTGTAGATAATTTTGTATGATTGACAGGACAACGTGAAGGAGATCACCATATCCGTCGATCAAAAGCACCACAAACACTTTGTCGCCCGTCGATGCGAGACCCTCCATCGGATTGAAGAGGAGTTTGCCGGAGTCAAAATCTCTTTCCCGAGGTCTGGAATCGATTCTGACGTCGTCGTCATCAAAGGTCCGCCCGACCTCATCGACCAAGTCTGTCAGAGGATCAATGACATAGTCAAGGATTTGAAAGAGAGAATCTCCATCAACTGTGAAATCCCTCAAGAGCACCACAGAGCCGTGATGGGCACCAAAGGCTCGAAGGTTCAAGACATTGAATCGAGATTTGACGTCAAAATCAAATTCCCCGATCGCAACCGAGGTGCGTGTTGATGATATTCAGTCTTAATCAATTTTCGTATTGTCCAAGATCGTTTTCGCGATCCAGTTGAGACTTTTTAATGTATCTTACATGTAAATCGTTGGTCAAGGGTATTGAGAATCGATTATGCTCACGTAAGTTTTGGGTCATAAGGAATAAACTTTAGAACGTCGGAACGAATTTAGAACTTTTGCAAGCTCACACGCCTACACTGCCATTTGGCCCTGTCGTGACACACGAAAAATAAGGTGGTGGAACCCGTTTGGAGAATGCAAAAACTACTGGAAGTCCTCCAATGACAACCAATTTGGAGGTTTTTGCGTGTGAATTGCGTGTCAAAATTTTACGTTTTCTTCATTGAGTTTGCTCAGGTTTTTGATCGAATTCAAAGAAATTTATCCTCAAAGTTCATTGCAGCCCTAAAAAGTTGTATGAGAACACATGATCTGCTGTACGGCTCCCGAATGGAACAACTGCGGAGTATTTCCGGACTAATGCATGATTGTTGGCGGATGGCGATATATACTGGCAATCAGAACATACGATGTATGTTGCTGGTGGTGTGGTTCTGATGGCATCCAATGCAGAGGTACCTCCAAAAAATGATCAATTGCCTGGAGAATTACTGAGGCCTCTGGGATTTGGATCTTAACGTCGTAGTGTTGGATTCGGAAAGACATCTCCAGTACCGAGAGCGGCGACTCAGTCCCGGACATTTCAATACGATTTTGAGTGATAGGCCGTTTTTGGGTAACCAAATGGTTGTTTAAGCTCACTTGTGATTCCGATGGTCAGACCTGTCCTTTATGCAGTGAAGAGGTCGTTGAAAACGCGTATCACTTCGCCACGCGGTGCTCCGCATATACCAATGGTAGGCGCAGATGGCTGGGTAGGGAGGAGTACTTGGATTAGCCTGTAGGATTGCCTGGCAGCTACGACTGAGAACTTAGCGGAATATGGGCTTTAAAGTGTAGATTCGCCTTGCGTTGCAAAATGGTATTTTGTTCCTATTGTCAATGTCTTCTTATTCTTATTATCGTATGTTTTGTGGGTTGCGAAACTCTAATTTTTTGTTTTGTTTTTTCACCTCTTATGCACTATTAAGCATCTGCCGATCCTAAAAGGACAATGATGAGAAAAAAAGTGCAAGACTCTTCAATTAATTAAATTGTTGAACTTACCATTTGTATCGAATAAAGCCTGTTTTCTCGCTCTCTACTTCGTACCGTCGTTTCGGTCGATTCATCACGAATCACCCTTGATTTATCCACAGTTGACGACCGACAATTTAGCAACGACGATGCTCCTGAGAATGCCGAGCAGCTGTTGAACGGCGAGTCGACCCAACCGAAACCATGTGACATCATCGTTATTACTGGTAAACCCCAAAACTGTGAGTTGGCGTCACAGGCGTTGAAGGACAGCGTCCCAATCATTTATGAGGTTTGTAAATCCATTTATACCAATCTCTCTGGAAGCCTCGAAGTGACCTGTGGAAAGCTGGAAATCGTTCTAAAACCGATTAATCGATCGTCTTGAAAACGAGTAATCTGACTTTGATCATAACTTTGGGTGCCTCAAAAAAACATCGAAATGTTCGGACTTTCTTCAGTTATTCGCTTATAACGCCTAAACAACGCATCCTGGCGAAAACCTTTCCAATATACAACTTATAGAGCATTAACTTCTGCGTCCAGTGACCCCCATCGTTAAAATTGGACCAATTTATAGGGTAGTAATCGACTGCTGCAAACGTCAGAAAATCGTGTCAGGAAAGCTGATGCGACTGGTGGAAGGTTAATATAATGCATATACTTCAACTTTTCACCAAAAATATACTACTAAATACAAGAAATAATGGTCAGGAAGCAAGATGTGTGATATTCCAAAATTACTGTTTTTCGGAATTTGGCGTATAAGTATGGCTAACATTGGTATAACTTTAAAATTGTGGTGTTCTTTGATCTTGCCGTTGAATTCTCGACAAGTTTGATTCCAAGAGTTTTCAAGTTTTGATAGGACGAGTACTGATGATGTTACAGATGACAGAAAATTGGTCCAATGGTACATTTTAGCCAGTATGGCCGTTTTTTTCAGCCGTCGATTACTACCCTATAAATTGGTCCAATTTTAAATCGACGTAGAATGCAATGCTCTTACTTTTTCTAAAAAACTGAAGAATTTCCGAAAATTTCGACGTTTTTGGGGCACCAAAAGTTAAGCTCAACCTCTTTGTATCCGTCCAGGGGTTGCCAATAGGGGTCACATTTCTCGGTTTCAGTTTTAGATCGATTTCCAGTTTTCCCCAAGTCCTTTCGTTGTTTTACTGAACTATAAAAGTTGTTTCTGACCTGTGATTGACACCCATAGCTGAAGCATTCACATTGGTAGAATTAAATATGAGAAGTTGTTTCCACCTGCCATTGAAGGCCTCAGTGAGGTGAAGTATTTATTCTCTGGCGAGGGATGAATGCTGAATCTTTTCTGTCCAAGTCAACCTAGAATGCTGATATTTGAATGGTAGGTTCTATCGGGCATCTGAAATCTGACGACAGTGCAGCTGATCAGGTGACTGAGCTCAGAGGCTATCTTCTTTCTAAGTCAACCTAGAAAGCTGATATTCGAATGGTTGGTTTTATGGGGTATCTGAAATCTGACGACAGTGCACCTGATCAGCTGACTGAGCTCAGAGGCTATCTTCTTTCCAAGTCAACCTAGAAAGCTGATATTTGATTGGTAGGTTCTATGGGGCATCTGAAATCTGATGACAGTGCACCTGATCAGCTGACTGAGCGCAGAGGCTATCTTCTGTCCAAGTCAACCTAGAAAGCTGATATTTGAATGGTTGGTTCTGTGGGGCATCTGAAATCGTTTACCACTCATTGAAAAGCTATTGATTTAACCCACATTTTATTCTAACTCACGTTGCCAATTTTTCGCCCCTTACCCTATTAATAAGGGCTGGAAAATGTGCTTTGTTGCACGTCAGCCAACAATTATTGAGAAAGCATATTATTATTGTTGACTCATAAATAAGGAAGAAAGCTAGGTATTGATAAGTAGGGTTTATTTTTTTATTAATGATTAAGTAGGTATTTATTGATAGATTTAAGTATTTCTATACGTATACCTTCTACCACTAAAGGTTCTGCACAACATTTGGTAAGAACATGTCCCATAATAATTATTGACACAGTAGGCGTTAAGTAGATATCATCCTTGGGGGGGGGGGGGGGCTTGCTTTCGACAAGAATAAACAACTGACTGACTGGAAAGCCCAGGTAGTGGGGTCAGTCACATGGTACCTACACCTCTAGCATCAATTATTATACCAAATTATAATTATTATGCCAAAGGCCAACATGGGTGGCACTCATTCTCTGGTATTTCACTCATTACCTAATCTCGATTATTGCTTCTAATTTGGAATTCACGTTTAAATTGCAAACTGAAGAATAATTGAAATTCGCCAATCGTAAAGTCCAACTCTTTTACTTTCACAGATGGCAGTCCCTGTTGAGTATCACAGGGGTATCATTGGTCAGAAGGGACAGACCGTCCGTGACATGATGAAGGCATACGATGTTAACATTGACGTGCCATCGCAAAGCCAAGAAGAGGATGTCATCAGGGTAAGTTGAGCAGTTTAGTATTTATCGGAAGTGGGGACAATCTGCATTACTGATTGTTCATTGTTTTATGTTTTAACTACCGGTGAGTTTAAATTGTCCGGCTGCTATACAGCTGCTCTTGCGTTTTTTCTTTTATCTCCTCGATTGAGTGAAAACGATGTCCTTTCATCGGGAAGTTAAGTTTGGGGAATGGCCAGAATTCTCAGGGAGCAAGGTCACGAGAGTACTGGGGCTGGGGAAGAGTTCAAGTCCCGTTTTGACGAAAACAATCACGAATAACGATCGCTGTCGGGATGAAGCGTCGCTGCATGATTCACCGTGAATTGAATCACTTCCCATTGACCTAGGGTAATGAAAAGTTTCAAGGATCATTGTGGGGTTAGTCCGAACCCGTAAACCAAATTTCGTAATTTTAGCACAACGCTAACTGGGCAAAGTGCCAAGGACGGCGTACTGTATCTTACCTCAAAAATGGCCAAAATAGCCATTTTTCGAGTACATAACCTCAAATATCTCAAAATTCAGACGTGATAAGATAATTCTGAGCTCGGATTCAGATTCTACGCAGAAAATTACTTCGGAAATGACCTCCAGCTGTTCAACAACAAATCCTTGCCGGTAATCCTGGATACTGGTCAGTAACCTTCCCTCTCCTCAAGAGAACTCTTTGGAGAACGATGTTTCCTGACTTGCTAAGAGCTGCATACCACTAATTATGAAGCAGTTTAGCTGTAAGGGTAGTTTGAGTTTAGTTCCTATAGTGAGTACCTAATAGGTAGGTATGCACCTAAATATTGCCCTGGTGCCCCACCAGTTTCTGAGCCCACGAGCCGCCCCTGCTTGTTGTTGGTTGAATTTGAATGTTATCTGAAATTTTGTCTCTAGATTCGTGGTTCTCCCGCATGTGTTGAAGAAGCCAAGATTGGTATTTTGGCGGAAATGAAGAAGATTGATGAAGACAAAGAAGATCGCAAGCTGAAATCATTCAAAATCCCAGTACGTTCTGTTTGTCAGCACATTTGATAGACTTTCAATTATCTTATACCGCCTCATTTACGTTGGATGACTCTTACGCAGGTTGAGATTGACCCTTCCCTCCATCCAAAGATCATCGGAAAACGAGGAGCAAACATCTCAAAGATCAGGGACAAGTACGGAGTCCAGATCAACTTCCCGCGCTTCGGTGATCCAGATGAGTCTGTCATAACCATCCAAGGGTACGAAGAGAATGTATACGCAGCTCGTGATGAGATACTCTCCAAAGTGGAGGAATATGTACGTATAATACCTACGCTCACTATATTATACACTTCCTTGTTGTGATTACTGACAGGAAGTTCTTGAACGCAAAATGTAGGGAATTCATTTTCATTTTGGTTTATTATCTTCGATAATGAACCTTTGGAATTACCCAAGATTTAGACGAATCCCCCCCCCCCCCTCAAAATGTGCTGGTTTACGTTTACAAAATACTTAGATTAGATTCCGAAAATCGAATAAAGAAAACTGCAAATTCTTGACACAACGGTCTTTGTGCAGTGTGTTCTGTATTATAAGGTGTGTTCTGTGTAATAGATCACTAAAGGAAAATACGGATTGCCTCAGCGTCGAAGGTTGGGGGTGTACTTACATGGCCTTGAGAGCAATACGCAATCCGCATTCCGTACTTTCCGCTCCATGTGAACCCGCCTTGGTGCCCACTTTCATCAAATCTAACTAAAGGGTGATTAACTTAAAGGTAATTGGGACATTAGCCAAATCGTTAAAAACTTCATCTTTCACCATCAACTATCCACATTAACTCAACTGCCCTCTAACTGAAAGCCAGTTCATTAAGTTAAAGTCTGCGTAGACCGATTGTCGACATAATGAAGTACATCGGAGCCATAGAAACAGTAACGACACACCAAATTCCCGACGAATCGCGGGGGAGGGGGGCGTGACGTCACGCAGGGATTTATATAGCCATCTTGCCTTGTTATCGGTTTGACGCACTCGCTTTCAGTGATCAATTGTTCACATTTTATCGTGTTTAACGCGTACCGACCGTGTATGAAACAGCTGCAAGTTAAGAAATTGAAGTTCAAAAATGAGCTCCTCAAGCTTCAAATTATAAAAACTAAACATGAGTTGGGTTTGGTTAGAGAATTTGAAATACTTTTCAACAGTACTTAATACATGAAGTTTCACTCCAGTGGGACGATGAGCCGGCCACACAGAACTTACCTTTGGCGGAAAATTGCAGCAGGTAACACGTACAACCAATTCAGACCAAATTCTTCCCCACAAACTTCAAATTGGTGTTCAGCGACCCAAAAAAAATATAATATATATGTATAATATATTTTATATAATATATATAATATATTTTTTTTGGGTCGCTGAACACCAATTTGAAGTTTGTGGGGAAGAATTATCATATTATGATGGATGAGTAAATCAAAAGTTGTAGCAAAACGTTCCTCTGAAAATCCTAATATGCCAACACCCCAACATTTATGAAGTCAACAAAACTTAAATGCAAACCCAAAGAATGTTGTACTTAGCTCTAAATTCTCCACATTTTCAACTAATTCTTCCATTTCAGAACCAACTGGCCAAAGAAGAGTTTGAAATCGACTCTCGAGTGCACTCGAGGTTGATCGGCTCCCGCGGCTGGGCGATCAGGAAGATGATGGACGAATATCGAGTGGAAATCAAATTCCCCAAGACGGGAGCTGCCAACCCGAACCTCGTCACCGTCATCGGCTCTGAAAACGATGTCATGAATGCCAAAGACAATCTTCTCAACCTCGAAGAAGAATATGTGAGTTTCTCCAATGATTCAATTAATTCAGGACCTCTCAAGTCATATTCATATTCACCCGAATTTCTTCGTCTGCATCTTCTCGAATGTTACAACTACATTTGATTGTATTCAAGTTTCAAGAGTCATCTCGAAGAATTTCCCGACTACCTTTTCATTCCAAAAATAAAAGTCGGTTTCAAGGCTCCATTTTTTTCAGGTTCACTCCTCTACCATCCTCCGCGAAACTGAACATTTATTGTTTTTTAGTAGAGGCTTTCCAACTTACTTTAATTTTTCATCGTTGCGGATTGGCAATACTTCGATTGTTGCACTGTTTTCTTTACCTTACAGTATTACAGAATATGACATATTCTGTATACATTGTATAATTAGGTTTCACTCCATAAAATCATCATGAACACCCAGATGACCTCACAATGTTCTAAAAACACAGATTCGTGGACAAGTTTAGTTTTAGTTTCTAAAAATAAAATAAACAGTAGCTTATCAACAGTTCATGAATTCATTAATTTATTCATACTATAGAGTTAACTGAGGAAGAATTGAGTCAACGCAATGGTTTTAAAAGTGAATTATAAAATTCTCCTCTGTGAGGTAAGATTGAAGAACGATTTAAAAAGCTATTCAGACTCTCAGGTGGGGTTTCCGAGCTCGGGATTTAACGAAGTTCTAGACTTTAACCAGTTTTAGACTCAGGAGTCTTTAACATGACTTTCCGGGTCAGGGCATTTACGAAGTCCAGAACTTAACTAGACTCTGGAGTCTAACGGCCCTGTTCGACTCCGGAGTCTAAAAATTGGCTTTCCGAGTAAAGGATTAACTATACTGCGGACGAACCTACTGATTGACACTGGAGACAGCCCGGGCGGTCACCCAATGCCAACATTAGGACACAAAAAACCGTACGATTCTCTAGATATTTATTGCTATTTATCGATATTTATTCTAGACTCCAACAGGTCAAGGACTTATAGATCCTCGGGTTTCGCAGATATATCCCTGACTCGGAAAGAAGATTTAGATCCGAGAGCGTATTTGAGTCCTTGATTCAGTACGTCCAGAACCTATAGATCCCGAGCTCGGGAACCGCACCCAAGTCTCAATCGTCTTGATTGGGCTGTGAAAGCGCATCTCTGGCGGAGGTGGAGTGTTTCAGACCCTTGGTACTCTGTCGGAATGATGGACTCTCCACACATTTTCATTAAGTATTGGTATTTGTTGGTGGCGATTGGCAGCGGCTGTTTGTACGCAGGTCGAGGAAATGTCTGACACCGATTCGCTGGTTCCCGCCTTTTCCTTGTTTTTGCCCCGGAAGTTGTAGCCTGCTAATTTACTTCACTAACCACGTTCTAGTGGGGTTAGAGAGATGTCATTTTTTGAGGTGATACTTGATTAATGTCACTATTTAAAGTCATGCTTAGCCCAATTTTCGAACTTTTGCAGTTTCGTGGTTTTGGCAGAGGATACTTTTGCAGTTTCGTGGTTTTGGCAGAGGATACTTTTAAAGTTTTGTGGTTTTGGCAGAGGAGCGACAATATTATTATATTATACCAGCTGTCGGGCCCGTCGCTGACGGCAGAACTGGTTGATACTTGAGATGTTCTTCTGCACGGTTGATTAAATGAATTTTGCTCTAATCTGATGACGGAATGAGGTATCGCAAATCTGACTTCACCTTCGTGTTCAGCGTAAAAAATAAAATAAAGTGAGGTGTCTTTGTCAGCCTGTTTCATTTTGTTAAAGATATTAAAGAATGAAATACAGAGCGTATTTTTAAAACATGCCATGCAGCATGGCTATAAGAGGGATTTATGTAAAATGTCCCAATTTTACTGGATTATCATAAATGTTGTAGCGGTTTATAGATTGATCAACGCTGAACGCGATGGTGAAGGAGACAAAATTTGTCATAAAACCAGTAAAATGGACATTTCTTAACGACTGGATTCCTTTAGGTTTTAGAACGATAGAAGTTGAATACGAAAGTAATTAATTAGGTACGAACAAGTTGGGCAGTAATTAACCTGCGGCCGAACTTTCACTGTCACGTCTTTCGTGTTGTACTGACATTTAACCGTCATCTTTCTTCACAGCTACAAGACGTTGAAGAGAACGACACGAGGGAGCGGCCAGTGACCACCATTTGGGGAGCCGCCGGCGTCACCGCTCCCTCAGGTGACAACTCGAATCGCAACAACGCCGGTTTCGTCGTCAAAGGCGCTCCCTGGGAACACAACTCGTCGCCGAACAACCCCCCGAAGGCGCAACAGCAAACTCCTCAGAATCAGGCGGTGGCTCAGAAGGCGCCGGACACCGCCTCAACGCAGGATTTCCCGTCGTTCGGCTCAACCACGTCGGCGGCGCCAGCGCCGTCATGGGGCCCGCGCCGTTAAAAACGGCGTCTTCTCATCACAGTGGCGGACGACGAATGGGATTTTATTTTCGTCCTGTTACAACGTTGAGCCCTTTTCTCCATTCGAACTCCCCCCTCCCCCATAAATTCCCCCTAAACATCATCATTCATCTATTCAAAATTTCAAAACCCCAAAAAGTCAAATATTGAGAAACGTGTTGGTATGCAAAAGTGTCCACTTTTGTACTTTCTCACATCTACCATTTGGATCAACTCGTCCATCTGATATAATTTTTTGTAATTTTGTAATTGTATGGTGTAACCCCCACTCCCCCTTATTCCACCAAGTGTACCAGTATAACGTTCGAGTGAAAGATTTCTACATAGTTGAGCTACCCAAACAAAAATCAACTCAGTTATTCAAAATGACTTGGTTAAAATTACTATAGAGAAAGAAATCACATAATCTCAAAATGTAATCAGTAGGTTTCCCACTTTCAATAGAAAGTAATACCCGTGAACCAAATTTACCTCTTATTTTTGGTTCAGAAAAATTTAAAAAAAATAATAATAATAGTAACAGATGAATGGTGAAAGTTTTTAAAAGAAATGTAATCGGAACACTTAGAACTTTTCCACTGCTTGCTGAATTATACTCGTTTTCAGGCGACATGACCTCGGCCAATGAAACGGACTTTACTCTCTTTTCAAAAGAGGAAAAAAAAAGAAAAAAAAATCAGTTATTTTAACGAAACAAAATTATGAAAAAAAAATTGAACCTTTGCAAGTTTTATGCTTGTTTTTTGGCGACTTTCTCTTGAAATCGCCTTTTCTTGGTTTGCCCTCAGAAATCACCTTGAAATTTCTTCCATTGGAAATAGGGCAACGAAGTTATTCACTAGTGCATTTGAATTGTCTTTTTTTGTTTTTTCTTGTTGATTTGTTTTTTTTTTTTTTCAATCCGTACTTTTTAAACACACCACCAAACACGACGAAATTTGTACAGTCAACTTTTTAAATCCATATAAAATTCGAGTCTGTTTTAATTGATACAAAACGGAAACCGTATCAACTGGGTTTCGTTGTTTGAAAAGCCCACTTTCGACACTCCATACTAATGAATTTTCGCCGTCCCGCATCTGTAATGTTGTCGTAACTGTTACTTGCGGGATAACTCCTGTGCAATATGATTTTTTTTTTGTGCACTAATATTTGTCCGTCTCCAAAAATGTTGATCGTTTGCAGATTCCGCCATTTTCTACATTTAGCCGTGTGAGGTAGGTAATAATAATAATTTGTTTATTTTCTTACTCATTCAACCACACATTCGTGTTTTAAGGGAATTTTTCATTCTATATATTTTTTTGTCTTTAAAAAGTGTGTTTAATGTAAAAGTTGATTGTTTATGTAATTTATTTGTTGTTTCTTACAGATTTTTTGTTTATTCTATATATCTATTTATCAAACAAAACTAATTGCAAGTACCTACTGTACTGAGAAAAACAAGGATTATATTTCAGGCTTGCTGTTCTTTTGTAACCGGCAAGCCACCAATTCAATGTAATTTTGAGGTACGAGAACTGAAAAATACGTGCCCTTAACAAAACTGTTTTTCGACTAGTGAAACAAATTATATTAACCCAATAATGTATTTGAAAGACATGAAAGTTGAACGGTGGTTGATAATATTGTTAGTGTTTTGATTATGTTTAGCATTATTATGTAGTGGCCTATTTTTTGATCGTTTTTACCACTTTTGAGAAATATCGAAGAAATTATTACATTATTTGAAGAAATGAAATTTTAAAAAAATGAATAAATCTGGTGAAAAATTGGATTTTTTCATTCAATGAAGAAGGAGAAAACAAGTTGAGGATATTTTTGTGTTGGTATCTTTATAATTCCTAAGGCCTTGAAAAAGCGTTGAGGGGAGCTCGTGCTGCTGAACGCTCAGAACGCAATGGGTACTAATGTAACATCATGTTTACCAACAATAAAGTCTTGGGTTCTTAGAAATGTGTGTTTTTATTCACTATGATTCCTACTTTTTTTCTTCCCCCCCCCCCCCAAAATTTCTTTATTAGAAACGTAACATAACAACTGAGCTTGGCCCAACAACTTAGTTTACTTTTGTTGGAGGACGAACAATCCGACACCTTGTTATAATTAGTATTATCATGTTGGCAGCCATGTTATCACTGCTCAACCAGAGAACTCTGAATGTTTTCTTACTCCTTCCCGTGTCTTGCGACCTTGTTATACTGTGTGCTCTTTTGCTAAAATATAATCGGTGCCTGCCTATTTAATTCTGCGGAGTTATATTCCTCACTACCAATTTACGGAGTCTTTGGATCATTCGGTGAGTGTATTTGTTAAGATTATTTCAGGGGATTAACCCCGTGAACCTTCATGCTAGCAATTGCGGCCTGCTGGGACATCCTAGGAGTCTCTGTCCCAATCGTCCCGGGGAGAAGGTCTGCTACAACTGCGGAGACAGCGGACACTTGTCCCGGGAGTGCGGGAGACCCTGGACTAATGAGTCCACAAGGGTTAGAGGAGACAAGGGACAGTCCGACGGAAAGCGGGGTAGCGACAGTCGACCCAAGTCCAGCGGTGACAACAGGACACGACCAGCCTCTGAACCGAAAAGGCGCAATAAACGCGGTTCAAGAAAGTCTGCTCGCGGTGGTGCCGGTGGCCGTGGAAATGAACTGGGTACTCGACGACCAGACCAACCCTCCCAACGCAGGTTGACCGAGTTCCAGGCCAAATTGGCCCAAAGAGCTGCCGATCGAGGGGAAAACGAGAAGCGGACTGCGGCGCCTTCTCAACCAATGCGGTCCCCCAATCGGAGCGACGAAAGGGCTCTATTGTCGAGCTCACAAGAGTCTCTGCTTTTGGGAGGTAAGCAATTTCCACAACTGAAGTTTATTGCTGATTCTGGTGCAACCGATCACATGGTAAATGATCGTGCGGTGTTTGCTAAATTAACATGTCTCCCTAGCCCTGTAAGAATTGCATGTGCAAATGATGATCAAAATGCGGACTTGATCATACAGGAAGCGGGTGACATTGTTTATTACTGCGGAGAAACTAAACGTTATGGTGTACTTAAAGATGTGCTATATGCCCCCCAGTTGGGGGAAAACCTGTTTTCTCTCAGAAAGCAGACGGTGAAAGGTTTTCAAGCCATCTTTGATAGAGAACGTCTGAGAATTGTTGACTCTAATACGGGGCAGACTTTGAAAACTGGGCGTTTTGAAGGCAAGTTCTGGTGGTTGACGTTTCATCTCCCATTATTGAATGCGGACGCGCAGGTGGTAGAGAATTTCCTGGCTAAGATGAGTAGGAAAGCTTTGGTCACCCAGACTGATAACCAGTTAGAAAATTTGTCATTCGGTGCTAGACAAAATGTGGCGGGCCCTTCTCACATTGAAGAAGTGAGACCAGAGTCAACATGGCCTTTGCCAAATAATTCTCAAACGGAACCGGGGGAAATAACTCTTAATGCGGAGTCAAATGAGTTAAGAAATAGCGGTGTAAAATCAATCTCTCTAAAAAGAACGCTCGCATTAAATGATACGGTGCCTCCCCCAAAAATATCAAAAATTGCGACTAATTTGAGAGATGATAAAGGTTTACTGTGGCATTTGCGGTTGAACCATGCCTCGAAAACCTATTTGGAACATGCGGCGAGATCCCTTCCCGAATTAAAGGCGGTGAAATTTGGGTCGAATATTTTGGACTGTCCAGCCTGTTTGCAGTCGAAAGCCAGAAGCAAGCCATGCAACTCGGAAAGAACCCGTGCAGTGGAAGCTTTCTTAAGGCTTCATAGTGACTTGCTTGGACCCATCAAACCCTCAGCACTTAGGTCACAAGCGCGGTATATTGTGACGTTTACGGACGACATGAGTCGGTATGCTTTCGCCTATGAAATTAACAATAAAACACAAGTGCATTTGGCGTTGAAAATGTGTTTGGCGGAAATTAGGAGTCTTACTGGGAAACACACCAAAGTTGCGGAGATAAGGGTTGATGGGGGGCTGGAGTTCAAAACTGAAGGGATGCGTCTAGTACTGGAAAGCGAACGAATTTCTCTCGCAGTCTGTGAGCCTTATACTCCTCAGTTAAATGGTACTGCGGAAAGGCTGAATCGTGAAATGCTTGAGAAAATTAGGGTCAATCTGTTGTCGTCTGGCATTCCTGCTCATTTTTGGGCCTATGCGATGAGACATGTGATCCATGTACACAATAGGACTCCTAACAAATCAATCGGCTTTAAGTCTCCTTTTGAAATGGCTACAGGTAGGCTACCCTCCTTAAAATTTCTGCGGCGTTTCGGTTGTGAAGCCTACATTCTAGACAAGAAACCTACTGCCAAATTGGATCCAAAAGCTGCGGTCGGATTCCTCTTGCAGTGCGGTGAATCAGGTTATCATGTCTTACACGCCAAAAATCAAGTAGTAATTCGGTCGAAAGACGTTGATTTTGTAGAGAGTAGAACATATGCGGACTCTCTTCCTTTGAATTCAAGAGACACTGCGGAGAAGCCGGACATTGATTTTGGGTTGGAGGAAGTACATGATGAAAATGTCACACATGCAATAGATAGCTCTTCACAGGCGGAGTCTATAAGGGAGCAATCTGAGAATGTTGAGATGAATGACGACATTGAGCGAGATTTGAACCCTAACACTTCGCAATCTAGGAACGACCATAAGCGAAATCTCATTCATGAGAATGATCGATTTCAATTTTTCGATGAATCAGCAGATAAAACACTCATTGATGAAAATGATGAGTGTAAATTTTATGAAACAAGCGAGGACAGCGGTCATGCATGTTTCTTTAGCGGAGACACGACGGGGGTATGCGGAGACCCTCAAACATATGCGGAGGCAATTAAATCTGCTGATTCAGAAAAATGGCAAGAGGCCATTAAAACCGAATTTCAAGCTCTGGAACGCTGTGAAACCTGGAAACTCATATCCAGGAGCGCGGTGCCAGAGGGGGTCAAACTTCTAAAAACGCGGTGGGTACATAGGCGTAAGGTTGAGGCTGATGGGTCAATTAGGTACCGAAGTAGGTTGGTCGTTAGGGGTTTTGCTGACAACCATAATTATGAACTTGCGGAGATTTATGCACCGGTGGCACGTTTACCAGACGTCAAACTTCTCCTTGCTATGGCGGTGAAATTTGATCTGGATCTTGTTCAGTATGACGTTAAGACGGCTTTTCTGAACGGGCATCTGGAAAAATTTGTTTATTTAGAACTTCCGGATGGATATGCGGAGTACCTTGGTTGCGGTCCGGACTTGAAGCGGGGGAAAGTTTGTGAAGTCCACCGAGCGCTTTATGGTTTAAAAGTTTCTCCAAAGCGGTGGTTTGAACGATTCAGGGCTGCGGTGGATAAGATTGGCTTCAAGCCCTACCCTTTTCAACCCTGTTTGTTCATTTGGAGATCTGGGGGCACAGTGGCAATCATGCTACTCTATGTGGATGACATTCTGGTGGCCTCTAACAGCAAACCCATGATAGAGCAAATAACGACCATGCTGAAAAGTGAATTTTCGATAACGGTGCTAGGTGACCCACAAAAATATTTGGGTTTAGAAATTAATAGAAAACGGTCTGAAAGAATAATTGAAATTACCCAAAAGTCTCATATCTTGCATATGCTTAGGAAGTTCGACCCCAATTCGAATAAAACGGCGTCCACCCCTATGCTATCAGATGGGGAAAGCGGTGAAAATGACGCGGAAGAAGGAGATTTAAATAAAATTCCTTATAGGCAAGCTGTTGGGTCTCTCCTTTACCTACAGAGTGGGACTAGACCCGATATTTCATATGCGGTGAACGTTCTTAGTAGAAAGCAATCAAATTTTACGTGGGCGGATTGGAAGGCCATCATAAGGGTGTTGCGCTACTTGCGGGGGACAATCAATTTGGGGTTGGTATTTGCGGATAAGTCCGATTCCATTGATTGTTATGTAGATGCATCACTAGGAATGTCTGCGGAGGAAGGCCTTTCAACCACGGGCTTCGTGGTTCGGGTTTTTGGTAATCCAGTTACTTGGAAAACCAAGCGGCAGAACCACGTAGCACTTTCGTCGGCTGAAAGTGAATTTGTTGCAATGTCTCAAGCTTGCAGGGAATTAGCCTCAATCCGAACCTTATGTTACTGGTTCACCGGAGTAAGGCTGGTTCCCACCATTTATGAGGATTCTAGACCTGCTATAAGATTAGCGGAAGTGGATGATTCTTCAACCCTGAAACACCTAGTAAGGCTGAGTTATCTATATGTGCGGAGAGAATTTCAGCAAGGAAATATCAGGATTGAGTGGATCTCCACTGAGAATCAAATAGCAGACAGTCTCACGAAACCTCTAATACGTGCGAAATTTGTAAAATTTCGTGATCTTCTCCTAAAAGAATGCTGATACGTTTTATATGTTGATTTCAGAACCACTGTTCAGTGAAATCTCCTAAGAGACTCGAAAAGGAGAAAGACTGCGGAGAACATTTGCGGAGACTGCGGAGAACAACTGCGGAGAACAATTGCGGAGAATAACTGCGGAGAACAAATGCGGCGAACTACGACGGTGAACATGAAGATAATGTTGCGGTGAAATACATGCGGAGAAATTCAGAGCTACGTGGAAATCGAACGCTCAAGAAAAGAAGACTTCGCTAGAAATCTTCTGAGCGAACAACTTCCACGACATACATCGAATCTCAAGCCAACCTCTGAAGAAGCTCTGAAGAGATATCTACTAAGAACATGAAGACCCTAAGATGGAAGAATTCGTGCGGTATCGTCTTGAAGGGGGGTGTTGGAGGACGAACAATCCGACACCTTGTTATAATTAGTATTATCATGTTGGCAGCCATGTTATCACTGCTCAACCAGAGAACTCTGAATGTTTTCTTACTCCTTCCCGTGTCTTGCGACCTTGTTATACTGTGTGCTCTTTTGCTAAAATATAATCGGTGCCTGCCTATTTAATTCTGCGGAGTTATATTCCTCACTACCAATTTACGGAGTCTTTGGATCATTCGGTGAGTGTATTTGTTAAGATTATTTCAGGGGATTAACCCCGTGAACCTTCAACTTTAATACTATATTGACAATGTGTAGAGTTCATAGCCCAATGGCAACTACTCTACAGGATCAGTTTCCCACAAGACTTGTCACATCATGTTACAAGGTCGAGAGGTTTCGTTCTATCAAGACGTCGGGTGACGTTGCTGTTGTCTAGTAGACGAAGAACTTCTGTGTTCATGAAGCCGCCGTTCGTGTTTGATCGCAGGGTCCTTAACCACCTCGCTAACCGTCTCCATCTTGAGGTCCCGGTGGAGGTCATCATCTCGTATGTACCAGGGAGCGTTGACAATACTCCTTAGTATCTGGTTCTGAGATGTTTGTATGATCTGGATGTTTGTCTTTTTCGTGCAGCCCCAGAGCTGGATGCCATACGTCCATGCAGGCCTTAAAATTTGCTTGTAGAAGAGCAATTCCTACCTTATTGAATACGAGATTTACTTTGTAGCGCAGTCAATAAAGACGTCAAACATTGCAAATGCGAATGTATCTACGACCCCTACGGGTAGTATGTCCCTAAATTCGTACACTAGTTTTAGTTGTTGGCCTAAAAGCAGTTATACAGCCTCTGGGCGGAAAAAGTTACTCCCTACAATTTCAGTGGTAGTAAAACTCTATATACCAAGCAGTCTGAGATAGGACTCTGCAAAAACGGGTCATTTTTTCCACACAAAAAAATACAAATTTTATGTTACTGTAATTTTTCTAGTCTCGCACCGGCCAAACTACTACTGAGGTAATACTCGGCAAAAAATGGAGATAAAATTTTTTACGTATCCAAAACCAGTAAAATGTAGACATTTTACATAAAACCGGTCATTTCTTCGAAAAGTCGCTCTTATAGCCATGCTGCACGACTGTGGATTTTGAAAATACGGTTGATTTGGATAGACTCGTAGGTCGCCGGATTTACTTTGTACATTGTCGCCTGATAGAAGGATACGAAGGGGGATTAAATTTTCAGCATCTGAGTAACCACTGAAATCACATGCAATCTTCCCACCTGATTCGTTGCCAGAATGAACGGAATTTCGAGCTTATAATTGGAGCACTTTTCTAACCAGAATGAGCGCAAAAACAAAACTAAACTTGTCAATCTGAGACCCCCTGGAGTTGAGAGTAGGATCCAATAACAGAATCCAAACGAACCTGAATAAGTAGGGTTTGGTGGGACGAGCTCTAACAATCCACAACAAAATTTGAATGAACGAACCAAAACGTATGAAATTATTCCCGATCTCGACTTCTCGAGGTGACTTTCGTTCATTTATCCCTCACACCAAAAAAAGGTCGAAATCTGCCTGTTGAGACGAGGGTTAAAATGTTTGCTCCGGACAAACAATCAACTTCCTGACCAAGGTCTGTCCCTTTTCTTTGGGCGAGGCGAGAAGCAGTACATTTCATCAACGTAAACTAGACTGACAAATCAATTTTAACTTAGTTGATTAAATATTAATGGAAAGTTGTTCATTGGGAAGCACTCTCGTTAATTGTAAGAGTGGTCATTTATGACCAAAATTTGCGAGATTGTAAATAAAACGCTATTCAATTCAATCAAACCAGAGAAGAGTGTAAATAAGTTGAAAATACAAAACCAGTATTTCATTACGTTTTAGCCATTAACAATAGCGTGATGACGCTAACATTCAGGTTACTTTCAAATTTTTTACAATAATTGAGTGGTTTGCAGCAAGAACGAGTTAACTCCAATTGTTGAGCTAACTGACGTTTCTTCGACAAAAAATAATTTAATCCTTCTTTCGTTTGGTGCAACAAGGAGTTTCCTTCCATTGATAGTTATCAAGAAATCCGCTAGATAGAGTTGACAGCTTCGTTTTTTGGAGCAACACGAAGTTATTTCCAGAAGTTGACGCTTTGATTGAAAAATTGGAGTTAACCCCTTGTTGATGCAGACTTCTCAATTGTAAATGAAGCTAATAATTAGCCAATTTACATTTTGCACATTATTCATAGTACCTAATATCTAAAGGCCATTTTATCAATAAGTAATGATACTAATACTGAGTTACTTGTAGGCTATTTTGATGATGAAACTACTAATTAAGCCAATTTACATTTTGTCAATGTTGTCCTATTTGAATCCGGATCATTGTTTTTCCTATTAGAAGCCTCACCTCCCAATAAATCCTTGTGGTGACAAATAGGTTCAGAAACTTGGATTCGGCTTGCTGACTACAAAAGCCAAGCGAAATAACAAGCTCGTCTTAATAATTCGCCCTACCCCTGTCCTATGAACTACAACATGAAATATTTTTAAGAAAAGGCTTTCCATTTTCTGAAGAACGCCAAATACTTGTTCAAAACTTGTTGTTGAAAAGTTGTGATTTTGTGATGGACTTCTCGCGTTCGACTGCACAAGCAAACATGCAGTTTAGACAAGAACCGCTCCTTCCACAGCTGTCGTAGTATAGGTAGGTACCATTTTGCGTACTAAAGGTTCAGGGAAATACGAATAATATTCATATTGTACGAGGTAGGTACGCGTTATGACATGGACTTACAGCACTTTCCATTTCTTTCTCACAAAGTACACGAGGCTGAAAACCGCCCCTGCAGAATATCAATAGTCCTGATACATTGGAATACTTCTACTCACTGGTTATCCCGTTCTTCCTCAAATGAACATGCACCTACTTACTGGTCCTGAGATGACGAGGAAGGAAGTACACTTTGTCAATCGGTTCAAAACGTTAAAATATTTTCAAGACAACAACGTTTTGAACCGATCTCTGAAAAATTTTTTTGGACGCGGCACTTCGAACTGGAACTGGTCCTCACTACAACCTTTTACCTACTTGTAGATATCACCCACATTTTAGTAACTCCAAATTAAAGTAAAATTTAATGTTGGTTTTGAAGCTGTTGGCTTCATTTCATTACCAAAATGATTGAAATCAAAACTTCTACACGCCAACGTTTTAAGGATATAACTTTTTTCTAACCATGGACCTCCAGTATCTCTTCTTCATGACCGCCTCGAAGTCAAAGACGAATAAGAAGAAGTACACAACAGCAGTCGGCCATTTTGAATTGAAGTGTTCTTTCAGTGCTGTGCGGATCGGAGAAATTTCGCAGCCGTAAGTTCAATTCATCAAATTTTATCGAAATTCATCTGTTGCATCGGCATTTGTAGGGGTATGAAAATGTTTGTTTCTATAAGTACGATTCCTGTGCACACTTCTAAAATGATTTGCTGAAAATCTCAGTGGGTACGCGACTTGGTATCGTACGAGTTACTGATGTCCGACTGTCGTCTTGTTTCACGTGGTTAACCAAAATACCAAGCTAGAAACTCATGCACGATCTACCTGATAACTTCCTAGGAAATCGTACTTTATGAAAGTTGTAATGCACAATGGATTTGCGGGGAACTTATTTACCATGAGGTTTGGTTTCGTTTGAAGAACTTGATAACTTACCTTTTGGATAACCTCTCAATTATAACTTGTCGATTATGATCACCTGTTTCGGTTCGTAATAGTTGGATCGGTACATAAGTTCCAGCGCTATTTTGTTGATAGTTTAGGTCTAAATTGCTCCACCAATCCCGTAATCAAGAAATCCCAGGTGTGTACCAATTTTTGTTTACTTCCATCCTCCACTACATACGACTCCTTACCAACACTACCGTCCTTATGTGCAGAAATCTTACTTTTGGGAATTAGCCAAGTAGAGTAGTTGAAATCCTCCGATGTTGTTGAAATTGAGCGGTCTCCAAGTAGAAAAGTTTTAGATGGATCGAATTGCGACGTCAGGAAATGAGTTTTTCCATCCCAAGATACAAAAAAAAACAGTACCTATCAATCAGTAAGTACATACATATTTCTGACTCGTAAGTTGAGGTCGTCCTTTTCACTTTACGTGGGCTTTCCACGTCAGTCGAGAGTCAATCGCCTGTTTGCGAGTTAATCTTTCATGGGATTACGTCTGTCAAAAGATTTGTGAAGTTTATAATATAACATATTATATTATACCATAATAACATAATAATAGTTTTTAATAATAATAATAATAATATTATTATGGTTAGATTTCGTTACGTTCAATTTCATCCTCCATTGCTTCGTCCAGTTTAGGACATTGTTGACAGCAGATAGTAGTTTACTGGAGTACAGTAGATATAGTATGGGGCCAAGGACACACACCTGCATTTAATTTCCTCAGTTGAGAATAGTCGTTGTATTTTACTCTGAATAATCTATCTGCCAGTCAGGACTTCAGAATTTAGAAGAATTAAGTATGTCGGTAGATCCCTTTGCAGTTTGGTGAGTAATCCTTGATGCCATACTTATAAAATGCTTGCGAGACGACCAGAATCACAGCTGAACCTATTGTTTTTCTTCTAACGATCATTCAATCAGATTCGTGATCCTGTGTACCTGGTCTATTGTGGAGTGTTGTTCTCTAAATCCAAATGTGATTGAAGTGACTTTTGAAATACTCGTAGCTAGGATATGACTGGCAAGAGACACTTCCTGGTGATAAAAAAATCACGAGTTCGTAAAAATCAATCGTTCTTGCTGAGCAATCAATCTCACTGATGATCATAAACTGAAGCTCGTTTTCCACTCTTTGAGCGAATCGTGGCAAGGATATTTTTTGAACTGACAGTGCCGTTGCTAAAGGTTGCTGGAAATCCAACTAAGCTTCCTTGAGAAGGATGTTACATATGCCATGACTTCAATTTTCAAGGATGTTCTGTGCCTACACTGACAGGTGGTAAAGCATCCTGAATCAAACCCTCGGTAACTCGTATTGATACGTGTGATTATAGATTTTCCAATCCTTCTGGAAAATCTGAATAGTTAATTGCTGAAATTAGGACGGTCGATATCTGTTCATCAAAACTTTCCTTGTAGTGTTGAGGTGATACATATGTGAGCTGTTCTGACGACGCTTGTTGCCACTTATTACTCCTTTGGTGGCTCCCAGTCAAGACCCTGCTACGTTTTGGCTTGAATACGTCTATGGGTTATCAAACATTTAGCGCATTCACCTTGAACCAAGCAGCGTTTTGTCGTATTGCAGTAACATATTGTGGGGAGGTACTTCACCAAACTACTGAGAACGAATGATCCATTGTGAGCAATTATTCATTGTAATATTATTATTATTTGTGGAGTTTATATTTGGTCTGGGGTCCTCAATAGGTAGCTTCACTTAGCAGTAGTTGTAAATCTGTATGGTTTCTTTTCACAGAATATGCAGGCGTCTAAAAAGGGGAAGATTATGAGGTCGAGCAGGGTGGTGCTCGTTCTGAACGGGCGCTACGCTGGAAGAAAAGCAGTTATCTTCAAGACCTTCGACGAAGGAACGTCGGACAAACAGTACGGACACGCTTTGATCGCCGGAGTCGACAGATACCCTCGTAAGGTACACAAGAGGATGTCGAAAACGAAGTTCAACAAGCGCTCTAAGATCAAGCCTTTCCTCAAGGTAAACCGATCTGTTTTCTCATTAAACGAGGTATCATTTGAGGCGATGAGATGCTACACTCGTTCTTTCCGAAACCAGTATTTTATCAGGAAACAACAAAAAAAAACCAATAAAGTCCTATAGAAACGATTGTTTCGCTCACTTTAAAGAAATATTTTATGTAGTTGGTCTTCACGAGAAAAAGAACAGGAACACTTTTTAATTCAGAAGGAACGGGTTGTGCAATAACCAACACTCGGAAAGAACCAGTTTTGCAACTCTCAGTGCAGAAAAGAACTAGTTTTTTCACTCATTACCTGACATGCAGCTGACTGCCATGGGAGGAACAAATAAATGCAAACAAATGCATTCAAAACATTATTTTAAAGAGTTATTAAATGAACGCAAACATCATTTTAAACAAATGAATGAATGCAAACATTATTTTAAAGAGTTATTAAATGAACGCAAACATTATTTTAAACAAATGAATGCAAACATCATTTTAAAGAGTTATCGATTTATTAACAGCTTTCAAGTAGGCAATGAAATCTTTGTTTCTGGTGTGCACTGACCCCAGCGGACGTTCAAATGTTTCAGAGCGTAGATTAATGGAACCATCCTTGATACTCGTGAATTTTAAACTACTTTAACTTAGTAGTTGAACTACTTTGACTTAGTATGTCAATAAGTGACGTGTGATACATGTTTGGGGGGGGGGGGGCATTGTTGATGTTAATTTATTGTTCGTCACATTTGACAAATTGTAATTCCAGCTCTAAGGATAAAGGCACGATTAACCCTCGTCCACTGGCGGGTCTTGGGCGAAATAAATACGGTACATACGAAATCGACAACTTTGTCTATAATTTAGGGTATTTATCCGTAGTTTTGGGCTAAAATGAGTAAACCTCTTTATATAGCATCAAAAATAGTCTATTGAAATTGCGGCAATAATTTTTTCTGTCACGTAGTTCGGTTATTTTCCCCAAAAATGGTCAGCTAAATAAAGTCTTGATCAGGTTGGGGATAATGTAAATTTTATAAAAGTTGGTAATTAAGAAAACGCAATAAAACTTGAATATACATACGTAATTCAATAAAATACAATGAACTTGATAAGTTTAATGTGAATTTATTAAGTATAATAGCATTACACTTCCTGAGTTCCCAAATTTATTGAGTTACCTCATGTACGAATACATACGGTGCATGAGGTAACTCAATAAATGTAGAAACTCGGGAAGTGATTGGAAAAACAGAAAAAAATCTCTTAGGTATCAACTGCATAGATAAAAAATATGATGGTCTAACGATTTTTGGTGATTTCTTCCAGGTGATCAACTACAACCACCTCATGCCCACGAGGTACACGTACCCTGACGTTCTCCCTGAAGTCAAATTGACTCCTAAAGACCTCAAGGACCCCATGAAGAAAAAGAAGTACAGGTTCCAGTTCAGAGTCAAATTTGAAGAAAAGTGAGGATATTTCGCTTTGCCTCCTTTCGTTTAGTCAAATATATTTGTTAATGCCGTCAACTTAGTGCCAATTGAATTACTTCTCAACTTTCATTGAGGTCGTAATTATGACGTAGAACAGATCAATTTGTTATTCCTAGTCGTAAAGAAGGAGAAGAAATACGTTCTTGCTGCTTCTAAAGTGTGGCTGTTGGACAAGTAACTTAATTCTATGCCAATTCATTTTTCTGCACTTCCCTAGTATAGAAGCCATCCCTAGATCATACAACGTAGAACAACGGCAAAATGCGTGTTTTTGAATCCTTCGTGCATTTCGGAATGCAGATAAGATTTGAAACTGGTAACTGCGACGAGTAGGTCTTAGAGCCAGTAAGACAATTTTTGGATTAGTTGCTATTACGTGGTTGATCATTCATGTCTGCTCGCATCCTTTCAAAGCCCTGGTCCCCTTTCCAATGAGTACCGGGGAACACAGAGATGCTACATTATAACGGTTTTTTCTTGTCAAACGGTTTCTCTATGAGAAATCGATCCTTGAGGCTACCTACATTCTTTATTAGCCTGAATTCACAATTGAATGTCCCTTAAACGTGTACCTACTTGAACACTGACCTACTGCTCTTTTTTTTGCAGGTACAAGGCTGGCAAGAACCCTTGGCTCTTCCAGAAGTTGAGATTTTAAGGTGTTACTTTTTACTAATTAATAAAAAATACAAAAAATATATCCACGACTTTTTTCCCTGCTTGTGAAGTATGATATTTTTGACATGGATATGTCTAAGTTCTATCTGTGAAAATGTAACACGAAAAGAATGCAACGTTTCTATTTCGGTCGATTTTCACGTACAACCGTTATAACGCATAAATGCATTCAAAGCTGTGTGATGAATGGGCGCTCTTGAAGTCTACTGTAGTGAATTTTCAGTAACAAGTCCTGTGAGCGACTGCTACGATGGATTAATAGGTGGGTTCAGTAACACAGTGATAGGTCTCCAGATTTTCAGGGGTTGTCTGTTAATACCTCAAGGTGTCTCCCATTTTGTTGCCCATGGTCTATGGAGAGACAAATTTGCGATATGGAAACTGCTCTGAGTATCGCCATTTTCTTACATTTATTTTGGTGTTTAGCTATTGATCTTTAAGAGCCCCAAGAAGCGTCTTCTAACCTGCCCTTTTCCTTCACTCTTTTTGGGAGTAGGCGTTTGGGAATACATACTGCCACTTGTCAACGTGCTCAATCCTAATCTGAAACCCGTTTTTCCCCATCAGGTCTAGTTTTCGAGATATACCTAGCTCATAATACGTTTGTGTGTTGAAAATTGTACTTCAAAAAATCCTAGTTAATTTTTCACTTTCATCCACTCTTTCTATGGTTTTTGTGGTGCTGAATCCGATTTTAATTATCTTCTTTTATTCAACGGAAAACTGCGGTAAAGGAGACAAAGTACGCAAAAAAATCCCGAGAAACATTTAAATCAACATGTTGAACCAATAACCAACTTTATGTTCCTCACCCAAATGAACAGAGTGAACGTATCACATGAAAATTTACCATATAGATTTGACAAATAAAAAGGGAAAATTCCTACAGGATTTTTCATGCTGAATCCGAATTTGGAACTACTTAGATTTTTTCTATCCGCCGTAGTTTTTACAAAAAATGCATTAAAAAAGTATAAAATCGTGTTTTTTGGGATTTTTGTGCGTACTTTGTCAACTTTACCGCAGTTTTCCGTGGAATACAAGAATTGAAATCTGATTTCAAATTCGGATTCTGCACCTCAAAAACCATAGGAAGGGTGATTGAAAAAGAAAAATTAACTAGGATTTTTTGAAGTATAATTTTTAACAAAAAAAACGTAGCTATATATCAAAAACTAGACCTGATGGCGAAAAATGGGTTTCGGATTCAGCACACCGACAAACCCTTACACCAACCCTCATCTTCTCCTCTGCCCCAAACAACACCTTTTTTTTGCCAGTGTTATTGATTATTACATTATCACTTGGAGGGCCATAATATTATGTATCAATCTGATACAAATTAAGTTTACTTGATGAGGGCACATAATATTATGACTCTATACATGTGGCATCATCAAGTAACCTCAATTTGGCGCATTCATAATATCTACTTCCAAGTGTAAGTTAATAATTCACTTGGGCACTCGGCCATGGCCAGAGAAAAGACCCAATTAACTACGCCTGCATCCAAAAAGAATTACCATGTTTAGAGTGGCCAAAAAGACCGAAAATCCGGAAACACCACGTGAAAGAGCATTAAATTTCCTTTAACTCATTGTTCAAAAGTATTTTTGGCCCAATAACAACCACGATACAGGCGGTCCAAGGAAGGTAACATTTCTCAAAATGAGAAAAAGTGCTGAAAAATTCAGGTTTTGGGATAGTAAAATCATGGCTCATGGACCAGCCTTGAATGTTAATTGACAGACTCGGGAATCCAATAATTTTGCTAAGAAAACATTCCCTCTGTTATTCAACTTTGGGTAATCTTGGATTGAGAAAGAAAGTTTGTTACTATTCAGAAATCAAAATTTTGTTTAAATGAAAAAAACCTTGTATTTTAAACTTGACATGGAGCGGTATAAAATAGTGGGTTAGCAGAGGACCATGACTTCGTAGTCGTATTTCTTGAGTTCTTCACCAGACCATGCGATGTAACAACAACCGTGGCTTGGGTGCACCTATAAAAAGAAAACAATTAAACACAGAACCCACTTGATTTCATATAAAATCACTCCATCATCCACTCCATGCTACTGACTCACTTAGGAGTGACGTAAGGGACAAATTAGAACTGTCTCTCGATGGGCGAGTGATATTCACCACGAGTAATTTTTAATGGATATTTTGGAAGTCTATTCGAAAAAACTCATTATTTTCCTATTTTAAAAATAAATGTATTTCTAAACAAAAGTCAATCCTGGATTTAGCGAATGAAAGGATACGGGTTGAATCAAGTACTAACAATGTGACAGTCGCAGATTACGATTGGTCTATTCCGATCTGACATTTCCACCAAATCTGCGTTTTCAAAAAAGCAGAAAAGAAAATCCACAGTCATGCAGCATGGCTATAAAAGCGAATATTCGAAGAAATAACTGGTTTTATAACAAAGTGTTGGTTTTGGGAATTTATGGGTACCCCCCCCCCCCATAACACCCCTTAGAGTGGCCGATTCAGCCCATCTACGAACTTAGCCTTTCGGTTGCCAGATTCACTAATAAAAACCCTCATATGGGGGGGGGGGGGGTCGTAGCCAGGACATGGGTTTTTAGGGGCTGGGGTTAGCTAGTGAGGGTTTGAGGATGGGGTGTTCGACATTGTCTGGGGAGAGCTTGAAATGGTCCAGGACGGCTTGGAAAGGTTAAGAATGACTTGAAATGGTTGAGGATGTCTTGGGTAGGGACGTAGTCAGAGGTGGGTTCAAGGGTCCAGCCCCTCCCTCCCCCCTGGGGTTTTTTTCCCATTCCCATGGCTTCTGGGTCAGTGGGAGGGGAGGGGCATTATTAGTAGGATTATGAGTTGTAATAATTATCATTATTTACAATGTAGTAAATAACAATAATAAAACACTTCAGTATTTTTTTAAATCACACAAGTTGAATGCAGATGATTCAAAGCGAACCTGATGAGTGTATAGTCCACAGTTCTGGACACACGTTCAGTACAAAGTGAGAATTGTGATTTGGGACGATAGAATGAATAATTGAGATGAAAGAATCAAAAATAACCAGATATTTAGAGTCAGTTAGTTCCTACAAAAACGAAATATGTAATCGATTGTTTGGTTTTTCTCCGCAGCAGATGGTAGTTGACGGGTGTGGGAAGATAAACAAAGTTATGCACTTGTGTGGGCTGAAGTATCATCCTTGTGTCATTTTGTCTTCTGAACTGACAGCTCTCTAGATATCATTATCTGGATTAAATTTCTTAAAGGGGATAAGTTGGATGAAGGAACCCCCTGCAGGTGGATTTGTAAAGAGTTCCATAATGATCGAGGGAGTGGATTTCTGATTAAATTGGAAATTAAAATTGGCGCAAAACGTAACATTAGAGAGCTCATTGAGGATTATCTTTAGCATTAGGTCAATTTAACGATTGGTGTTATCTCAGTTATTCTGTGTCAGTCTGTTTACACACCACACCTACACAAATTATAAGTTTTGGGTGAAACTGAGGAGAATATGACATATAGAATATAGTATATGTATTACATTGTAGAGGGCGGTCGAATGGAGTCCCAACAATAACCGCAGTTTTATGGGGGGAAATGTGCTGGTTATTCAGCCGATTAACATTGATAAAAATTGTAGAATTCACCTTTCCGACAGTCAGTGTTCCTTCGTGGTAGACCCGTCCAACGTAAAGAGGTTCACCGTCACCTGTGTGTCCAACACGGACGGCGTCTGGAGGGATGTCTCCGCCACTCGTTGCTCTCCAACCGACGTGGTCACTGATCAAGACCTGCAATTGAAAGAGGAATTTGGTAAATTCTGTATCATTTGCAACTCTATCGCCATTGAATAACGATAGGTACTTAGTATTTATTAGTGAATTTTCGAAGAAAATGAAGCTATTTTTCTCAGTCCAAAATTTTTAAAACTCGAATTTCTGAAAAATTGTCAAACCGAAATCCGTTCCAGACCATCCTGAATTCACTACCAAAAGACACAAAAAAATCATATATATATATTTATGTATGGATCATTCCAGACGATAATTCTCGATAGAATTGAGATTAAAAGTTCAAATTTGCAGAAAAATCAATCGAAAGGGTAAGTTCGTAGATGGGCGGAATCGAACCACCCTAAGGGGGGTTTTAGGGAGGAAAAAGTACCCATAAATTCCCAAAATGAAACAGTCTGAGGAGTGAAACCTCATTTTAAAGGGTTTTTTACGCTAAACACGATGGTGAAGCCAGAATTGCGAAATCTTATTCAGTTCTCAAACTGGAGCTAAAGATTGATATAAATCTATAGACTGAGGTGTTACTCGGCAAAAAAAAATAGACGAAATTTGTTGTACAATCAGTAAAATAAAGACATTGTATATAAAACCAGTCATTTCTTCGAAAATTCGCTTTGTATAGCCATACTGCATGACTGTGTGTTTTTAATGATAACTTTGAGTTATAATAATCCTATTACTCGTACTTGAGGCGCCTCACTGCAAAAGGGCCTATTTCCGGTTTTATTCATTTGTCAGTATTCACAAAAAATTATTTAGAACGTATCAATGATGGTTATATTTATGATACCTTTTTTATGAATTCCTCTGAACCTATAAAACGAAATTGAACAGAACTATGGATTTTCGATTTTGTGGACTTTGGCTGTAAGTCCTTTCCTCCGACGTCTGGACTCCGAATGTGTCTCTTCATTTTTAAATCAAACGATTGATTACTCCTTTAAAATACCTTAAAAATAATAGTTATTCAAGTATGTGCCCAAAAGAGTTGTGATTCGTCATTTACCTGATAGTAGTCTTTCTCCACCTGCCTCCCGCTGTACGAGGCATAAGCGCATCTGTGGTTCGGTGTAACTTTGACGGGCAGGAGGTCCTCGTGTTCCCAAGCTCGCCCAACGAAGATCTGACCGCCGTCTTTGTCGATTCCAGCCATGACAGCTCTGTGGGGTACGCGACCGTCTCGCTCTTCGACCCATTCGAAGGTACCGCTGCAGTGTGACGGGGGTTCCCAGCTCCAAGAAGGATGTCTCCAAGCTGCAACAAACAGACCGGAAATAAGTTTACGCGATCATTCGTGTTAAGAGTGAGCACAAACATCAACTGAGTAGGCCAGTTGCGAAACGCGCTAAATCGATTTGATGAAGAAAACAAAGTGTATTTGATATCGTTGGATTCAGAATGGTGTCAGCAACATCCCTATGATGGCTTCCAAGGTCAAAACGGCGCAAAACCATGGAAAAACGAGTTTAAAGTAGGTATGGGTGCTCTGCCTAAACGGGCTAAAAAGAGTTATGATCCAGGTGCATTTGCAGCAACGAACTGATCTTGTCTACCAAACCTGAAAATCCACAGTCATGCAGCATGGCTATAAGAGCGAATTTTCGAAGAAATATTTGGTTTTATGTAAAATGTCTCCATTTAAGAACATGATGTCCATGATGAACCTCTCAAGTATCAACCACGTTCCTTCATCTTCAAAGTGCTCCAGTTTGAGAGCGGAATAAGATATAGCGTGTAAAAACCTTTAAAATGAGGTGTCACTTGACAACCCCCCCCCCCATCCAAAACCCCCCTCAGCTTTTAGACATTTCAACGCTGAACACGACGGTGAAGTCAGAATTGCGACATCTAATTCCGTTATCAGATTAGAGCAGACTTAACATGAACGTATCCTTCATCAAACAAGTGCTATTTTCCTCGATGTATCTCAGGCCATCGACCAAGGGCTATAAAGTTTACCGAGCACTCCCTAAACAGTTCGTAGAAATACTTGATTCATGTCTTTCAAATAGGTTCTTCAAAACCAAACAGAAAGACACCTACTGGGAGGTCAAAGAGAACAGAGCTGAAGTGCCACAAGGCAGTGAATTGGGACCTGTACTCAATTTGATCTAGACTGCTGATCTCCCAATATTAGAAGCAAACACTATTGCTACATTTGCGGATCACAGAACAGTACTTTTCGTTGGTGATGACAAGTAAATAAACCAAAATCTCCAAAATACAAAGATGGATCCCCATTATCTGGATGAATGAGACCAAGTCGGTAGATTGGGACTTCACAAATCGGAAGTTTAAGTTCATTCCGACCCTTTCTCAATGGTAAAATCATCCCATACGCCAATGAGGCAAAGTACTTAGGAATGACGCTAGATGCCAAATTACGATGTAAGGCAAATGTCAAGAAAAAGAGTGAGGAATTACGACTCAAATCCAGGAAATTATACTGGCTTATGAGATGTCACTCAGTTTGGCCAGTTGAGAGCAGCCTTATTCTCTGTAAACAAGTCCTCAAGCCTGTATGTTTTATGGGTGTCAGCTCTGGGGCTATGCAGTCGAAAGTAACGTAGAAATTATACAAAAATGTCGAAACAAACCCTGGTACATTCGCAATGTTAACATTCACCTAGTGGAAATGGTTCAAGTCGAAATACGACATCTTGCACGTCAATGAATAAGAGGCCGTTGGCGCTTGAACAAAAAACGCTTAATGAAGAAATTGTTTTGAAGCTGTACAAAAGTGTTTGTCATTACCAAAATCGTTTGAAACACTCATATAACTGTACGACTACAAATTACCATTAATGAATGGGTATTATAATTTAATGGGACTAAGTAGGAACAAGTGACTTAGTGTACTGATTGTACTTACACATAGTTGTGGTGTGTTTAACGCTCTTGTTACAACTAAATCCAGAGATAAAGCGCCGGAGAATAAGTAGGTAGGTAAATTGGGCGGAGGGAAGAGTGACGTAGCTCCCCAAGTGGGGACAAGGGTTCTCCTAATCATCGTATTTCTTTATTCGCGTCGAACGGAAACTGTCACCTATCTTATCGAATATTTCAATAACCAAAGGCTTTGGGGATAAGCTGATTCTGGGTACAGGAGTGAACAATTGTGTACTATCTCAGAACCGGATACAACCCATCAACGGTTGAAAATCTCTTGGTTATGAGACAAACTCTTTGATAGATAACGCTCGATTTACAAAATTGTATGGCAAAAACGCCAACATTAACGGACATAATTAAATGACTTCATCAACAACAAAAATTCACTTTTTTCTGTTCGTAGCACACAAAAACCTTCAGGGCGCACTGGTCAGTCACAAGTCACAGATTTTGGACTATTGAAAACAGCTGTGGTCCTCAGGAAAATCAGTGAGAGAAGAGAAAAGGTCACGTTACACGCGATTTCATGGATAAGATACATCTCTAGAGACTTTTGGACAGATCCTTTACAAAATCAAACCCTCATTTGATTTGCCGAATTTCGATCTTAATTGACTTCTCTCCTGCAGCAGGATTATGTCTGAGAAGAAGAAAGACCTTCTAACACTGCTTCCTTTGATTACCGATGTCTTCTACACATTCTACAGAAAGCTTCCTTGTTGGAACCAAACTGAAGACATTGACATCCGTGGATCTCAGTAGATTTCGATCTTAATCGACTTCTCTCCTTCTGCAAGATTAACTCAGAGATGAAGAAAGACTTTCTATCACTGCTGCCTTTGATTACTGATGTCTTCTACACATTCTACAGAAATCTTCCTTGTTGGAACCAAACTGAAGACAATGACATCCATGACTCTGGGATGAAGAAAGACGTTCTTTCACTGCTGCCTTTGATTGCATCAGTAGGTACTAGATGTCTGGAAGATGACGTTTTAGTTTTAAGAGTATTCCGTCGTGCCATACTTCATCGAATGCCTTTTCTTTGCCCAGGACAAAGACTCCAAGACAAACTTAATTTTTTTCGTATGCGTCCAAAATTGCTTCAATTACCTATTGGATGCAGCTGCTGAAGGCATGAGTATTGTATCCGGAAGCCGAATTGAGAATTTTTAAGATGTGGAGCGAGAAATGTGAGGATTTGTGGCTGTATGAGTCGTTCATATATTTTGGATACAGTATTGAACAAGCTTATTGGTAACTGCTTTGGCGTGTTCGGGTTTTCCTGGTGTTTCAATGAGAATTATGTTAACGTGTTTCAACTGTTGGGAACTATCCTGTTCTCATAACACCATTGTTTATATGTGTTAACGTGACTAGACCTTGATGGGGTTCAGGATCATTTGATCAGTTGCGGGGTCTGTGTTCAAGTGATCTCTTAGCGGCAGTTGTTCTTATTGAGTTATGACTTGTGCTGGGGCGAAAAAATCAGAGAAATGGCTTAGTCGTAGCGCTTTTTCGAGGTGTTCAAGGATTAGGTCTGAATTGTTCACGAAGTAGAATTGAATACCATTGTCTGTTTTTCAGCAGAAGTTGAATACCATTGTCTGTCATTCTTCAGTGGTGGAATAGTGATTTTGGAGGTGAACATGGTTTTCCTCCAGAGTGAGCCATCTTTGGTGCCAAGTGATGGTAGATCCGGGCGCTTAGCTGCATCTGCGTCTTTTTACCAAGATCTTTCAAGTTCTCTTGTTGCTCTATTGTAGTTTGGTTTGTCTTGTCGAGCTTTTGTGAAGTCCCAGCGAGCCCTGCAGCTCCTTTTTTGACAATAGTCGAGAAATGTGATTTGCAGTGTAGTGACACTTCTTTATAATCTGTTTTGCCGAGGCTTCATTTGTTGCTATTCGTTGTGAAGGCTTTAACGGTCTTTGGGGCATCTTGAAGCCAACTAGGAAAACCGTGGTATCTTTATTTCATGTAATTATTTCCCTAATAACAATTATATTTCACAATATTTTGTAATTTTGTTTTCCCCCTTAGATTGCGTATGGAAACGCACCATAAACCGTATCGCACCGTCAGGAAATCGAGAAAATAAAAATAAGATAAAAACAGTGTGTTTGCAGCGTTCGACGCGGACATGGTGTTTCTACGATCAGAGAACAAAGGCGCAACGCGTTACGTGGACCATTTCATTAACAGACCGCAGTCTCCGAACATCTTCGGTCGCGACAACTTCACGTCGTTATGGCAGGTAAGAGGGAGCAGGGGCCGTCTGAAATTATGCGAGTGTAAAATATTAAGAACCTCGATGTACCAACACTAGGGCCACACCCGAAATTGGACTATGAGCTGAGCTAGTCCGAGATGAGCTCTCATTGTCATCAAAAATTAATATTTAGGTGTGTAAACACCGGTACTTGTAGAGAGTGCAATATGTTTCCTTTGCTTTCAAATTAGTGTTAGCTTAGTAGATGCATGAGAGTTTCTTCAAGGAACAAATTGACGTGAATTAATATTGCATTCACCTCAGCCATTTATTGAGGAACCGATTTCTTAAAAAATTGGTTGAGCGATGTTTTCGTGTTGAATATTATATGAACTAATCAGCGTTTTAAAACTAATTCGAGGGGTTAAGGGATCACTTAGAGAAAAATAATTATTAACAAAGTCTAGCACGTAAAATTTATTTAATACTGATCATTTCAATTTTAATGGTGTTTTATATAACCAAACTGCCCAACAATTTATTACACTGGTTTACAACAACAAAAATTCCGGACTATTTGACCAGACCATAGTATTCCGAGGTATTTTTGCGTCCTGAATCCGATTCCGAGGTCCATCACGTCAAAAAAAAGGACAGGGAGATCGAAACCCGCAAGATACAACGATCATAGCAACATTTTATCCACTGGGGTGGTTCTGTGATACTCCTCCCGGTCGAGATTTAGGACTCCATTCCAATGTTTGGAAGATATTCAAGACCTAAACAGCTAGGTACCCTCCAACTTTACATTGTCACGGGTCCAGTTCCAAAAAAATTGTCATTTTAACCTCTAACGACCATGAAATCTCGTTTTTTTGACGTGATGGGGCTCGGATTCAGGACGCAAAAATACCTCGGAATACTATGGTCCGGTCAAATAGTCCGGACCTTTTACATTCTTCACCTTTACCATGTTATTCTTCTTATTCAGCTCCTCTTATTCTTGTGTACCTAATTAAGTTATTTTATTAATTTATAATTTTATTAATAAATAATTAATTTCTAGTTTTATTAATTTGCTTAAATCATTATTGCATATTGCCTCTACAGGTCTTTTCAACTTCAACAACAAAAAGATGTGATGTCTCCCCAAAAAACACTCCGTGTAAAAATCTCGCAAATATCATTCTTCAGCAGTCGGAAGAAGTTATGATATCCAATTTCCCCGCATCCCTTTTCCTTCCAACTAATGAGATGTCCTAACCACTTCCTAAGCACCGTGCCTGTTTCGAAATCTCCTCTTGGCGCCATGGCGAGCAGATCGTTTGCCATATTGTACAAGCTAAAATTGTTTAAAAAGCCTCCTTCAGTGCTTTTTAAGATTCCTGTTGAATCCGGGCGGGGAGATTTCGAAACGGGTTTGCTTGTGAAGTGGTTGGGACATCTCTTTAATTGGAAGGAAAAAGGCGGGCGGGGAAAATGGATATCATAACTTTTACCGGCTGCTGTAGAGTTATATTTGCGAGGCGGGACGTTTTTTTGCACTGGGCGTTGTCAGAAAGTAGGTATATTTACTCAGTAACAATAGGCGTGTTTCAGTCTTTCGGGGAAGACCCAGCAGACTCATTGTCGACTGAATTGTGTAAATTTGCAAGTCAACTATCTACTTGGGCGGACGTGTCAACTCAAAAGTGTCACTTGTTAAAATAAACGGGAAACCTTGAAATGCGGTTCTCAAACTGCTCTTGAAAAGGCCCATAACCTCATTTACGCCTTGAGTAAGGAAAATTGGTTCTTTTCGGAACGAAGCAACCTGTTGACATGCGTTAGATAAGGGCTCGATAACTTCTCAATGAACCACACCTACACAGTATTCACGTAACTATCACGTAACGTTTCCATTGTGGACATTCAGGATGGTACCTTGATAGTCACGTTTTTCGTTTGGTGAATATTTATTTGTGAGTTTGATCGAGGATGACCGGGAAATTATTGGAATTCATATTAGTTCAAAAATGATACCAGAGGAAAACTATTTTCTTTAAAAAAAATCCAACTTACAGCACATGCAATGATCCATCATACAAAGAACAGTTGTGTGACAGTACGCTTATTAGAACAGTAGAGCTAATACTGGCTAGAAAAATCAGACTGTGTGTATATGACCATCCCATGTTTACTTTTAGTTTGCACTTGAATGTCAATAGACGCTCACGATACCATTCCACCTATTCAACTGGAGTTGTCAGTGACACTCTATTTTATACGCGACCGAAAACTCTCAATGTTTTCGGCTGTTCTGAACACCAAAGTGGGCGATATTAGAGTGCAGGAAATTAGAAGTCGTACTCAGTTGAATACGAGTGGGCGAGTACGTATATTTTGTGTACGCCATAATTGACACTGTATACATCATGAAACACGATTGGAATGAGCCAAAATTAAGGGGGTTTTACACGTTGAGGTTGGTATGTGGGGGGTGAATTAGGACAGGATGTGCTTAGCCTCCTACCGTGTGCACAGGATCGGATCGTGTAAAACCCCCATTAGGTATTTCATGGAGATTTTCTAAATGATGCAGAGTCGTCCTTAGCAAATGCGAGCAAAACATTTGTTTCCTTCAAAATGCAAATGGTCCAAAGTATTTTTGGCCAATCTATGTTTTAGTACACGTATTATGCTTACCACCTTACCTCCATCCTCAAATTTAATGCCCTTTCACGTGGTGTTTCCGTTAAACGACATGGTCGTGATTAGGTGATGGTCCTTGAGCCATGTATATTCTACCAATTCCAAATTTAACGAAAATTTGAGGGATGGTTCAAGGTATGTTTGCTGAGTTTTCGAACACGAGGAACCCTCAATTTTGTCGGAAATTTATTGGTTTTCTGCTTCTAAACTATGATCTTCTAAAATCCGGATAAACCATGTTAAAGAGCATTAAATTCCCTTTAAAATTCACTGGTCAAAAGTATTTTTGGCCCAATAATAACCACACGGTATATAAGCAGAAAACCAATAAAAGCCCGAAAACTTACGGTTTTCGAAAACTCAGCAAACATACCGTGAAACATCCCTTTACCATCCCCAAACAAGCCCCGATTTTTTTACAAGGCTCCTGGACTAATGGTTCAGCTTGCACCTCAATACCTCAGAATACACCAAACGCAATAAAATTTTCGAAAACATTTGCTTATTTATTTGAAATGAAACAAAATTTATTTTAAAATCAAAATTATCTTCGCCACATTAGTTAGCAATGAACCAGAGTTATATTCCAGTTCTACTTCAGCAAAATGACACCGCCTATTCGAGGAAATAAAATTGTTTACAGTCATCATCGACTTTATCTTGTTTGGCCAAACGGTGACTCATCCTCTAAATTTAGATGTCGAATAATACCTCTGAATACCAACACTTATCTAGTTGGTACTATTCATTTTTCAATTGAATACGTTTTCAAGTGAATAACTTTTTGTGTGTTCAGTTCTTGGATTACACACTATTACGCCTGACTAACAATTATAAATCTTTGCTCATAGTCGTTTTCTATGTGGCGCGAGTGGCTCTTCAGGTATGTTGGTACTCAATTCATATTATACTCGTATGATGCGAGTAGGTGCGAGGCATTGCACTACTTTCCTTAGCCATTTTTAGCGAATATCGAGTCTGGTCACGGAGTTGTACTTTACAAAAATAGATTTTGAAGTTTGAGTCTTCTACTGAAGAAAAGTAGATCATTTCTAAACTTGGAAATCAACATTTCTCCAATCCCTAATTAGGGAACATTTTAGATTTTTCAAATTATAAAATTAGATCATTTCTATCCTTCGAAATAAAAATTTCCACTCGTGATTTCTGATCATCTTCAATAGAAACTGAAGGCTTTGTTTGCTATATTTCAACCGAGCTTATAAAAATTAGCGACAAGATGGAGGATTTTTCAACGTGAAGATGTAAATGAATGCAAAATGAAGGCGCGGAATTCCAGAGGCTTATTAAAACCCGATCACCTAGCCAGCCAGCCCTCTGACGTCATAGGCTCTTACGGCATAGGCTATGACGTACAAATTGGCCTCCGGCCAGCCGTCTGACGTCATAGACTCTTACGGCATAGGCTTTGACGTACTAGTTGGCCTCCTGCCAGCCGTCATACGCTCGTGCGTCATAGGCTCTGACGTACTAGTTGGCCTCCGGGCAGCCGTCTGACGTCATAGGCTCTTACGGCATAGGCTTTGACGTACTAGTTAGCCGTCTGACGTCATACGCTCGTGCGTCATAGGTGCGTCTGACGTAGTGGCCCGCCTGTCTCTTGTGTTCTGACGTGATCTGAGGGAAAGGGTGAATCAAGGAAACAAATTTTTCCCGTTTCAGTTTATGTGCCAAAGCAAAGACATGAAAATGTCAAAAGAATGTCAACTCCATCCTGTTGTTGATACAGTCGAGAATTAAATGCTTGCATACGAGTCTGCAACACATTGGGACATTTTATGTCTTTAAAGAAGTGATTCAAGAACCTTCGAACAATGTAGCATTGTTATTATGAAGCTTGCATTCGTATAGACAATATAAATTATTGAGAATGATCACCTGAGTGTAAACAATTATTTAAACAATCACGCTCATACCGCAGCTTGTCGGCCACGCACTCCGCAGTGGTTAACGTAATATGGTTAGATAAATCGAGAGCTATCCAACGAGTGGTGAACGATTTTTGTACGATGATAACTGGCGAAGATAAAGTTCCGTAGCACCGAATCGGTTGTAAGCGAAAATCATCAGAAATTTTCGTGACGATTTCGTGTAACGCTTTTGTGTAACGTTTTTCGAGTTATGTGCCAGAGTAAAGACATAAAATTTTTTTTTTTTTTCCTTTAAAACATTCTTTATTACACCAAGTTTACAACTTATTAGCAATTTAATTTTGATCTTATTTACTACGTGTAGCAATCGAAACAAGATACAGAACTTGTTAATTGTTGAGTCAGATAACTGTTGAACTATTCATTACTTCACATTCACTGTGTTAGTTCGTGAGGCTTCCTTCTTTTCAATCTTCTCAGTAGGTCACTTACATCCAGCAAATGGACAGCTTCGATGTTGACATGACCCCTTAGTCGCTCTTGGTGGACGATGGCAATTTTCTTGATAGTTTCATCGATAGATTCCACCTCTAGATCATGGTGAAGTCTATCATTCTGAATGTACCAGGGTGCATTAACTATGCTCCTGAGCACACTGTTTTGAAAGAGCTGAATAATTTTCCGATTGCTCTGAGCTGTGCAGCCCCACAGCTGCGCTCCATAAGTCCATACTGGTTTTAGGACTTGGTTGTACAGGGTTAGTTTATTTTGCACAGACAGTTTTGATCGCCTGCCCATTAACCACGACATTTTTCTGAGTTTAAGAGTCAGTTCGGTTTTTTTCTTCTTTACGTGCGATTTCCATCTCAGCTTCGCATCTAACGTCATCCCAAGATATTTCGCTTCGTTGGCGTAAGGGATGACTTTGCCATTGAGGTAAGCGGGCAAGTAGCTGATTTTGCGGTTCGTGAAATTAACGTGGACCGACTTTGCCTCATTCATCCGTATTCTCCATTTAGCAGTCCATTTTTGGATTTGTGTAATAGATTGGTTGAGCTTGCCCATAGAAGCGTCAATGCTCTCCCCCACAGCTAACACTGCGGTATCATCTGCAAAAGTGGCGGTTGTATTACTACTGATTTCAGGTAGGTCACTGGTGTAGAGTAGGTACAGGAGTGGGCCAAGTACACTACCCTGAGGTACACCAGCACCAATTGGTTTAGGTTCGGAGTAGGCGTCATCAAGTTTAACGCGGAAGTAGCGGTCAGTAAGGTATGACTCTAACAGCTCGGCATATTGCGATGGTAGTGATTTTCTCAGTTTATACTTTAGGCCATCATGCCACACTTTGTCAAACGCTTGGGTAACGTCGAGAAAGATGGCAGAGCAGACCTTTTTCTCTTCAAGCGCTTGCTCTATTATGCTGGTAATTCTGTGAACTTGGTCTATTGTTGAGTGCTTTTGTCTGAATCCAAACTGGTGGTTAGGTATTAATTGACGTTCTTCAATGAGCGGAATGAGCTTTTTATGAAGCAGTTTTTCAAATAACTTGGACAATACTGGCAACAGGGAAATCGGTCTGTACGATGTGCATTCCACAGGCGGTTTTCCTGGTTTTGGAATCATAATAACCTCGGCTATCTTCCAAAGCTGGGGTACGTATTTCAGGCGAAGCGTAGCATTGATTATTTTTGTAATTTTGATTATGGCTTTTCGGGGTAGTTGCTTTAGGATTTGTCCTGTGATCAGGTCATATCCTGGTGCTTTCTTTGTATTAACTTCAACCTTTATTGTATTTTCCACCTCCTTGATTGTAACTGGTGGAATTGTGATGTAAGGTTCTACTGGAGTTGTGTACTCCAGTTGTTCACCTGATACAGGGGAGTTAGGCATAAAAATGTTTGATAGATAAGTTGCAAAAACATCAGCCTTGCTCTGGTTGTCTTTAACCCATGATCCATTCTGGTCCAAGACATAAAATGTCAATACTGCAATACTGTGAGTGGTTTTGTGGGTTTAACTAAGTCGCAATACCCTTTATATCAACCTCAAAATCATATTAGGGGTTCTTGAAAATTCACCGGCGCGGGATTCCAATAGTTTGTGTACATATCTCGTAGCGTTTGGATGACATTCATACGAGTGTGTCTAATAAGACGTGAATTTCATCGAGTTTCCCTGACTTATGAAAGAAGGCCTAAACAGGTGCCAAAAACTAATGGTTTCACAATCTTACGTAGTCTTAATGTACTTATAATTTTAAAAAATCCAGTCATGGCTATAAAAGCGAGTAGGGGACGCGATCAGAGTCGCCTAAAAACACTAAACGTTTGATCACAACAAGCCATAAAATTTATGATCATTTAATTGATCATTTAATGATCAATTATTTCTGAAACTACTTCCTTCGACTAAATACACATCTAATAAGACAAAACAAGTAGATCTTCAACCAAAACTCACAGAAATTTAGGCTGTTCTTTTTCAAGACAAATCAGCAGGGCAATACTGTACACGAAAACGGGGAAGAACCTTTCTATGAGTAACTATGAAAAAACATGACATATTATGTTATTAACATTTTACGAAAACTGTCTAGGGACCATGAATGTTCCTGTAGTTGCTACATACAGACATCAGAGTAAGTGAAGGTCCCCAAGTAGATCTGAGCATTTTTGGTGGCCCTTTAATGTAAAGCCCTCTAAGCGTTTGAGAGTTAAACAAACGAAGTAAAAAATTAAAATGATAACCTGTAAATGCCATAGTTAAAAATGATTCTTACTAAGTATGCCATCTTTGAAGTGTGCCATATCTAAAACCTTTACTGGGTTTGCTCTTCACTAATCTACCCTGTGCAATGCACGGGTCATCCAGAGCGGTCTTCAGATTTGGCTCAATATGTGTCCAAACCCAAAATAACCAGTCATTTTCCGTCATTGAATTATTGTTTACCAACCAACAGGCTACGGATGGGTTCCACCAAGTCACTGCAGCGGCACCTTCCACTGGGTGCCCTCAAGCAATGGAAATGTTCCTCCAGGAGCAGTACACGGGGGTCAAGATGTAGACGGAAGCCCTCTCTTCGTCGGGAGAGCCTTCCATTGCGGAGACGTCATCCCTTGCAAGATCTCCCCATCGCACGGATGCGCCTACGTCGCTTTTGGGGGAGAAGAAGTTTCAACGAGTAATTACGAGGTATGTTGACCCGAGTAATTGACGAATGGGTTCAATCCACACTAAGTAACACATGGTGGGGTTCAATCCACAGAATGTAATTGTTAAGGGGTTCAATCCGTAGAATGTAATCGTCTGCAGGTTGTGGAGTACCCAAATGTTATAGTGGAACTGGCCCATGACAATACTGACAATATTGGACATGAGTGGCCAAACGTTTTCACACGAACAATTCCATTATTTGGAATAGAGGATCAAACCAGAGAGACTAATAATATTTTTAAACAATCCAAAAATCAGTAACTGCAAAACATAATTTCAATTCTTTTTAACGACTGGGAAGCGTGATGGGCCCATAACCTCTTAACACTGCTCCAGCTCCCTAAAATAATTTGAGCAATTATTGCTCAAAAGCTGAAAATCATTTCAATCCCTCTTGAAGGTCCCGAATAACGGGTATATGACTTAGCGACGGCTTCTAGGTTGTGCTTCAGATTTGAGAGCCTAAAAACCACAACTTTTATAGTTTTTTTTCGCACTTTCATACGTTTTTCGTGTATAACTCAAAAAGTACGCATCCTTCAGAATATGTCACTCCTTTCTTTTTTAAACCAAATTACATTTTGCACCGAATGGCGTTTCAAACATTAAAATTTCCCAGCCGTTCAGCCGCAGTCCTCCCGTGAAATATGGCGATGTTTACCAATTTTGCTAAAAAGTTGACAACCCTCAAACGCCTGTAGGTTTAAAATAAAATAACTGCTCCGATTAACTCAGATGCGTTTCGAAATTTGAAATTCGTTCTCTCCAGTGCTGAGATAAGAATTTCAAACCAAAAAAGGTCGTAGCGCCAAATTTCAGCCCAGTTGGAAATGTCTTAGAGAACGAAAACTAATGCGGTGAATGCATTGAACCAATCTACAGGGTACATAACGTAATTGACAAAACAGATTGCTGTCAACTACATGGGAATGAATGAAATTGAAACAACAATAAAATGTATTAATAATAGTCACGAGACAATCAATGAGCTCATACGAGTGTTCACATTCAATTTCTCCATGTTGAAACTTGGCTTGAAAATAAGTCGGAGTACCAACTTGGATTTTCCGAAATTTTAGTTAATTACAAGAAAAATAATCAAATCAAATGCCAATTTCCAGTCCAGGCATAAAATTTTTAAAATTAATAATGTGACTTTTATAGTTGAGAATCCGATGAATTCAATTTGAAAATGTCTTATCTTCCCTGACTAATATGTCGCCTATGGCAACATAAGTACCGAGTACGAATTATTAGTAGAGACTGGATTGGAATAGGAAAACTATGTAACTGAAGTTAGAGCCACCTGGAGGGTGTAAAAAGGACACAACCGGCGAAATGTTGTGACTCTGAACTGGAGAGAGATACACCTGATACCATGAAGGTGTTTGACTGTGACTCCGTGGACAGGTTTGGGGCCCAGGTAGACAGAGTATTATTAAATACCAATCAGCTAAGATACTGATAAATGATGAGACGCATGAGTGCATAATATGCATATTATGAGAGCTCCAGGTGGCCCCAAGTGTGTCCGTGATCTCGGTATCCCCTTGGATCCTCAGATCACCTTCAATGACCACATGGCTGGGCTGCAAGGGCATCTTGTGCTCGGCTTTCTGAGGCGCAGTGCCCATGAGTTCAACAGCTTTACTGCCATCATCACCCATTATAAGGCTATGGTTTGGAGTCCCTTCTACCTCTGCCATGCCGACCAACTGGAGCTTGTGCATCGGGCCTTCCCGCGGTTTATGGCATTTAAATGACATATTCCGCGGGATGAGCTTAATTATACGGGGCTGAGCACTTGGCTGGAGCTCCTACAGCCCTTGGATCGGCGCTTCATTGCTGACATCAGTACCCTTCATAGCCTCTTGTCTGGTCGCCTGGATGCGCTTCTGCTCCTTCTCGGCATTGGCCTGCGCCCCCCTCACCAGTGCTCTCGGTCTGTGAAACCGTTTGTCGTACACTTCTCAGCCACAAACTATCTCCAGCAAACTACTTCTCTCTCGTCTGCCTCAATGGGTTCATTTCCTTACACTAAACTTCCCCGCCGTCGACCTGTTTCACCAGCCTCTCCATTCTGTCAAATCAAGCCTGCGCGGTTTACTCCTACAGCGCCTCCTGAAGATCTGACTATCCCCTCCTCCTCATCTATTGCTCTTGCTACATATTAATGTTCAACTCTATTATCTTGATCTACCCTACGTTGCCGTATTTTAAATAAATAAATAAATGAGACAGTGGACCACTATTAGTGGCTGGGTCCCAATGTGTAGTAGTCAGTGACTGTCGTGATGGGCATTGGGACTGTTGTAAGAGGAGGTTGGTGGGAGTTTTCGGTTTTATCCCTCATATGCAGTTTTATTTGATTAAATTGGCCTTGCAGCACCCAAGCAGTTTATAACTACTCATATGGACAGATATCAACACAGGCTAGAGGTTGGAAGATTCCAATATTCCATAAGATTCGTTACAACGTATGAGGTTTTTGATCAATACGATATTAATTTATAGGCACGTACCAGATAATACATCAGCACTTGTAATAATTTGTGAGAATTAATCAGGAATCGTCCATCTGTGTTGATCTATCAGGTGCTGGTGAGCCAATACATCGCCTGGCAGCCCTCGAGGGACGGAGACATCCCACCTGAGGCCATCAGGCTCGGACAGACTGCCGAAGGAGAACCTCTGTATTCTGGAAGGGTCATGCACGAAGGAACCTTCACTCCTGGAAAGGTATAAAAACATCGCATTATTTACTCTGCTTGTGTCCGGTGGATTGCTACAATAATTTGTACATGGTGACACAGGTATTATGACCACATTTGAAATGGTTGCTATGTCCTTTAAATTGGAACTAGTTGATTGAAGTAAAGCGTATTTTGTAGCAAAAATATGGAACTTTATTGGATTTCTGTAAAAATTTCATTTGTGGAAGATAACGTCCCGTAAATATCCTCCTTGAAGAATTGGTTAATCGTTGTTTTGCTACAAAATGCGCTAGAACTAACCCATGCGTTGATATCTGAACGTTCTCTAACTCTGATACATTCTCTAATAACAATATTCACGAATCCCCTATGTTTTTATTTACTCCAAAAACCACAACCTTAGTAAAAAGCATTATCAATACCTATCTCAACATTTCCAGGTTCATCCCAGCCACAGGTGCCTCTACATTCCGTACGGCGGGGAAGAGCTCCGATTCACTGAATACGAAATCATGATTCTCATTTGAAGAGTGTGCTCTTCAATAATCTCATAATTACTCCTATACATGATTAGGCTGTTTATGTGTCATAATTTATGTTTTAAATTGATTGAATATTGATTCTTGATTAAACGCAGGGTTTTCTTCTATACCTTTATACTTATGCCTTATGTCTACCTAGTGAGGGGATCCAATACAAAATCTCGAATATTTCATGGGCGCTAGAGGCGAGTGAAATGGTTTGTGAAAATTGTGAATATTTACATATTGAGGAGTCAAAAGTGGGTTACCAAATGTAAAAAGAGGAGATGGGAAGCTCAACAACATTCGTGATGTCTCAAGAGACACCTTCGTTTGTTCCAAACCCTTTCCAAGCGATGTAGTGGAAATAAATTAAGCAGTACACTTTTCCAGGAGGATCAGAATTTTTTCACTCCCTAGAATCGGATAGATAGTTTTTCTAATAAGTAGGTAGGTACCTACCTCAGGAACTACACGTCCCTAACCTGAGTAAGCTCGGAATCGAGGCTCAAGTAGTTAACATTTAAAAAAAAATTACTTGAATCACTTCTGTCTTACGTCTGCATTCTATTAAGTCAGTTTGTTTCACATAATCGCTAATGAGCGGTACTCGGGACTTATGAAAATGCTCGAGATATCTTCCAACATCATTCCTCATTTGTTCTGTTATGGCACAATTTACTACTAGTAGTCTACTACCATTTACCACAATTTACTGAGGTACATATTAGTGTATCTGATTAAGTACATACGTGCCTATTGGTAATCGGTAAATGGTAGTAGTAAATTGTGCCATAACAACAAATGAGGAATGATGTTGAAAGGGAATTCCTTCCTTGTAATCGGGAACTCAAGTACCGACAGAAGTAAAGTCAGCAAAAAAAAAGCCACTTACTTACCGTCAACGTTGTAATCAATTTTCACTCTCTTTTACTTTGGTTATCAAATACCTTTTCTTCTTTCGCTGGCATTTCACCCCACGACAAGTCAGAAACCGTTGAAGGTGAATGACGCTATTTGCGCTGACCTCTTCGAATGGAAGTATAGTACGAGTACATCGCATTCTTCCAACCGCACTTTTACGCCCGTCATAATTTATACCTATTATTAATTTACACCGGTCATAAACTATTTTTGGGTAGGTAAGTAACACAGAAAACCCTACTATACTAGGGTAGGGTTTTCGACTTGGTCCGCACAAGCAACGGCGTGATAAGAGTGATAACATTCTGACATGTTTCTTGAAATCTCCTATTTCAACCCTCCAACTGTTCATTGGAACAGGTTACCAATTATTCTGTTACTCCAAATTTTACAGGAGGCACAAAAGACTTATTGAGTTCGTGGCGAATTTTAAAGGATAAATATTATCCTTTAAAATATTATTTTCGATTCCAACTTTATATAGCTGGCCAATAACAACCGGTTCGGCGTAGGTATGTTTTCGTCAATGTCAAGATGCATTAGGTTTGAGGTCGAAAAATAGACTTAATACGAGGTTTTACTGAACAAATTACGGGACTTTGTGTTAAATTCCATTTTGTGTTAAATAGAATGAAGGAAGGAAGAATTAAATCAAAATTCGATGTTCTGAGCGTTTTTATTGAATAAAAACAAATTATTATATTTAAAGGGTAGCTGGTTAAGTATGTACACCTTCGTAATAAAATACTGGTAGCAAATATTTTGGTCATAGCCGAGATTAGCCAGAAAAGATACCTGAGTAGTCAATGAATTCTCTAGGTAAAAATTCTGGTCTATCACCCTTAATAATAATAATTATTTATACGTTTTATATAGAAAAGATACCTGAGTAATCAATGAATTCTCTAGGTAAAAATTCTGGTCTATCACCCTTAATAATAATAATTATTTATACGTAAAGATACGACCATCAACCTTTGTTCCTTGGAAAAACAAAACTAGACAAAATCACAGAAATTTCATTATTTTAAGTGCTACTAAGGAGATCATCAAGTAACTTGAAGAGGTACCTAGCTAGAAATTAGAACAAGGCAACAAAAGTAATAAATTCAGTACTTAATCAAAATGGTAATGTACACACCATTTTGTTATATTGTAGCCTCATATAATATAACATAATATTATTATGTTATATCGCATAAGTATGTGGCCTCCAGAGACGGGCCGGGCCCCCACCTTCAGGCCTCCGCGGCTCCAAGGGCCTCCTGGGGCGGGGCGGGGCCTACATGGGTAATTATTATTATGAATTATCATTAATTACTAAAAATTATTATCAAGTAGTGTGCATTATTATTATTATTGTTGGTTATTAATAATTTTTATAAAGTAGGTAGGTATTATTATTAATTAACTCGAAATTTGAAAACCATGTGCTGTTTGAATCAGCTGGGCCAGTTTGAAAATGGGCCGGACAGGCTGCCTCTCGATTCACTGTCATGTTGACGACTTTCGATCCGCTCCAACTTTCAACGTCATTGTGATCGACCGGCTGGTCGTACAAAGCTGTGGATGGTCTTAAAAAATACTAAAAAATAAACTCTATCTAAATTTGAACTAAAAACTGTAAGTAGGTACCGTTCCATGTAAACTTTTCGAGTTATGACATTTTCAACATTTCATAACCTAGGATTATGAAAACCTTCGAGGATCATTGTGGGTTTGGTCCGAACCCACGGAAGAAGGAATCCCTTCTTCCATGGTCCGAACCCTTAAACCAACGTTCGTAATTTTAGTACAGCGCTAACTTTCGGCATAACGCTTTTAACTTGGCAGAGTGCCGCGGAAGGCGTACAGATTTAATCATCAAAATGAACAACGAAGTTTTTATTAGTTTTTATTTAGTGAAGCAGCACCCAGAAATCGATAATACGGAGGGAAGATCACTGTTGAAAAATAGCGGGAAAGCTGATCTGTGGGAACTTTCGCATCCATGCATGGATCGTATCGTTTGGATTTAAATCAAGTTTTCATTTCTCATATTTTCAAATTATTATTTTCGATCGAAAATAAATAATTTTCAAATTATTTTTTTTCACTTATACACTTTCACTTTTCTACTCGATTTTTTCCGATGCTAAGTATCGAAAGGAAAGTATCGATACTTTCCAGTATCGGAACAGGCCATGGAAGAAGGGAGATCTTCCTTCTTCCATGGGAACAGGCCTTACCACTACATGTACGACAACATGAAGTGGTTTTCGAGACAAGAAGGTGGAGATGTTCAGTACGTCACGCTAGCGTTTACTGTTCCTTTCGAGCATCGCACGTGTGTTTGGACTGTTTCGCTGACCTATTGAGGTACAGGTATTTGATTGTTTATATTGCGGATATAATCTAAAGTTCTTAGTACTCGTGTGTTAATTATATAACTTGGTAATTCAGAAATCTGAAGCACACAAATCATCGTGTCTTCTGGATGACCTTTTACCACAAAGCTGCTACTATCGCTGTCAACGTTGAAAACGGCAAAGGCGTGAGGTCCCAACTTTATTCCCACAACTTGACCGATAGCAAGAAAGTAAGTCTTGCGTTGCATGGTTTTTTGCTTCTTTCGTAGAATGTTCAATTTAGTACTTATCGGTTGTGTTGAATTAAGTTCTGTATGTGTCGCGTGGTGTAGACCAGCAGCAATGACCGGGTAGGTTTGTATGTACGTTGTGTTCACTAAGCAGTAACGATGGGTGTACGTGTACACAATAATTTACCATCTATATTTACAGTTACTCACTGTAGATTGTTTTTAATTATTGACTGATTTCCTACTACGACCACGAGGCTCATATACCGTAAAGACCCTGAAGTGGTTCCATCAAACAACACGTGGTAGGAGATTGTTCAGAGTTAGGTACGTTTCTCGGTAGGTACACGTTAGAATGATCTTGGAATATAAAATGATTCAATTTCTGTCATTAGGATTTACCAAAAATCTCGTTTCTCGTCAATAACGCTCTTCAAAAGAAAGAAGAGTTGGACGCTCTTATTTTAAAAACTGGATTGCTCAAGGATTTGCAAGACAAAGATTGTTGGTAAGTGCTTCGTTTAACCTTCATTAACCTACGTTGATAGATATTTTGAGTATCACTATTATGCCTACATACGGAACCGTGACCCCACAGGTTGATCAGGATCCTCGTGACTGAACTGGTTCTTGGAAGGAAGTCCTTCCGCCCCGAGTGCCCTGTGATGAAAACAGTTTACCAGAAAAAGTCTCAACTGAAGAAAGTAGCTGCTGAAATGAAGGTTACAAAAAAACCAGGTGAGTCTCAACAACTCTAGTTTGCTTCATCAGTGGGAGAAAACCGAACTCGACTGTAGTCCAGTAAAATTAAATCTGAAAGTACCTGGAAGTGGCATGAGGAAAGCTTAAGATAGTCTTGAACACGAGTAATCTAGTTTGGTCACCTCCAGGGGTTGAGCTTGACTTTTGGTGCCCCAAAAACGTTGAAGTTTTCGGACGTACTTCAGTTTATAACTCTGTAACAACGCATGCTAGCGAAAACTTTACCAACATACAAATTGAAGAGCATTAAATTCTGCGCCGATTGACCCCCCCCCCCCAACATTCAAAATTGAATTAATTTATAATATAAACATATTATGGTAGTAGTCAACGGCTGAAAAACGACCATTTCCATCATAATAATACACGGTGGTCATAAAATAATGGTCAGGAAGCAAGATGTGGGGTATTCCAAAATTTGAGGCTCAATTCACCAGACAGCACTTGCTTCTCTTCAACTGATTCGTATAGTTTTAGTTCTCTTGCCTTCCACGTGAATGTCGAAACTATGAACTCTGTTATGATGTCACCGTTTTCGAACTCAATCTGCTTGCAACACACTTCATAAGAACCCGTACTTCCTCCATTTCAATAATCTCCGGGAGCGAGGGAGTGGGGAAAACTGCCTGATTGTAGTATCCAAATCCTAACAAATGCGTGCAATCTACAGTGCTCCTCCACGCTGCACGGCCTAACCCTACCACGTTGGCCTCATTTTCTTGATACTTGAGAATACAACAAGAATATGGGGGTTGTCCATTCTCAATCTAAGTCGAAATCAAACCTGGAGTGCTAGTTAATAGTTGAGATTGGGATCCAAATAATATTAGCATTTGAATCCATTCGACGGAATAATTGATTAATCCATCCATTAATAGATTAATCAATCCATTAATAGATTGACCTTTTTACCTCCTGTGGGATCCGTTGAGTGCCCTCCTGGAAAACATAATTATAATGCACGATGGATGGCTTTCAGAACTCACTACTCCATTTATATCTAGTACATATCAAGTCCATGTTTCTCAATTCTAATAATTGTTCCAGTGACTCACCTTCCACGGTACGTGCGCATTGATACAGACAGCGTGACGGTAAAAGACGTCCACGCATATTTGAAGAAAACTGGGAAATTTGAGTTGATAACGTCTGGTAATGCGAAGAATCTTGCTCCTAAGAGCTACCGTGTGGATGACCACGTACCTGCGCTGTTGGTATTCAGCCCCAAGGCAGAAGTTCATAAGCTGGATTGGGTCGTTTCAGGGAAGCTGATACTCCAAGATAAGGTTAGAATTGCTTTAATAATACCTCATAAATTTCTAAGATACAGTTGACCATAAAATTAGCTATAACAGCCCTCAATGAAGAAAGAACTGGTCAACGAACTGTTGATAGCTGTAACATTTCACTGTTATTCAAGCAGAGTATTGCGTACTCGTGAGACCTTTTGATTTTCTGTTTTTAAGAAGATTTCCTGTAGCTTGCCTATATTTTAAGGATCATTCAAAACGTCAGGTAACGAATACTTCCATCGGTTCATATGTTCCACAGGAAAGACACACTTTCATATTGAAAAGAATGTGTTATGTGTTGTGTGCTCCTCACCAGTTGATAGGAGTTGACGTTTCCTCGTTTCAGCGTCATCGTAGAACTACTCCATGTACAGAAATGGATGTGTATGAATAGTAGTATGAAATGGAATAGTAAAGCGAATCCCCATTGGAACGCTTCGGAGCAAAATGGGGTGTGCGCATGGACCCCAAATTCGTTTTTAGTGCCCTTAAAGACCCCCTTGAGGATTAATTATCAGGTAAAAGCTCATGCTGGTTAAAGTGAAAATTCACACGAAATAAGCGAGCGTTTGAAATATTTTGTTCGTCAAGATTACGAGGGAAAGCTGCCAAAAAGCCTGAAAACGGCGGATTAGATCGGTGCCACGCGGCCGTTTTCAGGCTGTCGATCTTGACGAACAAAATATTTCAAACGATCGCTTCTTTCTAGGGAAATTTTACTTGAACCAGTTAAAATTCCCGTAAAACTTCGCGCGGTTGTGGGATTTTGGTTTCAGTACGTTCGTACTCCTAAAACCGTCAGCCAATCATCTGCTGAATAATTTCATCGTCATCAATCCTCATTTACCCGCGAATTTATAAACTACCTACCTTTTTTGTTTATTATCCACAAATTCAGGATAAGATTTCGAGCATGAGGTCAATTTTTGCCCTTTTTCAACCATCTTCTTTCGAAAGAAAAAGACTAGCTATTAGCCCAAGCAAATTAGTGTTCTACCTTCCAAAAATTGCTTCTGGAAATCCTTTTAATCTCTCTTGAGGATCCTGAATAACGGGCATATGAGTTTGTGCCGGTTTCTAGGTTGAGCTTCAGATTAAAAACCGCGAAATTTTCGCACTTTTCCCCCGTTTTTTTGCGTATAACTTGAAAAGTACGCATCCTACTGAGAATTTCACTCCTTTCTTCATTCAAGAGCATTAAATAGCGCGCCGAATAGCGTTTCAAACATCGAAATCGGTCCTGCCTTTCATCCGCGATCGTCCGTCAAAGATAGGCGATTTGTACCAGAAAGAAGTTAGTTTTGGCGGTTTTTAGGCTCTTGAATCTGAATCACAACTTGGAAAACGTCGCAAACTCATTTACCCGTTATTCAGGACCCTCGAGAGGGATTAAAAAGGATATCCAGCTCTCGAGCAATGTTTGGAAGAACCCTTTCTTGCATTAACCTTCCTGGGTTAAATGTAGGAAGTTTACAACACTCGTCAAAACCCCTGAGTGTCCTGATCTTTCCGCTTGTCTTCCTTATGACTCTTGACCATAACCTAAATCAGACCTTGGTTTGTTGATTACTGTGAAGAGCGGAATACCGGCCCAGACATCGATCTCGGCCCTGTCTGTGTTTCGACTGGGCTGTCTGAGCACTGACGTGTTCTTTCTCTCTTCTTGAAATTATTCATTGAAAATCGTTGTTTTCTTCGACAGTCGAGCTGCTTGGTGGCTCCTTTGCTGTCCCCACATCCTGGATCCACCGTCCTCGATATGTGCGCCGCTCCTGGTTTCAAGACTCAGCATGTCGCTACGTTGACTCATGGTACTGGGTACGTTGGATGCTTAGTATAAATCGCAGATAATAATCTGTCTGCGTGTTAATGGTTAATGGACCTGCATGACGTCTGATTTTTGTGTATATAATTTTGTTTTACAGAAAAATCGTTGCTGTTGACCAAAATACCGAACGCTACAATGCCCTTTGTCAGCTCAAGGAAAAATTCGAATTGTCATCTCTTACTTGCATCAACCTCGACGTCCTTAAACTCCCTTCTTCAAAAGAGCATAAGGTGGCTGAAAGTGTGGAATATATTCTCCTGGATCCTCCTTGCAGCGGATCAGGTACGAAAATACATGATATTAGCGCTCCACAATGTTTGCAGAACGAACTTTCTACCCAGGGCTACTGTACGCGTTGGAATTCAGGCAGTATCAATGGGTTGAAATTAGGATGGTTGGTAGTTCCCTGAAATGACAGAACGGCGTCAGTTTGTCGGAAATTATGTCGGTGTGGTTGGACAATGCTAATGAAACCAAGAGTGTGTTATGAACAAACACCCCATCAGAAAGTGAAACGCCAATTCCAGTTGTCTTTTCCAGCCAACTGCTAATAATTAAAACAAATTATAAAAAGAGTAGGAGAGGTTTCTACGAGCGTTCTAGAGGTAGGTATTGGGCAATGAGTTTCGATTTTTGGTGGGTACCTACAGTCAAACTCATTCGCCCATAACCTTTGCTAGCATCAAACACGCAGCCTATTCGGGATTCAAATTGGTGAACATGAACACTCAGGGACCGCTTAATCTCAGATATAATAAAACAGCATCTAACAGGACAACAATTAATCTCAAGGCACGAGTTAACTGTTGATCTGATGAAGAACGTACTCGTACAATTGGAACAGTAAAATGTGTGGTTAGAACTGGATACTCCCTCTTCATTTCCACTTCAATCATATTGTATTTCTTCCACCACTTCAGCTCACTTGAGTAGTAGCTAGTAAGGTTGGTCCTTCGACGAATAATTTTCAATTGGCACATTTCGAATGTTAGGGATTGCCAAATCGCTCAATTCGTAAGTGGTTTTTGAGTTGAGGTAGATAACCCAATAGATGGATGTTGTAAATGTCTGTTGGATTGTAGTATCAGCAAGTCTTCAAAAGCAACAGGTTTAATCATGCCCCATGCGTTTTGGGATTCAAATGACATGTTTTCTGTTTATATGAAGGTTACTCCAGCGAATGGAACTCATTTTAGCATGGAACATGCTTTAGCCTTGGACTAACTAACCGAAAAACGTTACGCGGAATGGGTGACGCGGGATGGGTGACGAAATTTTCTAATGATTTCCGCTTACAACGGAGCCGTTGCTGGGGAAATGAAACTTATTTAGTTTTCATCGGACAGAAATCGTTCACCACTCGTTGGAAAGCTCTCGATTTATCACGCATTTATGTCGCAGTTTTATATTTATCTACGAGATATTAATCCAACAATGCGATGTTATAAATGGTTAGTAAACAATCTTATGTGTGAGGGTCGAAGCTTCATTACCAGGGAAGCTAATTAGAAGCATGTTCCATGTTTCTCGATTTTTAGCCGCAGGCTCCAAACGGTAAGCATCCGGGGGGTCCAGGGGGGCTTGCCCCCCTGGCGAGGCGCGAAGCGCCGAGTTTATTAATGCCAAACAAGTGGTTCAAGAAATTCATCGAGTGGTAGAAATCCACTGGGATTGCCTATTCAATCTTCCACCGCACCTCCATGACCCTCACCTTATTTTACAATTACAGGAATGGCTAAGAACTACGACTACGACCCAAAAGTCAACACTGAAGGTAATCGGTTTAGCAAGCTGAGAAATCTTCAGGCGAAGATGCTGCGCAGTGCCCTCACTGATTATCCAGCTGCGAGGAGAGTCACTTACTCTACCTGTTCCATATCTGAAGAGGAAAACGAATCTGTTATTGACGAGTTCCTGAACGACCTTCCTGGGGGCTTTTCATTGGTGGATCTGACTCCTTTCTACCCAGGGTTGTCCAGAGGGCGCTCCAACTACAAGTGTGGCAGGTGATACAACGAATTCTTGTACGATATGTTCCATGGTATGGTCTACGCTGTGTTTTATGCCTATTTGTGTTTTCAGTAAGTGTATACGTTTGTCTCCGGAAACCGATGGTACTAATGGCTTCTTCATTGCCATGTTCGAAAGACTGAACCCTCCTGCTTTCCCGGCTCATATAAGCCAGCAAGCCAAAGGTCTGAAAAGAACTGCCAAAGGAGGTGCTGTGAACCAAAAGAAGAAACAGCGAACTGAATTAGTGGTAAGAACTTTCTCTTTCCTCACTTATCTGTTATTTGAAGCTGATTAGTTCTTGTTACCAATTCGGTAATGCACAGTGTGGCATTGCCATCACCCCCTTGCCTTCCCACCTTGTAGTAACACACGATTCCTTCAATTGGTAATTATAAATAATCTCCGGCTTAGGATTTTTAATTTTACAGCCCTGCAACTTCACTGCGTTCCATATAATCGTATGTCCACAGAACGCCTTAGTCACCTGACAACTGTCCAATCTTCACGATCCCAAAAATTCTACACTCAGGATGGTGGATTCTGCATAATTTGACGTCGATTCATGATTAAATCCTGGTTGTTGTACAGTGACACGGTGAACTCTTAGTCAGCGAATGGGCTCTTGTAGTCCAGTCTTAGGACCTGGGGAAAGCTGGAACTCGTTCTAAAATCTTGAAAACGAGTAACCTGAATTTGTGCCCCTCTAGGGGTTGAGCTTAACTTTTGGTGCCCTGAAAACGTCAAAATTATCGATATACTCAACTCCAAAAACGAAAAAGATATATACTTCTAAATACAAGAAATAATGGACATGAAGCCATAGGTATTCCAAAATTACTGTTTTTTGAATTTGGCAGTATGATCGAAATTGGTCAAATTTGAGTTTTAGATATTCTTTGAACTTGAATTCTCTACAATTTTGATTCCAAGAGTGTTTTGATAGGACCAGTACTTTTGAGGCCAGAAGTGACATAAAGTCGTCAAATGAGTTTATTGGAAAATTCATAGTGTCTCAGCGGGCGATTGCCACTTTATGGTTTTTGGATCCGTTCTTTAGGAGATATAAAAGAAAACCGGAGAAAGTCCGAAGATTCTAACGTGTGGGGCACCGTTTTCAAGGCTATCTTAAGGTTTTTAGAACGATTGCCAGCTTTCCCCGGGTAACTTCGAGGTACCTACCTCCCATTTTAGGTCTAATTTTACTGGACAATCCCCAAAAATGAAAATTGAACAAAAAACCGATTCGGTATCTTATTTGAGTTGCTAATGCACTTTAACACGAGTTTCCATGTCAACAAAAACTTCACAGAGATCGATAATCACAATAATTGAAATCTGATTGTTTTGAAACTTGGACGTAAAATGGCGCGCGGTTGTGACGTCACTCCCCCCCCCTCCCTGATCGCGGAAGTTTCAGGAAGGTTGGCTACCGGTTTTCTGTGTAGGTGCGGTGGTAGCATTGATTTAATTGCGCCCCGACCAATCAGATGCTTCTGCGGTTCTGACGTCACTGCTTGCTTTTTATGATCATGATGATAACCCATAAGAAAAATAAGGAGAATAAAGGAGAAAATAAGAAGAATAACTAATTTTGACGAATGGTTCCCATTTTCACGTTTTTGAAGCGATTCTCTATCAATAGAAATTCTAAACGAAAATCATGCTCAGACTTTATTAGTACTTATCTTGTGTTTTTATAAAAGTCTTCCCAACAGTAGGTAAATTATAATGTTTGAAAACCGTTAGTGGCCATTCGTCTTTTCTTCTGCTGTACGATATCCTTTATTTCTCTTGAGTAAATGACACTGACTAGAAAAAACTCATAGCAAATTCGAGTGAACACAGGAAAAATAAGAAAACTGCGCTTACACTTTTTTTACAGGTAATTGTTTAGTTTTTCGGGTCATATTCAGTTGAAAATTGGCTTGTTGAACATCTGCACATTTTATTACTGACGTAGATCCTTATGACGATGAAAATAGTTGAACCACTGATTTGATCATTTCTCTCTTATTATCATTTGAAGGAGGATTCACCTGAAGGCTCGCAAGAGTCACTCAGTGACTCGGAAATTGTCGATGGAAAAGACGAGGATGACAGTTCTGAGGATGGCGAGTCGGAAGACGTTGGAATGGCTGAAAATGGAAAAGCCGAAGCGACATCCGACGATGATGATGAAGAAGGCAGCGGCGAAGAAGAAGAAGAAGATAATGACGAAGAGGAGGATGGCAGTAATGAAGAGGCGGATGGCATTAATGAAGAGGCGGATGGCAGTAATGAAGAGGCGGATGGCAGTAATGAAGAGGCCGTTGAAAACGAAGATGAAGAAGAGTCGATGGATGACGGTTCGTCAGAAGGTGAACCAGAACCTAAATCACCAGCTCAAGACAAAAATCAGAAATCTCCACAAAAATTCGGTAAATATATGTCTCTTCCTAGCAATTGCAATATTTACGTCCTGCAGGTTTCTATTTCGCAAGAGAGTTTAAAATGTACATTAAAATCGGTCGATACATCGTAATATTGCCCTTGTTGATGAATATTGTGTAATTGGAACAGCTTGGCATTCGATTTGAATACAATAGACGGAGAAGACCTGTCTGCTCAATCCCACTGGACTGTTCATCTGGTGAACATCTCTAGGATCAAAATTTGGTGGAACTTACTTATTGGAAGCAACCACAGTTTGTCTGTTGTCAGTCCTTTGTAGGGGCCACGCTGTGAGTTTGTGATTCCGTTTGATTCTTTAATGATCATCCAAATCCAGGCTTTGGTACTTCGTGTATTTTCAAGTGTTGCTGGTGGGCAGTTTGTGCCCTTTTATGGCACAGTATACATGTAAGATCAACATGCAACACCTACTGGCAATCATCTATGTAGTAAAACTCTAACGTTTGGCAATTGCATTTGCAGAGAACAGACGTGACGGAGACTGGACTTGTACTAACGCTGACTGCGGCAACTCCAATTTCGCCTGGAGGAAGCAGTGCTTCAGATGTCAGGAAGAAAGGCCTGAAGGAGCAGGTGGTGGCGAGAGTTCTGGAGAAAGGGGCGGTGAGTATTTCATTATAGTAACTACTATTCATATGTACATCGTGGGTCTTCAATAGTATCCTAAGGCCAATTTTCGGCGTGCTCTAGCTGCAAAACGGTTGGTCATACAAGAAAAACCTCTGGAGTGTAAAATGTATTTGAGTGTTAACGTTTGGCGATTCCACTTGTAGGAAACAGACGTGACGGAGACTGGACTTGTACTAACGCTGACTGCGGGAACTCCAATTTTGCCTGGAGGAAGCAGTGCTTCAGATGTCAGGAAGAAAGGCCTGAAGGAGCAGGTGGTGGCGAGAGTTCTGGAGAAGGAGGTGGTGAGTATTTCATTATAGTAACTACTCTTAATTTGTATATCTTAAGTAAGTATCTGGTTGGATATCAATAGCGGTATTACGTTCTTCCAACTATGTTAAAAGTGTTAAATCAAAAACGTTCTTCCTTCGCATCCATCCTCACCAATTCAGAAAACACGAAAACAGCTGTAACTTTGGACTGGAAAGGGCTAGAAAATCGAAACAAAAGAGAGGTAGGTTACGCGGAAGGGTTGTGGTTACAAAATGAGTGGAACCGCAGCCTTCTACGTAGGGCCGCGCAATTCAAAAACTCCTTCATCAACAGAATTGGGGATATTCCATTAAAAAGGAGAGTTTTACCTTTTTGCGAGACCGCTGTTTTGTGTTCAACTGAAGATTAGGACGACTTGTTCTCAAGTTAACCATGACATGAAGAAAAGCTGAGCCCAGCTTGGTTGTCAGTTTGACAATTTGAGTTGAACGCTAAAAAAAGATCTTGTTTTTCTCGAAATCCAGTTATACAGGGTGTACCTCAAGTGGATGACAATACGCAAGATAGAGAAACTAGATCAAAAATGTAGTTAAACGCAGCCAACCGCATGTATATATCTCATTCCGTTCCACAGATATGCCCTTATTTCGAGAAAACCGTGATTTTTTTTTTTTTTTTGAAACCTCAATTTTCGCTGCTTTCCCACATTTTTTTTCAACGTTCCACCACAGTTTTGAAATCAGCTTTAAATTTTCTTTACAAAGTCTAATGCACTTCCAATGTTCACAAGTTTTTTTTTTAAACCGAGATAACAGATCAAGAAATGAAAGTTTAATACAAAAGTGTAGGTAGTTAGCGACAAAGTTTCAAGGATCACTACTCTTCCAAAAAATCCTGCAAGTTGCCGAATCTCACAAAAGTTGTGAAATTTAATTACTCAAAACTGCAGTTATCTCTCAATTTTGGAATGCAATTGGAATGGGAAGGGGAAAAGATCTCATTTCCAATAAATGAAATTTTTTAATTTATTTCTCATGTAAATTACAAAGATATCTACTAGGGAGGTGATTGAAACCTAAAAGAACGAGAGGAACTTCTGGCATGATTTTTTTGATGAAGTTTTTGTTTACTTATTACGGACTGTGTTCGCATTACTGTTTGTTTACCTTATCTCACTCATTCTTTGTCTGCCTACTTCGTGTTGTAAATAATAATGATTGTCAGTATCGTGCAAATCTTCAGAATATTAAGCAAGTTTCGATTCGAGTTCAAGAAGTACAATGCCAAATTTATACACAGCTGAAGAGAGGCAATGGTCTTCCAGCGTATTGCAGAATATCTCAGTATGCTCCCCAATAGGCAAAGATATCCAAACCGAAGAACTATTGAAAACGCTTATCGCATCATGATGATTCGCGAAAGTTGGACTTACACCACTTGGCGCCCAAGGGGCCTAAATCATGTGAGGGTGTTTAGGTTGTTTGAGACTTGGTCGTGTTCATATGATGTTTTCATTGTTTGTTTTTTTTTTCTTGCAGGTCGAGGGCGTTCTAGAGAATTTTGGAGTCAAGGACACCGAAAGTTCGGCCGAGGAGGGAGTGACGACAGAGGTGGATTCCGAGGTCGTGGCGGTAACCGAGGAGGTTTCGGCGATCGAGGTGGTCGTGGAGGGAACCGAAGAGGTTTCGGAGACCGTGGAGGACGCGGAGGCAGAGGAGGACGAGGAGGTTTCGGCGATCGAGGAGGTTCAAGAGGACGAGGAGGTTTCGGCGATCGAGGAGGTTCAAGAGGACGAGGAGGTAACAGAGGACGAGGCGGCAGCCGAGGACGTGGCGGCAGCCCTTAAAACCGCTAAGATTCGAATATTTTCGGTCATGTATATAAACCTTCATACAAGGGACATACTTATGTTTGTATGTATAACACTAAGTTGAACGCTATGTATTAAACTATGTAAAACACTATGTATTAAACGTAAGTTGAAACAAAAACCCACGTAGGCACCTTTTTGATTGTACTCCCAGTCAATCTACTTCCATTCTCCTATTTGTCTTGTAAAATACAGGGTGTTTCAAAAAGAATAATATTACAAATTAGGTATTACGTATTACAAATCAGCAGAAAACATTTTCATAATATTATGTATTTTCACAATCTATTGATCACTATGTTTCGGCTCGGTTATTTTAGAAACGAATACATAGTCCAATTTATATTTATAGCCGCTAGATGTCAGTTGTCTTCTGCTTTGCTTGGTAACCGTCGTATGTTTAAAATGACGACGCCAACTGCTGGCAACTGGCATGACATCTAGCGGCTATTAATATAAACTATACTATGACAATGTCATAGATTGTATTCATACCTCAAATAACTGAACAGAGGCGCAGCAATCGCTAGTTTGAACATGATAATTCATTATAATACGTATTCTTTTGGAAACACCCTGCACATGAACTGTACAGCGACCTCATTATTTCGATATTAATATCCACCACCCACTGATGAACCACTTGCATGTGCCATGTCGCACGAAAATCCCTCTCAACCCTCGTTCACATTTCCGTATGTTTTTCGTATTTCCTTTTCTGTGGGTCTCTGGGGCTGACATTGTGTTCCTCAATGTCTACGTGTAAAATCTTTTTTATTTCATGCTGGTACAAAAACATTACTCCCTTATTTTGCACGTTATTGTAAAAATATCGTTCGTATACTCACAGGTGTGTTTTTTTCATTCTATCTGTTAATTTTTCGCTGTACAAATACTTACGTGTAGAATACTTGAGTGTAGAATACTTACGTGTAGAATACTTAAGTGTAGAACTTCACTGTGGGAGTTCATTATCTTGGGAAAGAAAATTGAATATTAAATCTTACTTTTATGTAGTTTGTTGTTTTTTAATTTCCTCCCCGCTAAGGATGCTATCATTGCATAAAAATTATTTTTTCAATGAAGTATAAAAATACTTAAATAAGTATAAAAATAAGTACAAAAAAAGTATAAAAATAGTATAAAAATGCAGTAGTCACAATTCATGCTGGGGTTATCTACGTTGAATTGGTGTAAATAAGCGTTTCAGATAGTGTGCCCACCTCGCAGTCTGTCCAATGTTTTCACCAAGTCTTTTCTCCTCTACATGAAAGGCAGGGTGGGCACTAGGGCCTCGTCAGTATAATATCCGTATTAAAGTCCAATAGACAGAACCAAAAAAATCTGCTGGCGAAAATTCCGAAGTTAATAGAACTTTTGGGATGACTAAAATTATCCAATTCGAGGACCTCGAAAGCCTAGGACTATTTTCGGTTTTGCGCTCATTATTTCTAAACTAAGCGGTTTTGAACCAAAGCGTTTATTTTATAGAGCTTTAAATTTGCTACAATATTTGCATAATTATATCATTTTGGACCAAGAACACTTTGATACCTTCCTTTTCTTGGTCCGAATTTTTAAAACTCGAATTTCCGAAAAATGCTCATACCAAAATCCGTTCCAGACCCCCTAAATTTGATTTTTGGTTTCTTTTGGCAGTGAATTCAAACTGGTCTGGAATAGTCATATTATGCGACCCCTCATAAAATCATTACCTACCTATTTTTTAAGTCTTTATATTTTTTGGCAAGGATCTCAAATATGACCGCGTTGCGCAATCGACACCAGTGGTGGGGAGGATGGTGTCGCGACAAATTAACGCAGCGACAAAAGCTCCAACCTGGCAATTGCGGGGTGGTGGAGTCGCGACAAAAGCTCCCAACTGACAGTGGTGGGGGGGGGGAGGAGGATGTCACGACAAAAGAACACAGGGACAAAAACTACCAACTAAAGGTGGTGGAGTCGCGACAACATAACAGCGACAAAAGTTTCCAACTGAGGGGGGGGGGGGGGGGGAATAGTGTCACGACAAAAGCTCCCAACTGACAGTGGCGGTGTCGCGACATAATATCACGGCGACAAAAGCTCCGAACTGACAGTTGGGGGGGGGGGGGGGGATGGTGTCGCGACAAAAGCTCCTAACTGATGAGGGGGGGGGGGATAGTGTCACGATAAAAGCTCCCAACTGGCGGGGAGCGGGGACAGTGTGTCAACACGGTGACAAAAGCTTCATGATTAGTCTGCTCTAATCTGATGACGGAATGAGATATCGCTATTCTGACCGTCGTTTTCGGCGTTGAAATGTCTAAAAGCTAAGGGGAGGGGGGGGGGGTCACTCATAAATTCCAAAAATGAAAAGGTCTGTCAAGTGACACCTCATTTTAAAGGTGTTTACACGCTGAATAAGATGGTGAAGTAAGAATTTTCCTATATTTTATTCCGCTCTCAAACTGGAGCACTTTGAAGATGAAGAAACGTGGTTGTTACTTGAGATGTTCTTCATGGACATCATGTTCTTTAATTTGAGTAGAGTTTTATGTTCGTATTCATAGGTCGTTGGTGCTGACAACGGTTAGGAAAACCCCTTTGTTACAAACACAATACAACAGCCTCCATCTTGGCAGCAACCTATTGCTACTACAGAGTAGAAAACTTGGAAAGAAGCCGGAACGCTCGTCCTAGGAAACGCAGACGTTAAGCACTTGCCTTTGTTTCCCAGGCGAAGTCCTCACTCCTCAAAGATCCCGACAATTTCTCTAACGTTAATTTCAACAATATTGCGCGAGCTATTAATAGGGGCTCGGGGAAATAATAATTATTTACAACCATTTATAATTATTAGAGGCTAAATCCGTCATTTTCCAGTTGGAATGAGATTCATAATTATTATGAATCTCATCCCAACCGGAAAATGACGGAATATTGTGGTAAACGTTTCGAAACAGTTCATTTTAGAGAATTTCCGCTTCTGGAACTAAAGCCCTTCCTGTTGTGATGGAGATTTCAAAGGGTCGGATACTAATTGAGCGTTAACGGCAGACAAAAGCCCGTAGGCTGAACGTGGGAATGCAAATTCGTCCTTTCTCTTTTGAATGCCTTAAAATAATTGAAAGAATCGATACCACGAGGTATCCCACTGAAACACCGGCGTTCGCCGCTGGTAATGAACGAATTTTAAATACGAATGTAAGCTCGTCGTTGTTACGATCCATTCCCCTTTCAATTTAGAGACATTCTGCTTAATGAAAGAAAGAAAAAAAAAATGTTTTCCCATTGTACCTTTGGAGTTGAGAAAAAGCAATTTGAATGGTCAGTAGGTATTTTCAGTATGATTACTACGAGTAGGTCGTCAAATGTCGAGCTGTGTTAACGAATGACTTGCGTTAGGTACTCAAGTATCGACGTAAGTATTAGGTACGTAGCTATATATGGATACATCACACATCTAGAAGATACGTAATTCTCATCAAGTCCAACGGGTTTTGAAAACTCTGCAAATTCTTGACACAACGGTTCATTATCTTCTTTGTACAGATCACCCTTCTGTCTAGATCACTAGGTCTAAATGTCTAGATCCTAAATGTTAGATTAATTATTATTATCAATTATCACTAATTATTAACAATTGTATCAAGTACCTAGTGAAAATTATTATAATTTATTGTTAGGTATTAATAATTCATATTTATTATTAATAATAATTATTATTAATTATGATCAATTAATACGATATAATTCCGGGGTTTTTAATACTACGTCGGTAATAATTTTTCTATAAAAGAAGTACCTACCAACAAACATTCGAAATTACCTTCATTTCCGTAGCACGAAACGCACCTCAGAACAAAAAACTCGACATCACATAAGCCATATGATGTTCCAAAGAGCTTGTTAGTATGAAAATGGACCTGTATTTCAACAGTTTGAGTCACGATCGTGTTGTGAGGCACAATCTTTGAGCCGTCATTGTGAACGAACGGCTGGTCGTACAAAGCTGCGGATGGTCTTAAAAAATTCTACGGAACAAACTCTATCTAAATATGAAATAAAAAACATACCGTTACATATGAATTTTTCGAGATATGAAATTTTCAAAATTTCAAAATTCGTTTTGAACCCCTTCCCCTTGACCTAGGGTTATGAAAAGTTTCGAGGACCATTGTGGGGTTGGTCGAAACCCATAAAAAAAATTTCGTAATTTTAACTCAACGCTAACTGGGCAAAGTGGCGCGGACGGCGTACGGCGGACGGCGGACGGCGTACGGCGTACGGCGTACGGCGGACGGACGGATTTTTTTTTATTCGATTTTCTGAATCTACGTATCTTGAAACGTAAACCAACAAATTTTGAGGGGGGGTTAAAAAAATTTTTTCTTTGGGCGATTCCAATGGTTCATTATCGAAGATAATAAACCAAAAATTGCCTCGTCTTGGTTTTTTTTTGCCGATTTCCTTATCACATCTAATTATACGAGTAGCTACAATAGAGTGTTCGAATTGGTGATTCTTGAAGTGAACAAGAAACTAGTTTATTGACCATAAATGCAGGACAACGGTATCAAACATGCATGGTGGCACCTTTTTTCACTATGGCATCTATAATTAACTTTGGAAGTCGTATCAGCATCGGAACTAGATAATTTGTCGCAGCGTTAATTTGTCGCGACACCATCCCCCCCACCTCTGTCAGTTGGGAGTTTTTGTCTCTGCGTTATATTGTCGCTACTTCTCCACCTTTAGTTGGGAGCTTTTGTGCCTGTGTTATTTTGTCGCGACCCCACCACCTTTAGTTGGGAGCTTTTGTCGCTGTGTTCTTTTGTCGCGACATCATCCCCCCCCCCCACCACTGTCAGTTGGGAGCTTTTGTCGCTGTGTTCTTTTGTCGCGACTCCACCAACCCACCACCTTTAGTTGGGAGCTTTTGTCCCTGTGTTTTTTTGTCGTGACATCATCCCCCCCACCACTGTCAGTTGGGAGCTTCTGTCGCTGCGTTAATTTGTCGTGACATCCTCCCCCCCCCCCACCGCCACTTGGGAGCTTTTGTCGTGACACCATCCCCCCTACCACTGTCAGTTGGGAGCTTTTGTCTCTGGTCATCGGGGATGGTGTTGCGACAAAAGTTAGTCTGCTCTAATCTGATGACGGAATGAGATATTGCAATTCTGACTTCACCGTCGTTTTCAGCGTTGAAACGTCCAAAAGCTGAGGGGAGTTTTTGGTGGGGGGGGGGGAGGTGCACCCAAAAAAATTCCGAAAATGAAACGGTCGGTCAAGTGACACCTCATTTTAAAGGTTTTTACACGCTGAATAAGATGGTGAAGTAAGAATTTTGCTAAGAACGTGGTGTTTTGTAAGAACGTGGTTGATACTTGAGACGTTCTTCATAAATATCATAATAGAAAAATGTTCTTTAATAGAAACATTTTAAAACCAATTATTTCTTCGAAAATTTGCTCTTATAGCCATGCTGCGTGACTGTGGATTTTTATTTTCGAGGGAGGGCCTTCATAAAATAAAATTACATGCACTGTTCAAAATGTCCCCCGTTCTCGCGGAAGCAGAGGGTCGCTCGTTTGCGAATGGAGTCGACCACATGATGGTTCTGGTGAATCAGATCCCCGAGAACGGGGGACATTTTGAACAGTTCATGTAATTTTATTTTATGAAGGCTCACCCTCAAAAATGAAAACAATTCCTAAGTAATGCTGTTGACTTGACACTTTCTACGCGTCTTGAAATGGAGATGTTGCGTCTGAAAACTCATTTAATTCGTTGCTAGGGAAGTCTGAGTACGTCACCATTCGATTCAGCGTGAAAATATGCTTGAAACCTGAAAATACACGTTTTTCGCATACGAACTCGAATTTCTCAACCACCGGTGGCCACCGTTGGAAAGCTGAGATTCTGGACAAGTTTTTCCTGAGGAGTGCCCGCCGAAATAACAAAGCCAACGTAATAACAAAGCGAAAAACTAAAGATAAAACGGTTATTTTAAGAAAATCTTCACATTTTGGACTTTGGCCATTTTTTCATCAATAAGTACTGTCTTACAAAATCGGATGTTAATCAGGGTGATAGCAAATTTAACGCTCTTTCCAACGGTATCCTCAACTTTTATTTTACACATTTAAGGGAGTTAGGTCCGTTTTACAGAGACAAGGTCGAGAAGACGAAAAAAATCATAAAAGTTAAAAAGTCAGATTTTTAGTTGAGTAAGAAAAAACTCAGAGGCATTTTTTGTTGCAAATTACCTGCAAAATCGATTCCCTGAGTTTGTTACAATGTCATAGTTACACTAGACACACTGTTTGTATATTTATGTATGTGTCATTCCAGACGATAACTCGAAAGAATTGAGATGAAAAGTTTAAATTTCACAAAAAAATCTGTCTTTGCGCTCAAAGTTCGTAGTTTCCAGGTGCACAGTGCTTATTATCTAGTTCTGCCATTATTCCTTCATTTGTCAGTGAACGGTCTGGAAATAATCACGGAGTGGCAAGCTATATATCACCACAAATTCCTCATTTCTTCGCAGCTCTTTAATTTTAATTTCCCGATACTTCGAAATGAGCTCTTGTCCAGACGAATACGACGCGTTTGCCGGAGTTTTCAAGCTGTCACCATTTCCGGCAGTTCAGGATATCGTAGAATTTGTTCCTATATTTTTTAGTTTCGTCACCGTACTCAAGGAGTCTAATACGATGACCATGATCTCAAGAGCTAGGATAAGGTGATTTTTCTTAAAAACGACCATGTTTCAGGCTGTAATCCCGGTTTAATCAAGTCCTATAATAAAACTGATATCACCACGTGATTCAGTGTCGAAAAATAATGAAATTTCATGTGCCACGCTGGGGTTTTTCCGTCTTATCAAAATTACGAGCAAACGCGGTTAGTCCAACTTTGGGCGCTCCCAAACAAAAAGGTTGTCGGAGTAAAAAGTTCATGAAATTTGACGTAGAATCCGAATCTGCAATAAAAACGGGGGTTTCTATTTGAAAAAGACGAATCGCTAGCATTTGTGCGCATGCGCGCCGCACAAAAATGTGATCTTTGAATTCTTTGTAAAACAATAAGGGGACGTTACTTCGATGAGTTTTTCGCTATCTCTCGAAATATCGTAATAAAAAGGGTGGGACGTTCATTAAGAACCACCCTGTATGTATACAGTATACGTTGTGCTGTCCCTCGCATAAAACGTTAGAGACCATCCTACATTTGCAGGAGTTTGTTGGAATTTCGGGTGAAAAAAAGAAGAAAAACTGCAAATTATTCCACGATTTATTATTTCCAGTATACAATAGGCCTCTGAGTCTCGTAGTCGTTACCATACAAATAATTGGACAAATCCTTGAATTTTTTTTTTTTAAATAGCATTAGTATGTCCCTTTATATACAAACGATGGGCAAACTTGACGAGGCAATTTAAAGATAAAATCTTCACAAACATGAAGTAGCAACATCATTAAAATTTTTATCACAGTTCAATTATCAATTTTACGTTCCCATTTGAAGAAACATAATTACTCGCTACAAACTATGCTTCAAGCAACTACCCAAATTGTAATTCGTAATAAAAGGTGTCAAAATGGCACATGGATCGAGACATGTAAGATTAACAAGCAGCGGCCAGATGGGGGAATGGCAAGGAAATAGATGAGGGGGGGGGGGGGATTAAGGAGGTGATGTAGGAGGACATCACGCAGGCTGGAGTCGTCAGCATGGAGACACAAGGAAATTTGAGAATCCCGTGGAGGTAAGAACAAAAAACAGATTGGTTGGTAACTGTCAAAACTAGGTTTGTTTCTGCAGTCGACTGAGAGCCGTGGCGCATGCGCAGTGAGAAACAATTTCCCAAATAGTCGTTACAGCAGGAGGAAACGTTGGGTGTTCCAGCACATGGTAGCCAACTTTAGCGATCTGGAGAGTGTGTGGGCCCCAGCCGAATGGTAACTTTCCGATAACCTTCTCGTTGAATAGGTTATCCTGCTCATTTCATCCCTAGCGTCGCCATAACCGTTCGTTTGTATAAAATACAAATGGTATAAATGAGTAGTTCAATTTCTCCATGACGCGTACTGTGTTGAAATAAAACCTGAAGCTGCGCCAATGTCCCCAATACTGCCATGGATCGTCGAGTGTGTCTGCAGAAACAAACCTATTATGTGGTGGTAACTAATTGGATGGTAGCAATCCCCCATAATGACACTTGCTGAGCAATTATAGTTATTTCTTGTTTCAAATATTTGGCGCAGTGTGCTCGTCGCCCAACTGAGTGTTTCATCAGGAGGAAAAGCTACAAGCCAAAATTGGGGCGTTCTAGCACCCCCTAGAGTAGACTCGTAGCTGACTTCAAGCTGAGGGGTGGGAGGGGGAGGGAGTGTGGCCAGTGCATCCAAACTGCGGCCTACCCACCGAATAGGCTACTCTGCATTTCTCCGTGACGCTAAAAATGTTAAAGCCACGCCATGGAGCGTTCCAGTAGCTCCTGCCTCATACTTGAGCAATAGTGGATGGAAGTAAGCTACGAGTCATTAGGAGCGTGTCAGCAGCAACGAACTTGGGAGCATAGCAGTTGTGATGCGACGTCATCCATTTCCTGTTGGCCACCCTGGCGGCGTCATTAAAAAAGAAGTTGACATAAATCTACACTTCCATGGGCTCGGAGTTCACAATTGGTATTGGGGGCTCTTTGGTTTTGGGGAGGATTTGACATTCCTCTGCGTCAACTCCGAACTCCTTAAACCTCTCCAACCAAAGTATTCGATGAGGGTGGAGAGGGTCAGTCGACTTTTTAAGAGCAACAAATTTAATTTCGGGAGGTGAGTCGTTCCAAACGACCATATCAGGCAGACCTAAACGGTGAAAATCAAGGTGTTGCAAGAGGTAATGTGCGATTCGAGAGAACCTTGCCACACCCAGGATATGGAGAATACTGCATATTTCCTTGGTTCTTGACGATACCAAGTGCCAATCCACAATGCTCTGATATCCACGAAACTTTTCAATCAAGCACATCATCTCGTCTACAATACGTTGAATACCCAGCTCTTCGATGTCCGCCAACCGCGACTGGATTACTTTCCACCTCTGCAAATAAAAACTCTTGGAGCCCCAATCCAAAGGGCATTTTTGGTAGCGAATAAAGAATGTGTGAACCGCATTTGTGTAAATGGCAGGCCAGAACACGAGGAAAACTGCATTCAACAACAACAAACCAGAATCCACCAGGCAATATTCGAAAAATGGTTTATACATTCCAACGACACTCCGCAATCGAAACCAAACTCTTTTACCAGGAAGCAAAACCTGACAAACTCCACCGCCACTCACGCCCTTTTCAGAGGAATTATCCACTAACACCTTCCTATGAATTTCGGGTCTCAAATATTTCGTAATCAACGACTTTCCTTCAGCAGAAATGCCAACATTTTTATTTTCCAGTACATTACGTACGAATTCTGATGTGGCTATGTGTTCAACATCCGAAGTAGTTCCTTGTAACATACTTGAAAGGACATCAGCTGCTGGAATACTTTGAGCTTCTTTGGCCCAGTTTTTTGTTTTTGCCTTACTCCACAGTGCTATTAGTTCAAACCCTGCGACATCTTGTTTCAACATAAAATTTAAACTTACAGATAGTTCACCATCATCGGTATTGCGATGTTTTTCCAACGCCGCGTCTAAAATATAAACCATATTGGTGTGAATGTATCTTAACAGCGGTGAATAGTCCGAACGCACTTTTTGCTTCGACTGGTCTCCTAGCACAGCTAGGGATCCCCACACCTTTCCCAGGGCGGTACCTTCAAAACGGCCATCTTCAAAATCTGACTTCGTTATACAAAAATCGAGAAACTCCAAGGACTCCTGTTCGGATTTGATCAAACAAATGGTGGATGAGGGGTTTTGGTAGAAAGGGAGACACAAGGCAGAGGTTGTTGATGCATCCTCGAAATACCGTGCAATATCTGCACTTGTGTAAAGTTTATCGTGCAAATTCATGCATATTGCAATCAGCTCTAAAACCATTTTTACGCATAACCTAGTTACTGGCTTGATTTTTACAAAACGGTTACACGTCACCTGTTTTACAGAACGTTTGGCCTCCTCCGTCCAACTAGTATCAGCGTGACGTTTACACGCCAATATCAAAGTGGCTCTTGAATCTGGTTCATTCTCAAGCTGCGTCAAGTTGAGTGAAGACATTATGAAGGCTATTTCCAAGTCAGTCAATTCATCGATGAGTTTTAAGGAGTCGTCATTGTCACCGATGAATTCGACTACATCGAGCGAGACAAGGCGGTCCATCGCGTTCCTTGATCGATCTGGACACCTCACCCACTTGTCATCATCAGCCAATGATTGGTTCAGCACGCCATGAAACGCGAGTTTCTCGTCGGCCTTGAGGTTGGAGTAGAGGTTTACAAACGTTCTGAGAGGATCGAATTCAAAGGCTCCTGACGTCTTGCATTCAGAGACGACTACGTCGAGGAGAAATTTGTTGCCTTTTGAGGTGTGCGGGTGATCGGAGCGGTTTTCCGAAATTGGACAAAACGAGGACTGTTCAGGAGAATCAGGTGTAACGAGATTTGATTTAGAACGTACACCACAGCTGATTTTTGAATTAAGCTTGGTGTTAATCTTGTTAAACTTGGGATTAATCTTGATGGAATTCAATGAAGGTTCTTCGGTGATGGTATCGCCATAATTTTCACGTTCAGTGGTAACAATTGAATGTTCGCTCCCCAAAAGTGTTCCACGTGGAGATGTCACTGCTTGATTTTCAATTATGACAACGTCGTTTGGCGGGTCAACGGAAATGGGAGACTCGGAGTTACAAGACGACGTCGTTGGGAAATTTGTGTTGTCGTCAAAAACACTAAAAATGGAGCCACCAGCCTCAAAGCCTCGTTTGGTCCCCAAAAGTGTTCCACGTGGAGATGTCAATATCTGCTTCTCATTCATGGCCGTGGCGTGTGATGATTCAAACACGATAGAAGAAACTTCTTCTTGTGAAAAAGTACTTGTACTTGGAAAGTTGGTTTCAGCGTTGAAAACATCAAAGTTTGAGACACCAGCCTCAAATCCGTGTTTGGTCCTTGAAAATGTGTCACTATAAGATGTCAATATTTGCTTCTCATTCGTGGCTGAAGCGTGTGATGATTCAAACACGATAGAAGAAGTACTTGGAAAGTTGGTTTCGGCGTTGGAAATATCAAAGTTTGAGACACCAGCCTCAAATCCGTGTTTGGTCCTTGAAAATGTGTCACTATAAGACGTCAATATTTGCTTCTCATTCGTGGCTGAAGCGTGTGATGATTCAAACACGATAGAAGAAGTACTTGGAAAGTTGGTTTCGGCGTTGGAAATATCAAAATTTGAGACACGAGCCTTAAATCCGTGTTTGGTCCTAGAAAATGTGTCACTATAAGATGTCAAAATCTGCTTCTCATTCATGGCTGACTCGTTTGATTTATGTATGAATTCAGACATGCAAGAAGATTTGTGCCTCATTTGGGGAACAACACAATATGACTGATTAGTTTTCAAACCAGAAGCAACATGATCACAGTCCAAAGATGACTTGAGTGTAGACTGCACAACGTCCAAGCTGGCCTCATCAGAAGCCTCCACTACGCCAACTGAATTCTGTAGCATTGAAAGCCCCTCAAACTCTTCAGCGGTACTCGACATTCGTAGCAGTCCGAGTTCGTTGTTTGGTGTAGAAGACACGAACTCTCTAGATCTTTCAGGGGTCTCGGTCGCGGGAAGCCGTTCAGGAGGATCAAATATGGATGGTTCAAACGCACTAGGAGGCGCCCTTTTAAAATCTGCATTTGCGTTCGGATCAGACGAATTTGGATCATTGATCTCCAATCCTGGTGCATCATTATCACAATCCAATGATGAGAGTAAAGACTGTACAACGTCTAAGCTTTCCTCATCAGAAGCATCAATTACACCAACTGAATTCTGTAGCATTGAAAGCCTCTGACACTCTTCTGTGGTACTCGACATTCGTAGCAGTCCGAGTTCATTGTTTGGTGTAGAAGACACGAACTCTCTAGACCTTTCAGGGGTCTCGGTCGCGGGAAGCCATTCAGGAGGATCAAATATGGATGGTTCAAACGCACTAGAAGGCGCCCTTTTAAAATCAGCATTTGCGTTCGGATCAGACGAATTTGGATCATTGATCTCCAATCCTGGTGCATCATTATCACAATCCAATGATGAGAGTAAAGACTGTACAACGTCTAAGCTTTCCTCATCAGAAGCCTCCACTACGCCAACTGAATTCTGTTGAATAGAAAGCCTCTGACACTCTTCTGTGGTACTCGACATTCGTAGCAGTCCGAGTTCATTGTTTGGTGTAGAAGACACGAACTCTCTAGACCTTTCAGGGGTCTCGGTCGCGGGAAGCCATTCAGGAGGATCAAATATGGATGGTTCAAACGCACTAGAAGGCGCCCTTTTAAAATCAGCATTTGCGTTCGGATCAGACGAATTTGGATCATTGATCTCCAATTCTGGTGCATCATTATTACAATCCAATGATGAGAGTAAAGACTGTACAACGTCTAAGCTTTCCTCATCAGAAGCATCAATTACACCAACTGAATTCTGTTGCATTGAAAGCCTCTGACACTCTTCTGTGGTACTCGACATTCGTAGCAGTCCGAGTTCATTGTTTGGTGTAGAAGACACGAACTCTCTAGACCTTTCAGGGGTCTCGGTCGCGGGAAGCCATTCAGGAGGATCAAATATGGATGGTTCAAACGCACTAGAAGGCGCCCTTTTAAAATCAGCATTTGCGTTCGGATCAGACGAATTTGGATCATTGATCTCCAATCCTGGTGCATCATTATTACAATCCAATGATGAGAGTAAAGACTGTACAACGTCTAAGCTTTCCTCATCAGAAGCATCAATTACACCAACTGAATTCTGTTGCATTGAAAGCCTCTGACACTCTTCTGTGGTACTCGACATTCGTAGCAGTCCGAGTTCATTGTTTGGTGTAGAAGACACGAACTCTCTAGACCTTTCAGGGGTCTTGGTCGTGGGAAGCCATTCAGGAGGATCAAATATGGATGGTTCAAACGCACTAGAAGGCACCCTTCTAAAATCAGGATTTGAGTTTGGATCAGACGACATTGGATCATTGATCTCCAATCCTGGTGCATCATTATTACAATCCAATGACGAGAGTGAAGACCGTACAACGTCTAAGCTTTCCTCATCAGAAGCCTCCACTACGCCAACTGAATTCTGTAGCATTGAAAGCCCCTCAAACGCACTAGAAGGCACCCTTCTAAAATCAGCAACAGACGAATTTGGTGCATTGATCTTCATCAACCCTGTGGTATCATGAACCCAATCCAATAGTGAGGGAGTGGATGGTAGGTTTCTTTGGGCACACCCAGACACTCTTGGGATTGTTGTCGATAAATTAAGTGGCTTCGTGTTGGGATATTTTAGTCGATCCTCTTCGATTAAAGAGTGACTCTGTCGACTATAACATTGGCTGGAGGAAATGCGTGATTTTTTCGAATTAACAACCTTTGAATCAACAAAACCCGAATCGTCGCTATCACTGAAAACCAACTCTGTATACGATCGACGAGACATTGACGCATCATCACCATTCACACTCGGAATTCTCCCTTGTAACAACACTTGGACTCTTTGATCAATACGGCTGTTCAATCTGAAACAAATATACATACACCATCAGAGGCGAAATTATGAAAATTAATTATTTAATTTAAATAGATAGGTAAGCTAGAATATTGGATTTTAATATTAGTCTAGAATACTCAACTTCAGTACTACCCTGCAATAGGCAGAACCGAACAAACATTTCAGCATTGGTGACCTTGGTCACATGAGTATCACAGCCCCACATTTAAGGCGTATCTTTTAAAGGTTAGAAAAAAGCAGTGGATTCAAGTTGAATGGGTCTGTAGATTCGGATATAAAAATAATTTCTATTTTTAGGAGTGAATTTTCCTCGATTTTTACCTATTTTTTGAGGATAGAAAAAAAACATTGACGTGACAGACAAGTTCTGATGGCAAATTCGTGTTCAGGAGGCGAAATTACTATGGATCACATAATAATAATATTATTATACATAATATTACATAATATTATTATGTACTTAATATTTCTTATCTTAATATGATATTATCATGATTTTTGAAGTCAACTGATTTGAGTCAAATTTGGCAGGTATACCTAGAGGGGGCAACCACTCCCGCTCCTACAGTAGGAAGAAAATCAGATTCAGTGGTTACTAGTAACTAGTACCTAACCACTGAATCTGATTTTCTTCCTCAGTAGCGATTTTTGTATTCGAACAGAATAGTCACCTGTAATTACCAGTTTGTACACGAAATACCACTCGTGAGTGCCGTGATTTCCACTATTCTCAACGCAGTGCACATCCTACAGAAATTACGCGACTTCATTTACTGACAAAAATTTCAAAAGAACAGCCGCGAAACGAACTGCTGCGGTATCTGATACGGCGTCAGTTCCCAAGGTCGCCAACAGCACAGTCCCAAAGTTTACCTTGTTTCTACGGACTTTTGTGAACACTGTCCGCGTGAACGGCGATTTTGTATGTTGCACTACAGGTGTTCCGAGTCGTGTTTACCCTAGGTCGGGACTTCCAACACAGTAGGGTTGGTAACACTGCTTGGATCTTCTTATCACTATTTGTTTTGATTCACTAGGATTTATCGCAACTGTCACTATTTGTCGAAGGCAACTACAAAGTAATGTACGTGTATTGATGTACGTGTACCTATGCATTTATTTTTTGAGAAATGTGTAAAGGCCAGTTACACGCTCTAGCCATTTGCGCAAACTGGGCTGTTGTGAAGTGAGGAAAATCGTTGTTATCAACTTGTTGGTAAGTAGTGCTTATCAAATTGTTATTATTGTTCCTATCAATAAATCTAATTATTTGATCGACTATTTGGCCCTATATTACGCGACAATCAGGGCAGAAAAGTCGACCCTTGAGGGTATATATGTTTAAGTATATGTAAGTATATAGTTGTAATGGATTTCCGTCCGGTTTTCTACCGTAGTATCTATATGGTGTGAGATATTTTGTTTCGAGGTTCGGTCAATGAGCGAACCTCATTGACCGAACCTCGAAACAAAATATCTCACACCATAATATGCAATTATATATTAAACATATTATGTAAGTACCTATATATGTTTATGGTGGAGGTTTTTTTTTTACTCCCATTCCTTGTCAAACATTACTGTGCCTTACGCGACAAAATGTGTACCAATCGGATGATTATCATGATGCATAATTAGGATCTTGTTCCATGATTGAAACGTTGCAATAAACCAATGATAACAACGACTAGTGTTGGTCATCCTCACCCGCAAACTACTCTATAATATGTGTGTGTGTGATTTAGTTTGACCGTCAGTAAGAATGATGTTGAGGGATGTCGAGGGTCGGTCAAATGAAAATTGATTTATGTGCCAACGTTTCGAAGAATATATTTCTTCATCTTCAGGGCAGAGTCTAACTCCATTTCATAAACTGCCCTGAAGATGAAGAAATATATTCTTCGAAACGTTGGCACATAGGTAAATCAATTTTCATTTGACCGACCCTCGACATCCCTCAACATCACTATATAATATACTACTCTATGAACTTTTTATCTTAATTCTATCGAGGGTGATCGTCTGGAATGACACATACATAAACATATCATAAACACCCTCGATCACCCTCGATAGAATTGAGATAAAAAGTTCAAATTTGCACAAAAATCCGTCTTGGCAATCGAAAGGCTGAGTTCGTCGATGGGCAGAATCAGGCCACTGTGAGGGGGGGTTTAGGGGGGAAAAATTCCTCATAATTTACCAAAATGAAACATTCCGACAAGTGACACCTCATTTTAAAGGTTTTATCTTATGCTGAACACAATGGTGAAATAAGAATTGCGATATTGAGAATCATTCCGTTCTCAAACTGGAGCACTTTGAAGATGAAGAAACGTGGTAGTTACTTGATAATATCATATTATGATCTTCATGTTAACTCTAATCTAATCTGATAACGAAATGAGATATCGCAATTTAGACTTCACCGTCGTGTTTAGAGTTGAAATATGAGGGTGTTGGGGATTTTCACCCAAAAAATGAAAGTCTGTCAAGTGACACCTCATTTTAAAGGTTTTTACACGCTGAATAAGATGGGGAAGTAAGAATTTTGCTATACCTTATTCCGCTCTCAAACTGGAGCACTTTGAAGATGAAGAAACGTGGTAGTTACTTGATAATATCATATTATGATCTTCATGTTAACTCTAATCTAATCTGATAACGAAATGAGATATCGCAATTTAGACTTCACCGTCGTGTTTAGAGTTGAAATATGAGGGTGTTGGGGATTTTCACCCAAAAAATGAAAGTCTGTCAAGTGACACCTCATTTTAAAGGTGTTTACACGCTGAATAAGATGGGGAAGTAAGAATTTTGCTATACCTTATTCCGCTCTCAAACTGGAGCACTTTGAAGATGAAGAAACGTGGTTGATACTTGAGATGTTCTTTATGGACATCATGTTCTTTAATGGAAAAATTTTACATAAAACCAATTATTTTTTCGAAAATTCGCTCTTATAGCCATGCTGCATGACTGTGGATTTTTGTGCATTATTACCATTTTTCTCGCCGTTTTTCTTCCAGTAAATCTATTTATCAATCACATCCTATAATGTTCGATGTTCACTTTAAACAATAAAACTGCTGGGAAACAAAAAAATTTACATGTTAACTTTGAGCTGTACAATTGCTGTGCTGATTTGCCTAGAACCTGTTTGATGTGCTATGCTGTCAAATGTTTCACCAGCGTCCACGCTTCTTATTTCTTGACAAACATTGTACTTTTTGAAGGCGATCAACAGATTTTAATCAGTGTGACATGCGGGCCCTTGAGAGCGAGAATGCATCATTGTGCGTATTGATTTCGCAAATCGATCCCGCCGAATCCCAGAAAATAAAAACTGACTGTGAGTCGAAGCGACAGACAGTAGACACCCTTGTCGTCGAGATGAACTCGCTAAAGACGCAGGTGCTTCAATCGGTACAGAGGAATTAACGACACCCCCATTCACGATTGAATTTGGTTCAAGAAAAGATTTTACGCCCGCAGCCCCAATGAAAATTGTCGTACTTATGTGGAGCAGTTGCGTTGTCACTGCAAAAGTCAATTCCGTCGAACCCAAGTCGTTTCGTTAAGAATTTTCATGATTCCTGTATACCTTCTGAAATGGTCCTGCATCATTTCACGTTCCATTTTGGCTGGGAGCCCGCTTCAGTTCTTTTTAAACCTACCTCGAAACTGTTAGGTACAAGAAACGATTTGTTTTGTTTGGTTTCTCAAAATGAAAGCAAACGCCCACCCCATGAAGGGATAGGCCTAGCGACACAAGAGCTCACATAAATACGACGGTTTTCTGTTGTCGGTCTGACGGACAAAATTTGTATTTGATGCAGGTGAAGAAAAGAAGAATAACTCGGTAGCTTGTGGTTGTGAACTCCTCATCGCCACCAAACCAATCCTACAGGGAGGGCCGTTTGATTTTTGAAGAATCTTGAAAAGATCCGTAAACACTCCGTAACAGCGTATTTTACCGGGGGCATGAAGATTACGTTATGTAGCAGTCAACGAACAACCAAAACAAGTTCAACAAGAATGAAATCAACTGAAATATTAGTGCTCATGCAGTTATTTTATTTCTCACTCACGAGTGGTGTGGCCAGTGCAGAATGTAGCGAGAAGGTCCTGACGTTCATCTGCGTTCCCACAATTTTAACGCTTGCTTTTAATCCCAACCTACCGAACGGGCCATTCATTCACTGTACATCACGGTCAACTTGAAGCATGAGATAAGGTTGGCCATTAGAGATAAGATAATTCCCCCTCTATGCGCCCACTCAAGCCCTCGTCTTCTGAATAGCACGATCTTCAGTAGAGGAGCACATTACACAATGATGTGTTTTAATTTTGTTTGAACGATGTCTGAAATCCACCAGGTGTTTCTAACAAACTTTTTCGTGCTGAATTCAAATTTTCAATCAGATTTTCTCCATCACGTATAGATTTTCCACAAACCGCTCTCGAAAATTGAGTTTTTGTAAAAAAAAAAAGTTCGAGCGGACGTAGGTGAATTAGAACCAAGTCAGTCACAACTTAGATTTGAACTGGGATGTGTATTTTAGACATTTGTATGAGCCCCAATCACACACGTGAATAGTAATAATTACAGATTAACTAGTATAATTATGATACTAGTTAATCTGGAATTTCCTCAACCACGTTTCTTCATCTTCAAAGTGCTCCAGTTTGAGAGCGGAATAAGATATAGCAAAATTCTTACTTCCCCATCTTATTCAGCGTGTAAAAACCTTTAAAATGAGGTGTTACTTGACAGACTGTTTCATTTTTAGAATTACGGGTAACCCCCCCCCCCCCCCTCCGCATCAGCTTTTGAATATTTCAACTCCTAACGGAGTTAGTAGACGGTACTACACCATCCCAAATTATTTTATGGGCTTTATCACAGGCCTCGCTCCTAAACTCGACGTCGTTCGTCCCAACCCATTGCTGGCTTTTGGAACACTGAAAGGCGGGATGTGATACTACAGACAAGCCACTCAACTTAACACCATAATATAAAACGTTTATTATACACATTTGTACAGTATTACAATTCTCAGTAGTATAAGGTCACATATACTAAAATTGAGGCTTGGTGTGAACATCAATGCTGAATAAGCAGTCCTTTCAAAAAGATCGTGAGAGTATTCGAACCTAAAACGTCAGAAATGAAGAGAAAATTTGAAGTTAAGAAAAATAATCCAGTAACGGTCTTGTACAGAATTATTTGAAAAGAGGCTGCATCATATCAAGTTCCAAGTATTACAGAACAAACTAGTTACTGATTGGTAGACTTTTACACACATTTTATAATTGAATGTAGTTAAAGAGAACTTGGGTTTCAGTTAATTCATCATAGTTGGTGAAGAGCACCTCATACCTTCAACAGTTCAACCCTGAAACGTACAACATGACCCAGCAGAGCCATCTACTCATTACAAAACGTTAAGAAATACCGGTTCAGTACATTTCCCCACTTCAATCGACAATAACAAACATCCCCTCGGCATCATCTTCGTCCAAAGGCGGGAAGTGCTTCCTGAGATCGATCGACTCTGTTTCGCTCGTTTCCATCGGCTCATCAGCTTCCGTCTTCTTCTGCTTGTTGGCTTTGCGCCTGCGAGCTTTGGGCGACTTTCCGGTCTTGGCGGGTTTGACAGGTTCGGCCGGTCTCTTGGTTTCGCCCTCGGAGTCCGAACTGGCGACGACAGTCGTTTTGTCGTCTTCACTCTTGTCCTCTTTATCTGAATTCACTTGGGGCGCGTCCCTCCTGCAAAAGCGAACATCGGGAATAGAGAAACATTCTTTTAAACTACGCATAAATATTTGGGTTGGACGACACATCGATAGGGAGTATGCTGATGATTTAGTGATAATCAGAATAAGCACATTTCATAACACGGTTCAAGAGTTTCGCCTGTGCCGTAGGAGGAGGGAACATTGGTGTGGGGGAGAAGAGCTATTGATTGGCCCTGAGAAAACCATGGCTGTTCCCATCACAAGGAAGCATTTGGATAGAGCATAGTAGGGGTGGGGAATATTTAACGTAACCGCTTCAAATAACCTAATACCAGGTAACATATTACCAGAAAACCCCTATGACTGGAATAACTGTTTTGAGAACTTGAGGGAAAGGCCTTTGAGGGCCTCTTTGTCGCCGGCCATTCGGGATTCCGTGATAATACGTTGGCTGGGACTATTCCAGGTAATAGGTTACGGAAAGGTGTGCGGTCATAACTGTCGACAAGTTAGTTGAGTGAGTATTGAGTTAGTGTCGAGTAACAGCGGCCGCCTGGTAATTGGTTGTGGTATTAGGTTATTATGGTAATAGGCTACTGGCGACTCGAGAACCTATTACCAAAAATAACCGTATTAGCCATGCTTAGAGCATAGGCACGGAGGGAGAATCAATTGGAACATGAGGAGAGTAAGCTCACTTTGAAATCACATCTCAAGGTGCACAGAGTATGGGCAAAAAGGCAGTGTCCCGAAAGAGCCTGCAGGAGAACATGGGGGATTGCCAATAGAAGATGGTCCACTGGCTCAACACTACAGCTAAGTACTAAGACGGTTTTGGTCTATCGGCAATGTCATTGACCAACCGCCTAATTATTGCCAGTCAACTGCTGTGTTTTTATACGCAGAACCAGTTTGCACAAAACAAAACGCGGATCAACCGTGACAGTTTGTGCATTGCTGGTGGTAGCCATTTTAATCGTAATATTTGTTTTTTGTTTCAAGGTGGGGAGTTGAAGTGGCTTTGCTCAGGAAGAAGGCATTCAACTGCAGGTCCTATTGGAGAACATCCAAGGCAATGATTGTTTTTGCAAGTTCAAACCACGCTGACGCAGCTACTGAAGATGAACTATAGAAAGTAGTTCCAACAACGGCTGTGAGGCGAAGAGCTGCGGAAGAGTGGCTGTTGGATATACCAGCTACTAGCTGACACTAATTACGTTAGAGTCACAGATTTTGAGCAATCCCTCCACGACAATTATGTTGCTGATGTTGCTCTGTCATTCCCTAAGATATAGGCATGTTAATCCGCGGACAAGTCCGTAGAAAAGCCGCGATAACCATAGAAATTACTACGTTACGTTGGAAAATCCGTTTTTTTGTCTCTAGTGAAAAGTTGGGAAAACTGAGTTAGACCTTGTGGGATCTTATAGGACGATCTGCCACCTCGTCGCAGAGCAAGAGCCAGGGCCGACGATAGAAGGCCAATGGAATAATTAACGCAAACATGGACTCCCACTGTATTCATTCGTCAAGAAAGGTTCAGCGAAGCTTGGACCATTTGTTAATGCACTTATAAATCATAAAACCACACATTTTTAATCACACCTGCATGTGGATTTCAGGTAAGTACATAATCCTGAATTTCACAAGTAGACAGTCCTAAGTCTGTGTAAGTGAGAAGGGAGATGTGTGGTTCCTTTGTTTGTTAAGAAAAACAAGAGTATTTGAAAAAGTCGTCTATTTCCACTGAAATATGAGTACACTGTTAGACCGGTTTCGGTGATTAAACCATCATCAGTAAAAAAAACAATACTAAAACAATAGACGATTTTTTCAAATACTCTTGTTTTTCTTAACATGGGTTTCCACGATTTCGACGCGGGTGATTTAGTTCGCCTTTGTTTGTTCCTGTATGGGCGTGCCCATCCCAACGCTCTGCCGTCCTTAGTGTCTAACCTAGGTTAGACACTAAGGACGGCAGAGCGTTGTGACTCCACCTGTACAGCTGTAACTCCTCCAGGGGGCGTATCTGCCTGAGTGTCCAACTTAATGCTCCCAAAGAGTGTGAAATGAAACCCCTGGAAATTGGCAAACCCATGACCGTATTAAAATATGCAGGAATACTTACTTCATAATTACAAACGACTGCAGGAAACTTCCGCATAAAAGGCTGACTGGAGGCAGCGTGTGTGCAGGAGGGCGTAAGAGCTGTTAACATTCCAAAATCATTGTTAAGATTCAGAAAAAGAAATAAAATAATCATTGAGGGTGTCCAGCTGCCATTGGGTTATGTTCATGCTGGTACATTTATTGCAGAAGGAAATCTGGGGGACACCCCCAGGCCCCCGGATTATTACAGTTTACATCGAGGATCAAAGCAAGGAAACACGGACCGTGAACAACCCCACACCCGAACACGATAGAAACACAAAGAGGACCTTTGAAGGACTGGTAAGGTCCCGTTTAAAGTCCCGGAGAGAGGCAAAGAGGGGGACTGTGTGGATACTAGCACATGGGTCATGGGGCGGGACTGTTGCCAAATGGCAAAGGAGGGCGCAAATACAAAATGACACTTGCCTTGCGGGACTATAGACGTTTACGTCTACAAAAGGGACTACACACCCAGAAAAAGGACGATGACGTCCAGGAAAGGGACCCTGTAGTCTGTACACGACTATAGGGTCCAGTAAAGGACTTAAGTCCAAGAAAAGGCCGTAGAGCCAGAAGCGAAGCTAATATTTGATATCCATAAAATTCCATTTTCTGATATATTGGTGAATGAGATTAATATAAATTAATTTCAACACATATTTATGTATTCATAAATTTTGGTAAATATGTTTATGTACTACATCAACAGGACGACCACGCTCTTCCAAACCAATTCACGCTCGTAAAAACATGTTCCAGTTTAAAAAATCCTAGACGAGAACACACAATTCTCTCAATTTTTGTGACATCCACCAGTGAGATGAGCGTGAACGATCTTAATTTGGATGATCAAAATCAAATAAAGTGAAGAAATCAGTACGTACTTGAGTAACCGCTTGGAAGCCTAAGACGCCGTACCCGACAGCTTGGTTCGTGTGGTCCTCTTCAGTCGATTCCCTCACAGATTTGGCACCAACCAGAGATGCAAATGGTGTCGCAGCATCTTTGTCCACAGCCAGTTGGAAAGTTGGAAGTTGAGAAATTTCATTGGCTGGTTCGAGGCAGTTGAGCTCCTAAAGGTACAAGTTGGAGTTAACGAATTTCAGACTTGATGAGTAGGTATCTACACATACCTGCGTACTTCAATGAATCCCTTACTCCCAATCCCAATGGATCCTGATTTTAGAACAATTACAATTTGGATTTTCCTTCTTCAATTAACCCTCTCTTGATCTGTTGACATTGCGATGGCCGCACATTCTAAGTTGGAGTAACCTCAACATGTCCCCGAATTTTCATCTGATTCAAATGACTTGTGTAGCCCTGATGTACAAACACGAATCAATGCATTTTCAAACAGGACATCGAGGATTCAAACCAATGAACAAATTTATTTCGAAGTAATAACTGATTTTGTGTAAAATCTTTCCATTTTACTGGTTTTATAACAATTTTTTTTTTTTTTTTAGTAACACCTAATTTTTTTCTCGCTAGGAGACAAGTTCTGCGCTATCTTACATGTAGATTTGAATGGCGATACTCTTCTAAGCAACTCAGACAGTTGATGTTAGAGTGGAGCGGGTGCTCCTCACTGGAAATGGCCTTTTTGGACTCGTTCAGTCCAAGACCACTATAAACAATGTCGTATCGTTTGCTGAGTCCATGTGACTGACTGAACGACAAACAAAAACATGCTCATAGCAGAATGTTCTTATCAAAAGTTGGATTGGGCGTCAGTGCTTTTCCCGTTTTGGACAATTCCGGGATTTGATAAAATTTTCTTTTTAGGCAAAATTTTCACCCGTTAAACCTGAGCAAAAGATTATGGTTTGGCATCAAAGAGATAGGAAATTTAATGCTCTTTCCAACGATATACTCAAATTTGAGATTACTTTGGGAAATAAGTGCGTTCCAGTGACGTAAGTTCGAAAACCCGAAAAAAATGTAAAGTGAAAAACTCGGGTTTTAAGTGGGGGGGAAAAAAAGAGTCAGTCATTTTTAGGCACACATTAGTTGTAGAATTCACCCCCGGCGGGATGCCTACCCTTGAGTGGGACTTTTAGCCGTAGACTTTAGTTTTAGGAATTTTGGTATAAAAGTTTTTCGAAAATTAGAGTTTATAAATTTTGGACCGAGAACAATAGCTTCCTATTTTTCGGAAATTCACTAATTACAAACACCTAAATTCAGAAGTAGATTAGCAATTGCCATGAACTTACTTGGTAAATATCGATGTAATACAAGTACGAATTCTTCATCCATTGAGGAGCGTCAGGGTTGGGGCGATGTCTGGGAGCGAAAACGGCAGCGAGAACCTGCGACTTAGCCGGTTGGTCACCAACTTCAGACTTTCCGTCGCTGTTCATTTTGTAAGCTACTTCACCATTGTGAGCGTCAAATATTTTCCCTGAAGCAAAATAATGGTGATAAACTGACATTAGTTTCAGAGCGTAGGAAATCATGAATGGTGACCATCATGCGCTACCAAAGCTTCTATCTCATTTAGGGGAGGAAAAACCCTCCCATGAAATTGGGGATGAAGTTGCGGCACAGTTAGCAGCTAACCCTGGATGATTGATTCCAACATAACTGCGACGAAGATCATCCCTCAGTTAAGTTTCCCTAGTTTACTGCAATAGTTTCAGTTTTCAGTTCCACTTCGAAACTAATTTAGTTTTAGTTTCAGAACTAATTTTTGCCCAACTCTGGTGTAGTGTTATGATTCTAGTTTCTCATTTTATTGTGATTTATTAGTAAGAGTTACTTATAATTAATAAGCAAGAGTGTACCTGGTCTGAATTTAGAGACTGTTTAATTCTACGAAGTGCAATCTTATATACTTACATAAACATTTTTGTTAGGACAAATCGATGGAAAAAAATGAAAACTTTTCAAATGCCTCGGGTGTTTCAAGTCAGAGAAAACGAATTTTAACGTTTCCGATAGTGCTATCGATAGTTTTACATCGCGAACGGCACGAACAGAAAAATAGTTTCGATACTAAGCTCTGCAACCATGTATAACTATGGAAACTTATGGGATGGCCCTCGAATGTCTCTAGCAGTTTGAATATTAGTATGTGGACTTCTGCTGATCCCTCTACAGGGATTGGTAAATGTGCGCAAGTTAAACAAATCGCCCAATTGGCAGGAAAATCGGTCCCATGTGTTAATGTTAACAACCCAGCTCCAAGACATGAAAACTCAACCCAACACGAACTGTTTTGAAGTAAACTTACATTGATTTTCGACGGTGAAAATGGCAAAAAAATATGAATACGGATCTGGAACAAAAAGCGCCGTTCGAGTTTCGACTTGCCACACTAACGATAAAGTGAGCAGGTTCCATGCGACAATATTCGAGTCGGTAGCACACATCAGTATATGGCAGCAGTCGCCTCGTCCAAATTCGACAAACCTGGTAAAAAATACAAATTATTGGAGCATACTAGAAAACAGAACTTTTCTCTTGGAGATGGTAGTTGGTGAATCTCCTCTCCCACTACTTCTGGATGCCTCAATGGTAGGTATCACAAAGGTTACACGGTAACGCAGGACACAGACAAAACGGGAATGTTGTAGAAGAAATTTACGTACTTCAGCTCCTTATTGTCTCTAGCGATGGTTTGCTTAAGAACGACGTTATCCACGTCCCAAAGTGTCAAAACTGAACTGAATCCTACAGCAAGGACGGATCCGTCGTAGGAGAAGCTGCAAGGACCGCAAGAGCGATCTCTGTAGAAGCAGGCGTTCTGACACCTCCAAGTGGTTCCTTTTTCTTAAGTAACAAATTCAATATAATTAGAAAAGTCTCTCCATCATACCTTGTTCAATAGACCAAGTTGACCATATACAATTGACGTTGCACATTGGGCAATAAACAACTTCAAACGTTTTTACTTACGGTAAATTGAGTCTATGGGCGTTTTGGACCAAAACCTCAACTTCTTGTCAGCACCAGTAGACGCCAAAACGACCTCAAGATCAGAACTGACTTCGTTGTTGGGCACTGACCCGGTTGTTCCTGGTGAGAATTTGATGGTGTGAACTTTGCCGTCGTGAGGCATGTCAATCACAGTAGCTAAAACATACCTAGTAACGACACAGTAGTTAGTTAGCAATCACTTGAACAATCGTGCAGAGGAAAATTGCCAAGAGTATTGGGATTGAACATGATCCAAGTCTGTTTATGTACTTTCTGTACATCACTACACCGGTCTTTTGAACTATTCGATACCAAATTGAAACGTCTAAACACGAAAACACTTCAAGCGACAGAAAATATTTGGTGAAACACCTGTCTGTTTACCCCAAGGCTACCTGCAGACGAGCGGCATTTCACGCCACCAATGTGAAGCGGTATGGAAGTTAGGGCCTGCTGACGGACGGTAACAGACCGGGCGTTGGTAGAGCGTTGATCAGGCGTTGGTTTTTCCCTAGGTGGGGACGGCTTCAACTCCACGCCAACAGCGCATTTCCCGCTGGCTTGTTGAAATAGTACCGCATTTCTATTTTAGCGTGCAGGCTGGCGTACCACCACCGAACATGGATGGGATAGATGTGGAAATTTTGATCACTGAAGTTAAAAAGTATCGCAAAAGTATCCGTTGTTTTTTTAAAACCCTGAGTGCTTTCTTTTTGCAATTCAATTCGGGCGGAGGAGGAGAAAGGGCTCGAAAAATGGTGCATGATCGAAGTTTGAGGTTCACTGCAGTAGACTTTACCAGACGCCCAACTTCGATTAAACAGGCACAATTCGATTAATCTGATGTACATTTTCGTTGTCTCGTCTCTCTTGTTCTCAATTAACGTGAATGGACATAATTTCCGTTAAAACCCTACAAGGAGCATTCGAAGCGGGTGATAACAGGAAATCACTAGGAGGAGCATGACTGAAGTAGTAGACGAGGTTCTTACCGTTTTTTGTCACCATCATATTCCCAGTATTTGAGTTTCAGCTCTAAAGCCTGCCCAGGCTCATAGCGGGTTTCCACGGTTGCCAGCCACAACCCATCGTTGGTGAGAGCGCTGTGTGTCACATGTGTGTTCACAATCACCTTGTCTCTTACTTGGGTCAAATAGTTCATCATCGTTACGTCAATCTGTGTGATCAAATGAAAAAGTTGATAAATTAGCTTATTGATAACTCAAACGCAAAATTGAGCGCTTATTGAACATACATAATAATATTATGTATGTTGAGGGATGTCAAGGGTCGGTCAAATGAATTCATTTGACCGACCCTCGACATCCCTCAACATCATTCTTACTGACGGTCAAACTAAATCACACACACTAAATATTATGTATATATTATATTATCGTCGGCATATATGTGATACATCCTAAGTGAAAAAAACCTCACGTTTCAGGGGAAGCCAAAAACTTAATTGCGGATTAAATATCGAACGTTGTTTGGTATGCTTAGTAATAATAATTTGTGTTTGTTCATTGAGGATTACTATGTGGTGTTTGACATGAAACTTCAGCTTTTGATCGAAAAACTGAACTTGAGAGGTCTCACTTGAAAATTGCAATGGTTTTTTCTTCAACTTCACCATGATATCACTTCTACTGCTACCTACGGAGCTAATCTGAAGAGGTACCTACCAGCTCATTTGGGCCTAAAAGTACCAACCGGAGCATTACTTATATTTGTTGCGAGAGCATTGAAAAATGCAATTCTTCACCAGGTGGTACCATTACGAGTAGCAGCCAGTCGATGGAACGGGAGACAAAGGTTTTTTCCATTACGAGAAGGGTAACTGTGAACAGGAGGAGTGGAAAGATTCCATATTTCTCCTAAAATAACACAGGTTTTCCAGGATGTAAGCAGAAAGGATTGCTAAAATTTCCAGTTTCTAACTTATAGTTATAGGCAGATCTGCAATCCTCTCGGTGAATCGCACAGCCTTTCTCTGGCAAAAAAAAAATGGCAGAGGCAGCAGAATGCCCTTAACTAAGGATGGCATATACAGCTCTGCTCTGTAAGTAGGCTTCATGCCTCTATATGCCAGGCCTCTATAACGGCTGGCCTTGATAGCGCATTCTGGATAGCTCCCATCCCAAAATCCGTGCCACGGGAGGTGGTGGTGGGGGGAGCCCCTGGCACCAATACAACGCAAACGCAAAGCATCACCTGCCAGCTCCCCCAGTTGAGTGGTGGTCGTTGGTTGACGCAAACCCCGTCCCTAGACTTGGTCAAGGGATGCGTTAAAGGGGGATTAAACGTGTTCCCTGGTTATGTACCTCGGCGTGGGAGTTATGCCTAACTCGGGGACCAACATCCATAGTTAGTAGAACCAGCTAGAGGGTTCCACCAAAACCTGCGGTGCTTAGGAGATCAGGTACCAGTCAGGCGACGAGTTCTTCGCCTGTCTGGAACCTGAGTGGCGATTAGACCACTCTACCAACAGATTAAAGGAGAGCACTCTCCTTTAATGCTACTCTTCCCTCTTGGAAGAAGAGCCAGGACCTCATTGGGCTTGATAGCCTCTCGGACAGGCGCCAGAAAAGGAAGGTGTAGCTATTGAGACACCTTGGGAGATATGCACAGTGAGGCCCCCAGCCCCAAAAGACTTCTCACATTCGCCTTTAGATCCTGGGAAATGGCTCGAAAAAAATTGAAGACAAATTAATTGGAAGATTTGACAGGAGTAAGTTCCGTTTACTTAGTTAAAGGACCATTCTTAATGCCTATTCATTTCTTCATAACAGAGGAGGTTCGTGGGGAAGACAGTCGTAGAATGTATGGCAATCGGCGTTTGTGGAAGATTTCAATAATTGAAGATGGACCCATGTTCTCCATAGAATTAAATTAAAATTTTTCAATCTGGTTTGATTATCATTGGAAAAGGCATCAAGTCATGAGACATCCAATGCGTTTTGTAGTCAACTGATGACGGGAGTTAAAGAACCAAGCCCGGTTTTTTCTCCGGTTTGTCGGAGAAAAAACCTAAATAGAGAAATTTGTAGGGGCCCTTTTGAGCACATATTGACTTTATTATTGGTGAATGTGTGCCATCAGAACGGTACCTAAGTTTTGAATGATAGCCACCACCAGGAGTTTCGACTTACGTTGTACGTTAGGGTTTCGGAGAGAGGAGAGTAGAGCTGGAGGTGTCCCGGGCGTCCGTTCAGCATCAAACCGCGAGACCTCGGATCGTAAACGAGTCCTGCGGGGAACATCCCTTCCTGCTCTCCGGCGAAAACGGACCACGACAACTGCTGGAGAACGCAATGCAACCTGTTGTTGGGAGTGACGATTTGGATTCCTGCAAAAGTATGGCGTGCTTGATGATTGAAGCATCGCTGCTACAATTATAAATAAATGTTGAACAAAATTTAGGGAAACCATCACAGCTTCTCCTCACTGGCAGTCACACTGCATTTTCTAACAAGTTAAGGCTCATTCACGAACCTCATGTACACCCTTAGAATATCTAAGCAGGCAATATAGAAAATGGTACCAGAGATTGGGGTTGCGACTATCTTATCGTTGCACTAAGTCTCCCATTCCGATCGGCATACTTCGGACCTGCAATTTTCGGTCTTGCAACAGCCCTGTACACCGCGTATGTTCTTTAGACATGTCTACCGAGTGGTAATTCCCTCTACAGCGGTAATACTTTCTGATTCACAGAGTGTCTTACCTAAATTAAAAAATATCAATCCAAACTCAAAACCAACGTACATAGAAAAAGAGATTTTCAACGAAATTGAAGCTCTAAGATCGAAGTGCGCACAAACAAAGTTCCTTTGGATAAGAGGCCACAAAGGAATAATAAGGGACAAAAAAGCTGTTGAGAGTATAATATACTATATAATATTATTATAATATCCCCAGTGTGTTTTCGACCCTCCAGTGTTTCCATATTCGGACCTTCGCGCTACATTCCACCAACAACTCATAAAACCATGGGAGGATTTTCATAAGAACCATTCCTCTGGTGACCTTTACAAAGCCCTATTCTCCCGCCCCCCTTCTTCTCTACTATCTCCCGTCTGAGAACAAACCACCTCCTCACCAACCAATACCTCAACAAGATGACGACGAATGCTCCGCTTGCTCAGGTTTAACGGAAACGGCAGAGCACATAGTTCTATGCTGCCCACGCTACAACGAAGCCCGATCCCGTCGATATTCAGAAGCCATTCAACCTGGATAAATTGCTAGCTTCAAATGAAACAGATGTGCTTGAGCGTTTTATATGATTTAGAAAATTAACTAAGTACCTACTTTTAACTACGACACTCATTACACGAGTATTACATTTTCATATAACTAAATTTCCTATGTGGGCCGAATGTATTATTTTTACGACGCCAATAAAGCATTAAAAAAAAAGTCTACCGAGACATCCTTAGACACGTCTCTCGCACCAAAATCGCGCAACGTGACAACTAGTGTGGACTAAGCGTTAAGATGGTTGGTTGCTGCTTTCAAACAAGATTTCCATACTCTAAAATTAGGGCACAGATTGAAGAAGAGCTTCACATCTCTGGTTTTCCTTCCAACAAGTCTATTAGCGGCGATATGGTAGGGAGATGTAACTAAAGTAATCCCTAGCTCAGTACCAAACTTATTGAAAGCTTCAGAAGTGAATTGGGTTCCGTAATCCGTTACAATTTTTCTCATTTTTTTGGAGGTGAGGAGCGGTTTTACGGTAGTTTATGACTGCTCGTGAACCTCTCTCTCATTGTCTTCATGTAACAGTATCTGCTGTGCTCATACACAACAACGAAGGTGTTTACAGCGAGCTTTGGTATAATCATAGCATCGGGTTGAGGTCTAAATTTGAATTTACCTATCAGGGGTCTCTCTACTTTGTGAGTCCACAACAAACCACTGGAGTAATTTATATAGATGATAAATTATGTGAAATTACCTAGCCTTAGCACAGTTCTGGGGTTTTCTTGGTCAGTTCCAATGGTTCAATACAGTACATAATTAGGACAATCAGTGAAGAAAACACGGTTCACTTACCATTATCCAACGTTGCGACAGCAATCATTTGATTGTAAGGTGAAATAGCAATGTGAACTATGTCAGCTGAGAGACGTGGGAGGTAGTTCCTTATGTGTGGGTTCTCCAAATTCCATTTTACCAATGTCAATTCTCCTCCTCCAGAGTACATCGAAGAACCTGAAACAATCCAACATAAATAGTATGTTCCAAGTAGTAAGCAGACAATTACCTTTTTATAGCAAGTCCATGTAAAGGGTGCGGCCAAACACATTTTGCAGTTATGAAGAAAGGTACACGAATGGGGTAGGTAAATTTTATTTTAACCCTCCAAGACTGAGGTGCCCATCGTACGCGAACTTCAAAATAATCGCCATTTTGAGGCATCTGTATGAATTACATACCGAAATAATGATGAATTCAATCGATATTTGATGAACTCACAAAAGCCACAGATAGTAAAAAACTAATAGCCGTGACAAATGAGGGAAAAATTCTTAGACGGAAATCTTTGCAGGCACTTCAGATGAGCATGTTATTTCCAAAATAATGGTTTGTTTGCACTGGCTACAGAATTGGGAATATTTGCTGTCGTTCTGGGGATATGAGGAGCGACTCAATAGTTCCGGTATTTGACTTTGGGATGAGGTTCAAGGTCTGGAGATATCGTCCTGTTTACCAATGGCTGAGGACGAGGGGCTGGGTTCAGTGGTCTGAGACCACGCTTTAAAGGCATCTTAACGGCGTGCATGCCACTATATACCTGGCGGAACTTCATGCGACTGGAGAACGTGTGGCGGAGATTATGAGGAGATATAGAAGAAGCAAGGTACTCATATTCTCAGATAGCCAGGCGGCACTGAAGGCCCTTGCAACGACCCAAACCAGGTCAAGACCGACAAGAGCTGGGAGGCGCTGAACTGCCTTGGGGCAGAGAACAAAGTCACCCTGATGTGGGTAACGGGACACACTGGGGTAATGAGCAGGCATATGGCATGTCAAGAGAAGGGATCTCCACAGCTTTGTGGGGCCGGAGCCAATCTTGGGAATTGCCAACTGGTCGGCAGGATCCTCCTTGGGAGAATGGACGAGAGAATTGCATAGTAGGCATCAACATTTCAGGGAATTTACAGAAGCTGGCCGTGTTTGACAAAGACCGTGGGAACGAGAAGCTCGTCCAAGATTGCAGTAAATATTACTGATTATTTACAATAGGGTGATGAAATGCCACAAAAACATTTTAATAACTTCACATCACAGAAATAGGCGCTTGACACCCCCCTCCCCCCCACCGTTTTCTTTTTGGAATCTATGTATTTTTGTGAGGGTCTCAAATATCGTATTTTAGTGCACGTGCGCATGCGCAAAACATGCACAATGCGCACCAACTTTCTTATTTCAAATGGGAACCCCATTTTTTTTATTGCAGATTCGGATTCTACGTCAAATTGCATGAACTTTTTACTTCGACAACCTTTTTTTTGGGCGCACCCAAGTGCGTCCAGAAGCGCCCAAAGTTGGACTAACCGTGTTTGCTCGTAATTTCGATAAGACGGAAAAACCCCAGTGAGACACATGAAGTTTAATTATTTTTCGACACTGAACCTCTCTGATCTGAACTCACCGGCAGGCGTGAAGGCTATTTCACTGACTGGAAGCGTGTGCCAGTGGTACATCGTCGAGACGTGGTTCTTCGTGTTCCCACCTGCTGTGATCCAGTAAACGAGAATCCGTCCGATGCTGTCCCCAACCGCCACTGCTTTCTCTGTCGGATGACACCGCACGCAGGTCCAAGACTTCTTGTCTCCGGCCTTGAGACCACTGACGGAAAGAAAACCATAAAAACTGGTTGTTAAGAAAATATACATGAAACGGTAAATAAATCAAAATGGATCACATTAACTTTTCTAGTACGTATTTAAAATTCAAATTACCTCATGTAACGACTGCCTTTTGTGGAGAGGACTTTCAATTTGTTGTTGTGGCCGATGTACGCAATGAACGGACTTTCTGACTGGCCTCCCACTGACACATGGTGCAGATTGTACGGGTGGCCTAGTCTGGAAGAAAATGTGACGGTTCTCGTGATTTACTCATAACACAGTGAGTTTTATACGATGAAACGGAATGTAAGGGTGTGGGTTTTCCTAAAACGCACCAAAGATATGATATGGTACAGAGAGAGAGAGAGTCTCAGTGATGGACATCAGTCAATGGTGCAACAGGTTTCGGATATACAAAATCTTCTGATCACTCATGCTGGCAGCCTGGGTTGACCAATGTGCCAGATAATAGCCAAAAACTAACACGCCACTGCAACTACTCAGAATAAGAACAGGTCCTGGACATATGGTAATACGAGCCATCTCTATGATTTATACATCCGTTTATTTTGAAAATTGCCCAAAATCGGCTGAGCCGGAATGAACAAATAATAAAAAAAAAAATGATGTTGCTTTATTAATTAGCACTGTGCTCTTTGAATAGTTCTTCAAGGAAATATCCACTAGCTAACCATATAACCCACAATTCGTCGCTGCCGATAAGCCCTTTGGAGCGACTAAATTACAAAATTTTGCGATCCCTAAAACCCCTGGTAGGTGAATTCCAGGACCAAAAGTTGATTTTTGGATGATAGTTTCATTACGAAATTACAACATTTCCGATGCAGCGCTGATTTCTGAGCTATATCATAGGTTATGTCTATAAATCTTTTAGAAATGACAATTTCGACGTATTTTTTCCGTAGAGTCCATATGTGAAGTAAAATTTTCTGGTGTTTTTCGAGATTATCTCGCCAAAATCGACCGGGACCCCATATTTTGAGAACAGATCCGGATTCAGCGTCGAAAAATACATAAGAATAGGTGGGTCTCGTCAAAAGAAGAAACCACTTTTTTTATGGGCCTATGTGCCGTAAAAACATGAAAATCTTAAAATCGGTATAGTTGTTCTACCTTCATTGTAACAGAGAACTAGGTTCTACCAGGAACCTTATTCTCACCAACTGTGAATCAGGTTTCAGACATGCCTATGGTTGAGTTGTACAACTAACTTTCTATCATTCAGTAGGTGTCGTTGGCTTCTAAAGGTCGATCCAGAATAGGCGCGTAACTGACAGCATTTCTTAGTATCCAACACAAGGCACAGAATGGTTTCAGGGCCATCGGGGATGAAGAAACCATCGACAACCAACTCCTGTACTTTGAGCCTCTGCAAAATGAAATACAAAAGAGGGAATATAGTTTCTGAATTACACGATGTTTATTATGTGAGGATCTTCAGAATTTCAAAACTGAAGCCTTACCACTTTCTGTTGAACTCTCCCACTTCTAGGGTCCCACGCAATGAATAAACCTTCTGACGTGAGAGCAGCAGGGCAGCTTTTCCAGCAGAAACATGCGACCACTTTGTGGTCCTTCGAGTACGCGTCAAACACTCTGACACACTCTCCTGTTTCAATGGAAAACACGCGAACTCCCCAACCGCAGTTGACGTAGACGTACCTGAAAACGAAATTTCGATCAGCAACACCAGGAACTGCACAATAATCAGGGCACCAAGCATTGACTTGTTGCCGTCTCGAGGCACTTGAGATTTCGCTGCTCATATTCAGGGCGTTAAGTGACATGCTTTAGTAATCTTTTTATTCTTTAGGAGGCGGGTATCTCATTTGATCTGAACTGAAGAAGTACGTGATGCCCTACCTACAATAAAATAAATTCTCCTAAAATAAATTAGATGTAAGCAGAAGAGTACCCTGAATATAGGCTTCTGCAAGCAACAACGATGACACAAAAGGTGCCTACAGATGCGTACTAATTCAAGTGTAGTAAAACAGCAACAAATTAAATAAATACAACGTAATAAAAAGTGCTTGAACGAAAGACATGACTTCATTTCAATATTGCGATTCTTGATTTGGATTCTACGCTCCTTGAAACGTAAAATGACAAAGTATGAGGGAAGGTTATACAAATGTTTGCAATACGATTACAATGGCTTATTATGGGGAATAATAAACCGAACTTGTGTCGTGTGTTGTATGGATGACCATACCGTTGAAGAAATATTAGAGTCTTTCTTAGCCGACCCTCGCCAGCCACTCCCTTTTTTCTGGTTTTATAACAAATTTTTGTCTCCTTTTTTGCTGACTGACCTCAGTTTATAGATTTTACAACGCTGAACACGATGGTGAAGTCAGAATTGCGATATCTCAAGACTAGAGCATGAAACGTGAAGAACATATTTTATTTTTTTACATTTATCGAGGCATTTTATGAAAAATAGAAAATATACAACATCTGTGAGGTGCTTAGTTTGATAATTCTGGTTGGTCATCCAGATTTCTGGCTGCTGTTCACAATTTCTATAAGGGTTCATTTTGATTTGAACCCTGCAGTAGGAAAACCAGAGAAAAACCTGAAGCGCAGACCCAAAATTATGTATAACGAATGATAACAAGAAACTGCGCATCTCCGGATTGGCGGAAGGATATTTCTCGAGAGATATATCTCTGTGGAAACGTTCTCTCCATCAATCATCTGGCCGTACGCATTCCGCGGTTCCGCATCCATGTGAATCGAGCTTCAGGTCTCTAGTACCAGAAAGGATTGTGTCGGCAAACAATCGTGTAGGTGGAAGATCATCAGTTTGGTGGAGGGAGTAGAGTATCCAGAGACTATAGATTGGCCTACAGGGCACTGATCCATACAATAAGTCCAGGTTTCAGTGCGGCAGGTGGTGATAGGGCTCACCCAGAGTCCCTATTATAATCTAATCTACTGTACTGTTGGACTAATCTATTCAACAGAAGTCTATAGGTACAAGATTGATGCAATCCAAGTAAATATGAACCAACGTACTTCGCATCGTCAGAAAAGACTGGTCTGGACCCAATGATGGTACCCCCTCCTCTTCGCCTCACAGTCACTTCAGAGTCCCCCATCTTCGCAGAGTAGTCAGCTCGGATTTCATCATGAGGTTCCGGAGCCTGTCGTCAGGACATGAAAAAATATAGTTTTCATATTAATCAAGAAAAAACACTTGTAGAAAAGGCGAGGAAAAGAGAGTGGAGGGAACGGGGCGTTGAACTGGGTTTACAAGGCAGACTTGTGAATTTTGATCGTTCTTCAATTTCTTTTCATACAGTTCTCTGAATATTATTTAAATAGCTCAATCAAACACTCGAGGCTTCAGCCGCCTCAAAAAGTCTGAACCTAAAAATCGGTCTAGTCAAAAACTTTCAAATCATAAAGGAATGTCGAATTTCTACATCACACAACAGTCAAGCCGTATAGCCCGGAAATTTGAAGTAGTACCTATTCAAAGAAGACTATACCAGTTACTCACAAGGGTTAAAGAATGGATTGCCGTACCTATTATTAAGACCAATCGAAAGTGGGATTTATAACGATAGTTGAGTGTAAGGATAGAATGTAAATATCCCTAAAATGGAAACATTGAAATACAAAATATATAAACAATTTATTCCTTCCTCCTACCTTCATATTTTGGGTGTCGCACTGCTTACTCTTCCCATTAAGTTCACCCGGAACATCCTTATCACAGGGAACAGCTTCAATTTCAGTTCTCACTTTTCCCAAACCTCGCTTCTTCTCAGAATCAGTTTTTGGACGCCTTCGTAATCTCTTTTTCTTCTGAGGGACCTTGAAGCCATCAGTATTTTCGCGGGAGGCATCTCCGTTCTCATTGAATTCTCGTGTTACACTACATTCCGGTAAGTCTCCATCATTCGTAAGTACGAGAGCATTGGTTGTATCATCGTTGGTTGTAGTAGATGAGATAGCAGGGTGATCAGAAGCAGGGTTTTTCTTGAAATAATCTGATATCTTCTTCTCCTTTCCTTTGACTAACGATTCATTCTTCTTATTTTTAGAAGATTTTGTGCGTCCTCCAGACCTACTAACGGGTGAGTTCTTTACGACATCCGTCAATTGAACAACGGGCGATGAATCACTCTTGGTCACCAATTCTTCAATGCCAGTGTCGGATTTCTTAGCTAACGATTTGTCCTTTGTCTCTCCAGGCGACTCGCCAGTCTTGTCAGCGATCGTAGCTGGTTTCGACTGTTCCTCCTTAGTCCCTACCACAAATGAATTGCTCTTTCTGGGAGAAGATTTAGTGCTCACTCTAGACCTCCTATCATCCTTGGTCACCAATTCTTCATCCTTGGTGTCGGATCTCTTAGCAAACGACTTGTCCTTTGTCTCTCCAGGCGACTCGACAGTTCCTTCAGCGATCGAAGCTGGATTTGACTTTTCCTCCTTAGTTCCTTCCGCAAACAAATTGCTCTTCCTGGGAGAAGATTTAGTGCTTGCTCCAGACCTACTAACGGGTGAGTTACTTGGAGAAGATTTAGTGCTCACTCTAGACCTCCTATCATCCTTGGTCACCAATTCTTCAATGCCGGTGTCGGATCTCTTAGCTAACGATTTGTCCTTTGTCTCTCCAGGCGACTCGACAGGTCCTTCAGCGATCGTAGATGGTTTTGACTTTTCCTCCTTAGTACCTTCCGCAAACGAATTGCTCTTTCTGGGAGAAGATTTAGTGCTTGCTCCAGACCTACTAACGGGTGAGTTACTTGGAGAAGATTTAGTGCTCACTCTAGACCTCCTATCATCCTTGGTCACCAATTCTTCAATGCCGGTGTCGGATCTCTTAGCTAACGATATGTCCTTTGTCTCTCCAGGCGACTCAACAGGTCCTTCAGCGATCGTAGATGGTTTTGACTTTTCCTCCTTAGTACCTTCCGCAAACGAATTGCTCTTTCTGGGAGAAGATTTAGTGCTTGCTCCAGACCTACTAACGGGTGAGTTACTTGGAGAAGATTTAGTGCTCACTCTAGACCTCCTATCATCCTTGGTCACCAATTCTTCAATGCCGGTGTCGCATCTCTTAGCTAACGATTTGTCCTTTGTCTCTCCAGACGACTCGACAGTTCCTTCAGCGATCGTCGATGGTTTTGACTTTTCCTCCTTAGTTCCTTCCGCAAACGAATTGCTCTTTCTTTGAGAGGATTTAGAGCTTCCTCCAGACCTACTAACGGGTGAGTTCATGAAATCTATCAAACAAACAACGGGGGATACATAATTCTCGGTCACCAATTCATCATTACTGGTGTCGGATTTCTTAGCTAACGATTTGTCCTTTGTCTCTCCAGGCGACTCGACAGTTCCTTCAGCGATCGAAGCTGGTTTTGAATTTTCCTCCTTAGTTCCTTCCGCAAACGAATTGCTCTTTCTTAGAGAAGATTTGGTGCTCCTCCTATCATCCTTGGTCACCAATTCTTCATCCTTGGTGTCGGATCTCTTAGCAAACGACTTGTCCTTTGTCTCTCCAGGCGACTCGACAGTTCCTTCAGCGATCGAAGCTGGTTTTGACTTTTCCTCCTTAGTTCCTTCCGCAAACGAATTGCTCTTTCTTAGAGAAGATTTGGTGCTCCTCCTATCATCCTTGGTGTCGGATCTCTTGGCTAACGTTTTGTCCTTTGTATCCCCAAGGCCCTCGTCGATTTCTTCAGCAATTGTAGCTGGTTTCGACTTATCCTCCTTAGTTCCAAACAAATCGGTCTTCACAGCATTTGAGAAAATTATAGGAGAATTCAATCGTAATGACTTACGCAGACTTCTCGGACCGCTAGGGGTGTCTTTCCCTTCAGGTTCGACAGAAGATGAGCTGGGAGTGCTGGATGACTCCGGTTGTACGGAAGAAGATCGACGAACCCTTTGGGAACTCACTTTTGTTGTGGTGGGTGTGTCGGGAAGGTTCCTCGATCTTAAGCTCACCATCGTGAATGTTAGTTTATCGGGGTATCGTAACTAATTTTTCCGGGAACCGAATTAATTGAGGGTACAATACTTATTAGAAGTTATGAATTAACCGATGAAAACAGGCATGAGCTCCATATCAACAACAGAACAGCGTGGACCAGAAAGTAAACAGTAGGTGACGACAACTGAAAATCTAAATTGTACAGTTCATCTCTTATGAAGTCAACTCGATCAATTTGTTTACATCACTTTGCCGACTTTAAATAAGCGCAAAAGTAATTTATGAAATAATTCACATCATACCCACGCCCGAAAAATAATACTACACGTGATGCCGATGATATATGATAGTATCCAATGGATACTCATAGGAGAAGGATGGATACTATAAACGGAAATCTCTGTGGAGTGGAGGAATTCACTCGCTGGTCGGACTTCCATGACATAACATGGAGGAATAAACCATCCTCGGAATACTGATAATATCAGTCTGATATTTCATTAGTGTCTATCTACAGATTGTGCGATTTATCGCAAATTGGGCTATTTTTGGTTGCCTTTCTGGTGGTTATGAAATGGTTCTCAGCGTTGCAAATCGTGTGGGTATCTGTGGTTCCGAATGTTAGTCGTGTAGACGTGGTTGACTTTCTAGTTTCAAAAACTGATTTTCACACAACGGACGCTCACAACTTTTTGACAAGTGGGCACATCAAATTCATATCCACATGATCCACATCTGATGGGAAAAGTTATCGCCTTTGGTACATACCTACACTTACAAATTCATCTTTCAAAGACTCCCTCTGACTGACAACGAAGTAGATACATAGTTAAAAATTAGGTATGTTTTCTGAAGGTATTTGGCATCCTTCACAACAGTAACCAGGTTCTGAATAAAATCAACGAAACTCCACCTAATCCAGTTCCACATGGGTTTTTCAAAGGGAGTACTTACCTATGTAGTACTTATTTAGTGCTATACGAGGTAGAATTTAGTCGGCTGCACAGTTGTTTTATATGAAGGTAGGTAGTCGGGGTTCAGTCAAAAAAGTAGGTAAGGGTTCGCTTCAATCAAACCAGTTGCGACTAGAAATGTTGTTGATTAAAGTAAATCAACGAATTTAATTTTTGAAGTTAATTTAATTAAAGTAAATCAATTAGAATAAAATCAACGAAACTCCACCTAATCCAATTCCACATGGGTTGTTCAACGACAGTCCATATCTCCTTTCAAAGGGAGTAATTACTTATGTATTACTTATTTAGTGCTATACGAGGTAGAGTTTAGTCGGCTGCACAGTTGTTTTATGTGAAGGTAGGTAGTCGGGTTCAGCCAAAAAAGTAGGTAAGGGTTCACTTTAATCAAACCAGTTGCGACCAGAAATGTTGTTGATTAAAGTAAATATTATGTGTTGAATGTTCTCGTGTTGAGTGTAGAATGTTCGTGTTGAATATTCGTGTTAAATGTTCGTGTTGAATGTTCATCTTGAATGTTCGTGTTGACATTCTCCATTTTGCAGGGAGCTTGAGGGTATCTGCTGGAGGCTTGCGGGAGTCAGCTTTTTGCAATATTTTCTCCTAAATGACCCATTTAACGTGGGTTTTCATTAAGTGAATGAAACGTCACATTGCTGCAGAGTGCGACTTCAGTTTAAAAAAAAAAAAAGACAAAATTGGAAAAAGACAAATTGGTTGGGAAGAAATAACAACAAAATGGCTTCGAATAAAAATTTATTAGGTCACGTTTTTCACTCATCTTATCATCACGAAACAAATTCACCTCCTCACCAGCAGCTCGCAAATGAGGGGATGTGGTCAAACATTTTGATTTTGAACGGTCACTTTATTCATGAGCGTGGTAATCGTGGTACAACACCTCATAGAAAGTAACAACTCACACAAAGAACACATGATTGAACCAAAAATTCTAATAAAAATATTAATCTAGAACAGCCGAATCTAACTTCAAAAAAATCATGTAAACTCGTTTTTGTCTATAATTTAGAGTTAGGTATCACAGAACCCATTATTGCAAATATGTGCCTATGCATTAATCCACAAAATATCATTAAAACGTAACCTAAGAGGATGAAAATAAGAGTAAATGAGAATTAACTAGCAACATTTAATAAAAAACGATGAACTATGTAGACTGACTAACATGGTAATGTTGAGACTAAGTTCGCTAATAATAATTTATAAATCGCGTAATAATAATTTATAACATAAATAGGTTTAAAAAAATTTAAAAAGTGCGCACGTTGAACAAACTAAATAGAATAATTCTATTACAATTATTGTATTTATTTTGTTGAACAGGCGCACTTTTTTCTCTAGTTAATTGATTACTAACGAAAATATTATTGAAAGGCACCGTTGTTCGTACTTGAAATTAAAGAAAGTCGAAATCTCAACGTGAAACGAAATGCAGTTTAGTCTGTCTTATGATTTAATAAGACTTGAGCAAGATATGATAAAGCAGGGAGATGAGACGAATCTTACAGCGTGCTGCAAGATCAAGATAAATAAAAACAATAGCTCTCACCCCGACTGAACATGATGGAATGAAGCACTAAAAAAAATGAGTTACCTACTTATACTTTTTTTAAATTCAGTCAACTTAAGTGATTACATGGCGAATGCATACTATTCTGCTCTATAGATCGTACAAAAGAGTTTATCTTACACTTTAAAAATGCATTACTAAGAGCACTATAATTATCCCATAATTTAAATTATGCGTCACTAGGTACATATAATGTATAAAATGTATATCGGGCCTGAAGTGGCAACATGAAAACATAAAACTTGAGAACATAATATGTTCTCAAGTTTTATGTTTATTATGTTTTCATAATATTATTATGGTTTGCCAGGTTGAGTTCGATAAAGGAAAATAGGTGGTTCTATATAGCAAATTTCTCGCCGAATCGATTGGCAACGTTAGTTTTATAGCGTTTTATCGTTAGCGTTTTATCGCCAGAAAAACAAAGGTAACGTGATGTAGCACCAGTGGTTCTATCTCAAATGTGATATCTACAAGACATATCTCAGCTGTTTTTTATAGTAAAATGCAACCGGTTTTATCTTACTGTATAGCGATCAGTTATGTCATGAAAAGTAAGATAAAGACTGAATAAGGAGAAAAAAGTTTGATTGAGATAGGGTATGTTAATTATCGAATCTAGAGGTAGGTCAGGTTTGGTGATGATTTCGCAACTGAATGGTGATTTTACATCTTATTATTGACATTTTAATGAATTATTTTCTTCAGACGAATTAAAAGTAGCAACTCTTTCCATTTACCTGTGATACATTTAATTTCATTTTCAGATTGATGTAGGAGGGATAAGTGATTGTAAATTAAGCGATACCCTATCTCAACCGAGATGGCCGACAACTTGGCTTATCTCTACTTAGATTTCAAACAACTCGGCCTATCTCAATCGAGATTTGAAACAACTAGGTCTATGCCAATTGAGATTTCAAACAACTTGGCCTATCTCGATTGAGATTTCAAACAACTTGGTCTATGTCAACTTAGATTTGAAACAACTTGGGCTATCTCAACAAAGATTTCAAACAACTTGGCCTATCTCAATTGAGATGTCGAACAACTTGGCCTATCTCAATTGAGATTTCAAACTACTTGGTCTATCTTGATTGTGATTTCAAACAACTTGGTCTATGTCAACTTAGATTTCAAACAACTTGGGCTATCTCAACAAAGATTTCAAACAACTTGGCCTATCTCAATTGAGATGTGGAACAACTTGGCCTATCTCAATTGAGATTTCAAACTACTTGGCCTATCTCGATTGAGATTTCAAACATTTTGGCCTATCTTTACTTACATTTCAAACAATTTTGCCTATCTTAACTTAAATTTCAAACAACTGGGTTGATCTCAACATAGATTTCAAACAACTTGGTCTATCTTTACTTAAATTTCAAACAACTTGGCCTATCTCAATTAATATGTCAAACAATTTGGCATATTTCAATTGAGATTTCAAACAGCTTGGCCTATCTCGATTGAGATTTCAAACAACATGGCCTATCTCGATAGTAATTTCAAACAACTTGGTCTATGTCAACTTATATTTCAAACAGCTTGGCCTATCTCGATTGAGATTTCGAACAACTTGGCCTCTCTCGATTGAGATTGCAAACAATTCGGCCTTTCGTTACTTACATTTCAAACAATTTGGCCTATCTTTACTTAAATTTCAAACAACTTGGCCTATCTCAATTGAGATTTCAAACAACTCGGCTTATCTCAATTGAGATTTCAAACGATTTGGCCTATTTCATATTAGATTTCAATAACGTGGCCAATCTCAACAGGGATTTCATACCACTTCGCCTGTCTCAGCCAAATATCGAATGCTATGAATTTTAGCAGAATTTTGGTGTCAGATGAAACTTGTAACGTTTAGTTAGTCATTAAAGCAATCACAAGTGCCTATGAATACATTTATAAGGCGTGAAATGAGTTTTTTGTGTCTGCTATACATCACGGAAAATGAGTTAGGTCATGTTGCGACTTCACATTTCATATGCTGCAAATACCAGGGGGGGGGGGGGTGGGGGTTGGCACTTTTCAATAATTTTGTTTGATATTGAAGTACCCAATGGACATTGCGAAGAGAAGAGGTAGTATTGCAGGTAATCTCCGTCGCCCCATAATAATAATAATAACTAAGAAAAAAAAAAGGTTTTTGGAAAGTTTCTAAAATTGTCGAAGTTTTTTTTACCTTACCACCTCAGGATCATGTGGAAGAATGTAATCTGAGGCTAATTTAGAGGTACCCAAATAGTAAGAATAACAACCTTTCTATAAAACATCAGTTTAAAAATTAGAAAAATAGAATAAAAATTCCTAAATTGGCAAATTTGAAGTGTCCAATTCAAGCTATACAACTTTTAGGAAGGCGAGATATCGACTGGAGTGAGCGGTTTAGAGGAGCACTTTCGGACAAATTGAGGGACATAGTGTTTTTGGACAATTTCTAGCTCCGATCACTGTTAATCTGTAGCCAGATGAAAGGATGAAGGCTTGAGTTTAGTTTCACTTGTTTCCTCAATCCGTTCTCCCTTCTAAAGTTGACCCATTTTCACAAATCTATACCTACGAAAAGTGAACTTGAACCGAGTTTATTCCTGTTGACCGGCCGAAATCGAGCGGTAAACTCCGAACTCCCGTTTAGCTGAGTTTAGGGTTGAACGCCCGTGGTGAAACCCAACTTTACGGACAAGTTGAACCGCAATTTGAACCGAGATCAACTCCTTTGTTTACGTTGGTGAAACCGGACCTTAATCTGTAGTCGAAAGGCTCGAGTTTAGTTTCACTTGTTTCCTCAACTTACAGGGCGTTCCCTTCTTAAGTTGACCCATTTTCACAAATCCATACATTTCCTGCTTTTCAGGAATGGGTACGCAGTATATTGAAGCGAGAATTCGGAACGGATTGTTTTGTTGGTAATGAAAACAACTATCGAATTTCTAGGGTAAATTCTCTACACAAGATTGTGCAAAATTACGGCAGTTACGTGGTTGCATTTCGACTGCCACGCTCGTAACAACCAACAAGCACTAGCATAGTAGGTGTTACATAGAGGTATTTTCCCGTTTCAACCAGAGGCGGTAAATGGGAGGGTGGGGACTGCCAAGATTTACCAACTAATTGAATTCTTCCAATAAGTTCTTGAAAGTTCCACAAAATCAGAGGTTCTCCCTTGAAATCGGGAAAATGAACAGAGCTATGCACATAGCAGAGGCATTCAGTGTCCTGCAATTCCAAAAGAAATGAGCGAGTTTATAGGGATTAGGCCGAACTGTTGTTAGATTTTCGAATCAAGCGCCAAAGGCGATGTAATCTGATTGGTTGTCAATCTCCCCCACTTGTGTCAATTCCCACCGGTGACAGTTCAGTTCTTTCTCCATACTCGTGTTGTGTTGTATCTATTAAAAAATACAATCGCTTTTCTTCGTAAGTTGTGGCGGATATTTTTCTTTTCTGGAACCAATTATTAAAAGGCTAATAGTATGTTGCCCAGCGCGAATGTAAACCAGAAGTAATAGAAAGTGGTAACGCGGATTGTGGAGAAGAAAAACGTAAATTAGTGTCGGTGGAGCGAAAAATGGCGAATGTGAACACGTTAGGATGAAACCTTTTGATGGAACGAATTTCTCAAAGTGGCCATTCCGTCTGGAAATGGCATTGGAACGCCATGAAGCTCAGGAAGCCCTGACAGTCCAGAATTCGCCCTTGAAAGACGAGGAATATAGAAGGAAAGACCTGGAAGCGAGAGATATTTAGATCAAGTGCATTGATGACATTGTATTGGACACGGCACGTGGAAAACAACAGCGCGGGAAATGTACCAAGCACTTAAGGACACTTATCAAAGGATACTGCAATCTGAGGCCCAGACGTGTCCGTTGTGGAAAGTACCATGACGCAAAGGAATGTGATAGGGCAAACAACGTAAAATGCGCCAAATGCGGGAAACCCAACGTGGCCAGTTACCGCGGCTGCGAAGAACGGCACTTACACGCGGCCACCATTAAAACTCCTCAGAGAATCTACAAACGGCCTGTGGTGAAACGTCTCTCACTGATGCCATTAACCGAACCTTCTAATCCAAACCCACAAATTTAGGTGGCATGTTCCATTCAGTTTTTCAACTGAAGTGTTGCACTATTTTGAGCAATGTGTTGTGCCAATAAGACGTGAGAGGGATTGTTTCGTTCAGACTCAAGGCGGGTTCATAAGGAGCGGAAAGTACGGAATGCGGATTGCTCTGTGACTGGTCAGCGTCGAAGGTTGAGTGTACTTCCATGGCCTTGACCAATGACAGAGCAATACCCAATCTGTACTTTACGCTCCTTATGAACCAGCCTTGAGTCTGAACGAAACAATCCCTCTCACGTCTTATTGGCACAACAAATTGTACCATTTTTTTGCTCAAATGCAATGGGTGGGGAGGAGCTCTTTAGTGCCCATTCCTATTAAATTTAATTGTACCAAAATTAACAAAAATAAATTGATGAAAATCTGCACCTGTTATTACATATTTGTTCTCTAAACCTCACACTCCGTAACGAAGATACCAGTCGTTTAATTGGCTAAGTAGGATTATCTTTTTTTATCTTCCTATGTATGTACTTTATACATACATAATATTATTTATTATTTCTACTGGTTATGCTTCACCATCTACCTATTCAGCGTAAACCAGCCCATTTTCAGTAGGTAAACAGTAGGAAACATATTTCAATCTGGTATTAATTATCGAAATGATACGAATAATATAGTTTTAAGTGGGGTCCAAAGATGATCTAATTTCATGGGAATCAACCAACTTACAACCAGCGGTTGGAAAATTTTAATGAATGTTTCAAAATATTTTGCGACAAACGGGATAGTTTAAAGCACTAACGAATGTTCATCACCATGAGATCATCAGGATAAATGCGATATGAGCAAATCTGGTGTTTTGCAACCTGCTGACTTGAGGTCGCTCATTCGTCCAACAATAATTTGTGCGAGAAAACGCACCAGTCTCAGCAAACAGATAAACATTTATATACTGACAACAATAATTGTAAACTTTTGAAAACCGAATAACGTTATTTTGAACCTCTTCGAGGTTCTTTTCTTTTGAAGTCCGGAGGTCTTTCAAGTAAAAATAGGAATGTCCGATGAAATGTGTTTGGGACGTCGACCGAAGAACAGGTAAAAAGTTAGGAGTTACCGTTGGAAAACGTTGGCAGGGGGTTGAGGAAAAGCTTTCGTTTGAAACCTCGACTGGTAGTGCAGATGACTTGGAAAGAGTCGTGGATGCCGTCTTGAGTCTTCTTGACAAGTCTGCGGTCCATCTTGTGGGATCGAATCGAAAAAAATTAATAATAAATAAACGTTAGTAATGAATTCTTAGAAACTTGTTTATTATACTTGCATTTATGCTGGTAGCAAGTATCAGTCAGTTCCTTTTGTTGAGAACAAAGGCTCGCTCTTTTGACCCACTTATGAAAACCGACTCGTTCTTATAGGCTCTTATAAGAGCGAGTCGGTTTTCATAAGTGGGTCAAAAGAGCGAGCCTTTGTTCTCAACAACTAAGGAACTGACTGATACTTGATACGAGCTGTTGCTCTTCTGATACCCGCAGTCGCTCTTTTGACACCAACAGTCACTCTTATGGTACCAGCAGTCGTTCTTTTGATACCAGCAGTCGCTCTTTTGGTACCAGCAGTCTTTCTTTTGATACCAACAATCGCTTTAATGACACCAACATTCACTCTTCTGGTACCAGCAGTCGCTCTTTTGATACAAACAATCACTTTTCTGATCCAAGTCTTTTGATACCAACCGGCACTCTTCTATTACTAACAGTCACTCTTAAGATACCAGGAGTCACTATTTTAGCAATAACAGTCATTTTTTGCCCTTCGCCGTGATTATGATACTGACCTCTTTCAACATTGTTTCCACATCGTCCACGTCTGCCTTTTTGCGGAAGACGTCAATCATCGTTTGAACAAACCACGAACCGTTTTCTGGGTCTCTCGATGAAGCGTTTCCTGTTAACAACATTATAAAAATGATTTCGTATCGGAAATTAAGGAAAACAATGGGCAGCGAATGTCTGTCTAGGTCTTACCCGTAATAATCACAAGATCTAGGATTCTAATTGAACGTGCATGTTCAACTACTCCTATCTGCTATTTGCAACTATTTCAACCTGAATCCCTCAGACATCTGCTACGTTACAAGGGCAGTTAAAGAGCAACTAGTAATTTGCAGTTGATATGTTATGTAGGTAACTAATATTAATTATTAACTATGCACTATTAATTATTAATAGTAGTTACAAAACATATCAACTGCAAATTACTAGTTGCTCCTTACAACTGCCCTTGTAACGAAGCAGATGTCTGAGGGATTCAGGTTGAAATTGATCTTCAAGCAATGGAAATATCCCACAAACATACTCGAAGTATCAACGAGACCTAGAATAATTTTATACCAGCACTCACTTCACATGACTAACCAGCACAGTTTCAAGGGGCTAATAATAACGAACGGTAAAACTTGGTATTGCCAAATGCTCGAAAGGGTCCTCCTTGGGAGAATGGCTGAGAGAAGAGCACAGTAGGCATTGGGAAGACAACGTGGCACAAAGTTTCGGGAAGTTGACGCAGGCAGCACCTAATAGGAAAAGGACCTCAGAAGCACTGAAGCTGGCAAGGAGGAAGATGAGACTCCTGGTGTGGATGGGGCACGGGTGCTTCAGGAGACATCTGCACGAATCGGAGTATACGCGGGAGATCCATCGTGCAGATGAGGACGAAACTGCGCATGACCTCCTCTTTAAGTGCCCAACACTTGTACCTCAACGGTACAGAACTTTCAGGTTTCTAGTACAAGAAGAGATTGTGTCTGCAAACAACCTGGTATCATGAGTCTGATGGAGGGAGTGGACAGGACCCAGAGCCTATAGATTGACCCCACCCTGAGTCCCTGATATAATCTAAAGCGAAATATCTGTATACAAGCTCGTCACAATATTGGAGAGATTGGCTGACCCTTCCAGACGTGTTGCAAGGAGGCGTCCTTGAGGGTACATAGGAATCTTCCGTTGCGCAGCTACCCATTTTCGAAGAAGTACAAGAACACAACAGGAGGCCAAAACCAAGATAAAAAGGGGAAAGTGGAAAACTGTGGCGTTCATCTTCTGCTTGTCATGACTTTAAACTCAAAATACATTTTTTCTCTTGGAAAAAGGATTTCTCTAACTGCACGCTTCGTCACGTCCTCCCTCACGTCGTGTTCTGCACAAAGTCTCTAATGTCCTATAAGCAGAGATTAGAAAACAGGTAGGATTGACATCCTACTACGGAGGGCTTAAATGACAAATGTTTAACCACACCTGCATGCTTGCAGACAGTCCGAAGTCTGTAAAAGTGCGAGGGAAAATTGTTATTCAATTGTGAGTTACGGGAGCGCATGATGGCATGAAAAAACGTTTTCTTCTAGGCGATTCGGTCATATATACCGCAGTAAATTGAACCGCATTTCATCATTGAAATCAACTATACGACCATCTAACCTAAATTGTGCATTAAAAAAGAATCATCCAGCTAGTACACACATGGAAGAAAAAAAATTCGGAATAATCTTGCCAATTATGCTGTGATTGCAGGTTGTGCCGTTGGTTAGTGCACTCATGAATGGCAAGTTTCACCAATTAGGCATCGCGAATACATATCAGAAATTGTTCTAATGTACTGTGTTTTGAAAAAAGGATTAGTAGCATCTGACTCCAGTGACGTGCAACAACTGTGAGATTACAGCAGAATAAATCATATTACGCGTTTCGTCCGTGTCAAACAAGAGCAGAACTCAGCTGTGTGTCTTCACGCCCGAGTTTCCACCAACAAACTTGAAATTCTGATCTGAGAAAGGTAGATTACATTAACACTTAACAGTTTTAGATTAAGGTTTTGAAGAATGAATTCATTGTGTGATGCGATCTTGTCAGTTTTGGCAACGATAATAATTATCAATTATTGATTCAATGATACTAAAGACAGTTGATTTGTCGTAATAAATTTAAGAAACAAATTGAAACAAGTGATTAGACTTTGAACATAGAAGTTCGCTGGGATGAATCAATTAAACATTAAATGTAAACGTGGAAAGAGATTTTCAAATGAATAGTGTCAACGTTCCAGTGGGTAAGACCAGTCTACTTTTGTATCGAATTAGAACTGGTTTTCGAATTAATAACCCGGAGTCTAGATTCGATTTCAGAGTAACCCCAAAATGCGATGGACAAAGTCGATATCGGGTTGGGTTACCCAGTGGAATCGATAATTTGGGGTAACCCAAAAGACACACTACTAGGTGATGGATACTATACAAAATCCATAGTAACAAGATGGCAGCCAATTTTCTAATTGGCAGTCCTGATTCTGTCACAACTCACCACCTATTGGCTGCTCGTTTCTTTTTGGTTAGCCTTCCATTGTGGCTGCTCTGTAACACAAAATCTGAATTTTGCCCTAATCTTGGCGGGCTCACAGCGTGGGTTGCGAGCGACCAAAATTTCGGTTGAGGGGTCAGATTTTCATGATATTTTACGTAGAATCCAAATCTAATAAATCACATTTGAAAAAAACGAAGTTGGTGTGCAAAAAGGCGGAAAAATTGAAAATGACGCAGTTGAATGCAGGATAAAAAAAGGAAACACGCGATTTGCGTTTATTGATAATCCCTCACAATAAAGAATTAAAATTCATATCAGCTAGCTAATAACCACCCTGTATATACTTACATATGATTGTTGGTATAAAATGTTTTCGGAAATTTGAGTTTTAAAAATTTTGGACTGAGAAAACAATAGCTTCTAATTCACCCTATTTGTGCCCTATTGAACAGTGGCTATTAGTCAAGCGAGCGAGGATATTCGTAATCCACAACTGTTGGTGGCTCTATTGACTTACGTTATGCACTAAGAATTTCCATAATTCCATCTGGATCAAGCTACTATTTATATCGATTCATCAAACGAATTCCCAAAAGTGTTTCGTCAAATTAACTAAATTTTTCAAAGTTTTGGGGGTTTTGGCGTTTTTCAAGCAACAGCAGGCCTTAAAATCACCAGATTCCAACCTAAACAAAATTACCACTGATTCACGATTTTCACACCCACTGGAACTGTGTTGGAATGGCGAGTAAAACCAGGGAAATGCGTAGTAAAAATAAATGTACGTCGTTAAGGTATTTATTTGAGACGGAAAAATCTTGCTTACCAGGGGCACACGGGTAAATAAGAAGGATATCACTGATGAAGGGAGAAACACGACGAGACCCCTCAAAACGTCCGTTACTATCGAACGGATTGGTGAACACTCTGCCGTTATGTCGCTGCTGGTTAGCATTGATGAACTCGTTGAGCCGATACAAGTCCAACCCTGCGTCAGTTCGATCACCTCTGCAATTACAACAATAATAATTATTAATTTTCAACGAATAGCATTGATAGCTCGATGAGTTGTGATTGGAAGTTGAGAGTCGAACATATTTCAAGACAATATTACAGAAAAGCAAAAAAGCAATCACCGACTTGAGGTGTCTTACCAGTATCCTTTCATGGTAGGTAATGCGTGAAACATAAGATTATTTGAAGTAATCAATCGGATCTTGGAAAATATTTCTATATCAACCATGTAAAACACAACCCCAGAAAAAAGTTCAAGACTGACCATGTTATCCCTACGCATTTTTCAAAGTCCAAAAATTTGAATTAAGGTCAAAATCATCCCTGCTGCTGCTGCTCTTGAGGCTACTACTACCTTTCTCGGCTGACAAAGTGAACCTCCATATGATTGGGAGCCCCTTACGAAGTGTGATCAAAAAGTTCCAGGACGCTCAAAAACGCTTTTTTAAATATTTTCAAAATTTGAAAATATTTAAAGAGATTACTTTGAAGTTGACTAGTGGAATAATTTAATTATTCCACTAGTCAACTTCAAAGTAATCTCTTTGGAAGTGCACAACTTTTTCCATTCGTCCAAATAGGTGTAGGTATTTGGCTCAACTAGCCTGAAAATACCTGCCCTCTACTGGGTTGAGTACACCTACTACCACTAAACCAACTCCTTCCTGTAAGTTGATCAACTTTATCAACAGTAGGAAGGTCATCGCGGTCGCGTGAAGGCACGAAGAATATATTTCCACCAATGAAATGACATACCTGCAAGTGAGGATGAAGATCAACTTGGGTTTTCCATGGAGTCGAATGGCATCGCTGGAATTCATTTGATTGACGATCCATTCGGAGCTGATCGTTTTTTTATCCCTCGTGTCAATTTGAACGGTTCCAGAGTCTGGACTGACTTCCCTTCCATGGGCCATAATCATTAGGATGCCACAATCGACTTTGGACATAACCTCGTGGTTCTTCCATTTTGTGATGGCGTCCTCGATATCCTGAATTTAAAGGTGACACATAGACATGATTAGTATTTACAACATGGAATGAACCCCCAAATTAGGAAATAGTTTCTGTATATACAAGGTGTCTCAACTTAAATCCGAAGGACTTCATTTTTTGAAATCCACTCTAAATGCCACTTTTAAGATTTTTAATGGCCATAACCTCCTGAATCCGTCAAATAAATTCAAATTATACCGTTGGAAAACACGTTAAATTTTAAGAAGAGCATTAAAAAAACAGGAGATTTTTCAGCAAAATCGGTGTTTGCCATTAAGATAGCATTATTTATTCTAGACTTACCTATTATTTAAAAATATTTATTCATATTATTATAATAATCATAATGTTATTATACTTATTCAGTCGATTGTGGAAAATTTAATGACGTCAACCGTGCCAATCCTATCTTAACCATATGCCCAACGAGCCTAATGCTATCTTAATGGCAACCATCGATTTTGCTGAAAAATCTGCTTTTTGGTTGCTGTTATTAAAATTTACAAAATTAGACAAGTAGGTACTCTCGTTGAAAAAATAATTAAAATTCTGCAAAGCAATTGACTTTCACGATTTCCCAGTGATTTAATGTCACAAAAATTGCTCAAAATGACTCCCCCCGTTAAAGTCCTGAAAAAGCCACTTTGTACCCTGAAAAATCTCCCGTTTTTTGCATTAAAACGTCATTTTCTCCCTTAAACTCAGTCGCAAATTTATTTTGAGTACACCGTTAAAAAGGTGAGATTTCAAGTAAGTTTTTCCCATAGTCGACTCACCGAAAGAGAAATTAGTAGAAGAGAGACAACCGGTGAAAAAAGTCAAATGTTCGGAAAATCTCAAAATTGGCACTTTGATCTTGTTTTGTACGAATTAAACCCGCTCAAATTGATTGTGCTCTTTTCAACGGTATAATTACATTTGAATTCATTTCACAGATTCGGGAATTTATGGCTATTTAATTTACAGTAATTAAAACTTTCAATTGATCGAAACCACGAAAAAATCTTGAAAGTGGCATTTAGAAAATGAGATTTAAAAAAAGGTTTACGAGACACTTTTTGTTGCAAATCAGTTATATAATTGATCCCTCAAGTCCTTTGGATTCAAGTTGAGACACCTTGTACAGTCCAGGCAAATTAGTGCTCTGCCTCGTCAAAATCCCTCGAAAGTGGGAAATCGCTTTAATCCCTTTTGGGGGTCCTCAATAACGGATATATGAGTTCGAGACGGGTTTTAAGTTGTGCTTCAGATTTGATAGCCCAAAAGCCGCGAAATGTTCTCACTTCGTTCAGTTTTTCGCGTATAACTCGAAAAGTACGTATCAAATGGCAAATGTTACTCCCTTCTGTTTTAAGAACATCAAATTCCACGTTGAATGGCGTTTCAAACATCGAAATCGCCCGTCGAAGACCGCCGAACATCGCGTTCAGCCGCAATCGTCCGTCAAAGGCAGATTTTTACCAACTTCGCTAAAACGTTGTCAACTCTCAACGATAACGCCTGTAGGTAAAAAATGACTGCCATTCGACGCGGAATTCAATGCTCGTTAAAAAAAATGAGTGACATTTTCTGTGCGATGCGTACTTTTCGAGTTATACCCGAAAAACAGATATAAGTCTAAACAACGGTTCATTATCTTCTTTGTACAGATCACCCTTCTGTCTAGATCACTAGGTCTAAATGTCTAGATCCTAAATGTTAGATTAATTATTATCACTAATTATTAACAATTTTATCAAGTACCTAGTGAAAATTATTATAATTTATTGTTAGGTATTAATAATTTGTATTTATTATTAATAATAATTATTATTAATTATGATTAATTAATATGATATAATTCTGGGGTTTTTAATACTACGTCGGTAATAATTTTTCTATAAAAGAAGTACCTACCAACAAACATTCGAAATTACCTTCATTTCCGTAGCACGAAACGCACCTCAGAACAACAAACTCGACATCACTTAAGCCATATGATGTTCCAAAGAGCTTGTTAGTATGAAAATGGACCTGTATTTCAAAAGTGTGATTCATGATCGTGATGTGAGGCACAATCTTTGAGCCGTCATTGTGAACGAACGGCTGGTCGTACAAAGCTGCGGATGGTCTTAAAAAATTCGACGGAACAAACTCTATCTAAATATGAAATAAAAAACATACCGTTCTATATGAATTTTTCGAGATATGAGATTTTCAAATTTTCAAAATTCGTTTTGAACCCCTTCCCCTTGACCTAGTGTTATGAAAAGTTTCGAGGATCATTGTGGGGCTGGTCCAAACCCAGAAACCAAATTTCGTAATTTTAGCTCAACGTTAACTGGGCAAAGTGGCGCGGACGGCGGACGGACGGATTTTTTTTTATTTGATTTTCTGAATCTACGTATCTTGAAACGTAAACCAACAAATTTTGAGGGGGGGTTAAAAAAATTTTTTCTTTGGGCGATTCCAATGGTTCATTATCGAAGATAATAAACCAAAATATAGCGGTTTTTAGGCTCTCAAATCTCGGTTTGTGTTGAAGCACAACCTAGAAACCGTCACCAACTCATACTCGTATACCCCTTACTCAAGAAACATTAAAACGACTTCCAGGTCTCGAGCAATTTTCGGAAGGCCGAGCTCTTTGTTGCACTAACTTTCCAGAGGCAATATTTTACCACAGTGATTTTTCACTAAGTAAATGAAACATGAAAAAAGTCACTTACGTTTTTCGTTCCCCTGTCCTCAGCCTGAACTGAAAACCCCATTCCTTCCCAAAAGTCCTTCAAGTTCTCCATGTCCTTCTTTGAACCGTCCCTTGTTGGCAAATAATCGTCATCGTGGTCAAAAACGTTAATTAGAAGCACTCCTCCTCGTGGCACTGCTTTCATCCTATACCTCTGTAAGAGAAATAGGCATAATACTCTATGATAAATGATTATAAATAACTTACAAATGATAATAAGTTTATATTACACTATTAAGTGTGCTGATCGTTGTATCAAATCTAAATCAAAGACGAGGTGTGGTGCCCAGAATACCATAGAAATACCAAAATTCTAGGCCTAGAGCTTGGCGGGGGGGGGGGGGGAAGAGCTGATAAGAGCGTCAAGACTACTAGTTCTGATGAAAATCTCAGGACTGGTTATGAACGCCTAAACGACCAGCGGATTGTTGATACTGGACGAGTACTGTGACTAAACGAACTCCCCAACTGTGTCGGTTCTGAACGCTTAGCCGAACGAACATTATATTTACAACGTATTTAGCAATAGTAATAGTGGTTCAGGGTAGGTTTGGTCATAAGTCGCTCTCTTCCACCCACCCTGAAGGTCCTTATGTCACTAACCTACCGTGATAGTAAAATAATGAAATTCAATCATCCAATCAATCAAAGTCGTTTCGAGGTAATACATGGACAGGCACAGTTTTGATTTCAAGTCTCATCCCGCACACTGCAGAGCAGAAAACAGTTGAGGAATATTCAAACAGCTGAGTTGACAGAATACGACAAACGGCTTAGCGTTTCTTCCAAGATTAACAGACGTGTTGTGGTCTGCGACCTAAAGAACCAACATGACCTAGTGACACAATCAAGAATGTCATTAACTTAACGAGCTCCAAACTCGAGATTACTGCAGGCGCATTAGGCAGCCTTCAACACTCAACAGAGCGGAGGCATTATCTGTGGGTGAATTATTTTGTATAAATGGATTCCACGGATTACGTTTGAGTATGCAGTGGATCTAGAGACAAGTTGAGTACACACTGTATGAGCGAATTTTCTGCAGTGGCATCATTTTTGCAAACTTTCTTTAACCTCTAATTATTATAATTTTACACCACTTATGAAACATAGAAACCCTAACTTCCACCCGTTCTTGTCCATCAAACTTTATGTACCTACCTAGTTCTAAATGTTTGTCTTATGAATTTATTCTTCTCTGAATCACGTCGATTTTACGAAAGCAAGTATTGAGCAATAAAATAACTAAGCTTTGATATTTTTGGTGCTTTTTAAAATAATTTTCGACGTCTAAACTCACAAGTGCAGTTATTCCCAAATTTGTTGATCGACCAAGAATGCTCAGAGAGAAACATAGTTGGGTTACGTTTCGAGAAAGCTCTTTTAAACTTAAAATTAGATTTATATTCTTAAATTGCTGGCCAATAGACTGATATTTTCTTACAAATCTCATACCTCCTCATAGATATCGTCATCTTCAGAGGGGGACATCCCTTCCGTGGGGGATTGGTTACACAACCTGCAAACACGAAAATAAATCATTATACTCTTAATAAATCCAACAAAGTTTGTTCATTTGATTACAGACCGTTCTGTAAAAATATGACATCGTGGAGGTTTGACGGTATGTTGACTTCCTTCCGGTAACGAGGTTTTTATAAATGCCAAGATCCCCAAAGATCCAGAGGAGCAGCTCCTCTGGATGAACCCATGCAATTATCCAGAACCCATGACTTCGATGACCCAAGGTCCATTCGATCTCAATCAAACACCTCGATTCGATATGAAGTCGACTTCTTTCGTTTTTCTCGAAGTATTTCAGTTGATAATTGCTCTTCTTGAAGGTCCATTCGATCTCAATCAAACACCTCGATTCGATATGAAGTCAACTTCTTTCGTTTTTCTCGATGTATTGAGTTGACAATTGCTCTTCTTGAAGGTCTATTCGATCTCAATCAAACCCCTCGATTCGATATGAAGTCAACTTCTTACGTTTTTCTCAATGTACTTGAGTTGACAATTGCTCATCTTGAAGGTCCATTCGATCTCAATCAAACACCTCGATTCGATATGAAGTCAACTTCTTTCGTTTTTCTCGATGTATTGAGTTGACAATTGCTCTTCTTGAAGGTCTATTCGATCTCAATCAAACCCCTCGATTCGATATGAAGTCGACTTCATTCGTTTTTCTCGATGTCATATGTCACATGTAGCTCGGTCATTGACAGGAGCAGAATATTCAGTGCCTTTGCTCATTTTTGAAGCAGTTAGTCGACTTCGTTCCGTTGACGCTACCCCCCTAAACGCAGGTCTGCCAACCAATGGAAGAAGAACAAAACCTCCCCTTGGCCCTGTTACCTTCCCTGCTTTGCAACCTAATTTCTGGATATCCCTCGTAATTACTTCGCCTAACTAGATCGGGTAACTGGAATAATGGTCTGAGTCCAAGGGCATGAAATCGTGCATGTAATGCATTAATGACTGAAAGATATGTTTTCAGAAGATGTTCAAGAAATAATGAACATAGCATACATTCCGTCTCTAACTGATGTTATAACATTCAATTAATGTAGGTAATCATTAAATTAACCAATTGTCATGATTTGTTTACCGGTTATCCTTCAATAGGAGAGCAACACTTTCGTTTCCAGTTTCGTGGAAAGTCTCTAGGAGGGATCGAAACGCATCTGGGCCCCCTCTCTTTGGAAGAGTGCAATATAGAGTTTTCGCTCTCATTGCTGGATCATCGTCTCTCTAGAAAAGAAAATCGACCAATATAATTCAAGTCTCGTTCCATGGAACGAATCTTCCATAACTATTGGAATGACCTTCATTTTCATCCAAGAAACCGTTCAGGTAGCTAATACTAAGCCAGAATTGCATAAGATACGAAGAGCCAGAAATGAACCAAACTTAAGTTTGAACACAAGATGGGAGAATTTTGAAAATCATGGTGGGTAAGGCATGTCAGCTGGACGATAAGAGACAAATAAAGCAGTGGATGTTAGGGAGGAAGCGGTTCTCAAGGTTTGCAGGAGAACTTTCTTAATCTGCACTTCTGCTACCTAAAACGAGTGAGTCGGATGGATTCTGGTAGGCTTCCGCTGAAGAGGGCTAGCGGATGTATCAGACTTGAAGCTTTTTGGTTCACGGTTGGAAGCACTTGGCAGTGAAACATGGAGTAATGTTAAATAGTTTCGAATTCAGCACCCCATCAATGAAATTAAGTTAAATTAAATTGTTAAGTAAAGAAAACGATTCAGAAACCCACGAATGGGACAATATGGCAAAGAGCTCAAACAATCATTTGCTTCACAGATGCTCCGAAAACCCATTTGTAGTTGAGCATAAGGAACTGAAACAGGCAGAAGCGAAATTACTTTTGAGAGTGCGATGTGAGCAAGTGACAAGCAAGTGTGACAATTTAAATTGTCAACTTTGGAATCGGGACCCTCAGGATGCAAAGTGCTTTATGTGCAACAAGGGACAGAACACAGAACGATGATACCTATATACCACTTCCTGCCCAATTTTGGTTAAAGTATTTAAATAAGTGTTTTGCTGATGGGTCAGAAGTAGCGGAAATAATAAATGGATCCACTCTGGTGATGTTGTTTTATAAATTCCTAAGTGGCGAAATATTTAAATTATTTCAATATTTTTTAAATGGTTTTTGTGACGTGTATATTTTGTAAAATGTAAGTTGTAGGTACTACTTTTCCCTTTAGCGAATTTTCAAAAAAAAGGAAGCTATTGTTCTCGGTCAAAAAAGTTTAAAACACGTATTTTTGAAAACAATTTATACCAGAATACGTTCCAGACCATCTGGAATTCACTGCCAAAAGACACCAAAAATCATATGATTGTATTTATATTTATCTATGTGTCATTCCAAATGATAACGCCCGATAGAATCGAGATGAAAAGTTCAAATTTGCACACAAAATCCGTCCTAGCAATCGAAAGGCTAAGTCCGTAGATCGGCAGAATCGGGACACTCTAAGGGGGGTTTAGGGTACTTTTAAAGGGGAAAAAATCACCCACAAATTTCCAAAATGAAACAGTCTGACAAGTGACACTTCATTTTGAAGGTTAATTTTTTTACGCAGAACACGATGGGGAAGTCAGAATTGCGATATCTTAATCCGTTCTCAAACTGGAGAACTTTGAAGATGAAGAAACGTGGTTGATACATGAGATATTCTTCACGGTTCATCTGCCCTAATCTGATAAGGGGACGAGATATCGCAATTCTGACTTCACCATCGTGTTCAGCGTGGAAAAATCTACAAACTGAGGTGTTACCAGGAAAATATTGGGGACAATATTTGTAATAAAACCAGTAAAATGGAGACATGCTACATAAAACAAGTTATTTCTTAGAAAATTAGCTCTTATAGCCATGCTGCATGACGGGATTTCTTTTCATTCTTGCCGGCGAACCCGGATTCACGGCAAAATCCTTCATTATTTTAGATGAATCTTATTACCTATTATATTAATGAAGTTTCCATTTTATTTCAATGAACACATTTTTTCTTCTTCAATACAAACACTAAATATTAAAATTATACTCACTCTTATCCGGTCAGCTATGCCTTCTGTGATAGCATCTTTATGGACGAGTTGGTCAATGACGAGGTCGATATTTTCCGTTTTCTCAACAAGCATCGGGATGTTGATATGAATCATTTCCCTGTGGCGGGCATCCATACTGCGGCCTGAGAAAAAAATCCAAACAATACAGATAACAATAAAACGCAGATGCGGTTACAGTTTATAGGAGTAGACAACGAAGCATTGTAAGAGTTAATTATGAAATGTGATTTTGAAAATGTCTCTGTTTTATCCCACAATTATTTATGATATGTATATGTTAAGTTTTACATTTTGAAAAAAGTTTTATTCGAAATAAATATAATATATTATACGGTCGTATATTATACGATTTGTGGAAAAAACAGTTCATGGCTTTTGCAACACGATAATGCACCTGCTCACACTTCATTACTTGTTCGCGAATTTTTGGACAAAAACGGTACTGTAGTGATACACCAGGGTCCATATTCGCCAGAGATGGCTCAGTGCGACTTTTTCCTATTTCCAAAAATAAAGAAAACCTTGAAGGGCCGTCGTTTCACAAGCCCAGATAACTTTAAAAGCGTATCGCTGAACGAACTAAAGGGTATCCCAAAGATCGATTGGAAGAAGCGCTGGCACAAGAGTATAATATCTGATGGGGACTACTTTGAAAAAGACCAAAATAATGTAGACGAATAAATGAATTTTTTCTTCAAAAAACGAAAATCATGGATGCTTTGAACACACCTTGTACTAGTAGTTTATAATATAAACTATATATACAGAATTTATATGTGTATATTATACAGAATTTCGAAATCATATTCACACTTTTTTAAGCAATACCTATTCAACCTTTTTCAATTCAAATTCAACCACCCCGAATTTAGCCCAAAATCACCGTTCCGTTGCATCTGATGCCACATCTGCTAGTTGTCAGGACTGGTCAGACGTATAGCACCATTGGAAGACTACAGGCAGGTGATGCTTTGCAAAGCGTTGAATCTGTTGCTAGATTCCAGTAATCTGGACAATCGTCAATCCCCAATGGTAGACTACAGGCAGGTGATGGTTTGCAAAGCCATGCATCTGATGCCAGCAATCTAGACAATAATAGGGGATTTACAATTATTGTAAATCCCCATACGAGGAATACAGGCAGGTGATGCTTTGCAGAGCGATGCATCTGTGGCCAAAACTGCCAGTTGCCAGTAAACTGGACAGTGGTTAATCCCCATTAGTGAATTACATGCAGGTGACGATTTGTAAAGTGTTGCATCTGTTGCCAGAACTGCTTGTAAACTGGACAGTCGTAAATCCCTGTAAGTATATTGCAGGCAGGTGATGCTTTGTAAAGCGTTGCATCTGTTGCCAGAACTCCCAGTTGTCAGCAATCTGATCATTCGTAGATCCCCATTGGAAGATTACTGGCAGATGATGCTTTGTAAAGAGTTGTACCTGTTTTCAGATCTGGACAGTTGTAAATCCCCATTAGTGGATTACAGACAGGTGACGATTCGCAAAGTGTTGCGTCTGTTGCCTGATCTGCCAGTTGCCAGCAATCTGGACAGTCGTAAATCCCCATTAGTGAATTCAGGCCCTCCGAGGCCCCCCCCCCCCCTTTAATAGCGCTTAAACACTCGACGAATCAGAACAAATAGGCGTGTGAAACTGGAGGAGTGAGGGTTCAATTTGAAATTCTTGCGGTAGAAGTGTTTATAACATCCACAAAACCGCAACCAACTATATCCAAATCCTCTGCACCACCCGTAAAAATGATTAAATCTGTTCCCCTACATGCCGTGTTCGCCTCTTGTAATGTCAACTGTTCAGTAATTCCTACTTCCCACGTTTATTTCCGAGTAGACGGTTAAGTAATCGCTTTTACTCCACATTGCTGTTTTTACATCCGAGACTCCCACCGTAATATTTACCCGGTGTTCCCCAGACCTTGTCACGGATCAACGCCCTCCTCGTAGCACAACCTCGACCTTGTCTAGACCTAGAAACATCCTCGCTTCTTTCGCGGAGGCGTCACAGAACTTAAATACAATTACGTTCGGTCTCGACAAACGATTCAACTTCGTAAATCGTCTTATTACCGCCTCAACGACCGCATTTCGCGGTGATGATAATTCTATGAATATAATCACTCATTTCCAGGTTTCTGGGTCAGTTTCCGCAGTCATTGTCAAGATTGACGCTATTAGAACGGGGCGGTATTTATATTTAAACTCGTGTTTCAGGACAATGAATTCCTACGTACCCGCACATTCGTCACATTGTGTACCTACTTGATATCGCCGTAAAGTGACAAAATAGTACAACTTGGTTTCTCTGTGGGAGAGAACAAAATAAACGCGTGTCACATCATCCTTGAACGGCTGATAAAATAGTTGGAACCCGCTGTTTCCTCGATTGGCAAAATAGAGAGATAAAGTGAAACTATTGAACAATACGGTGAAACCTCTCAAACTTCCCTGTGAAACACGCACCGGTTGGATAAACAGTTTTCTTTGTTGTTTGATAAATCGAAAGCAACATTATTAAATTGATAAGCAAGAGCATCGGGGTGCAAGAAACCTGTCGACGGACCGAGTGAGAGTTTAATAAAAACTCATATGATAAATGAGAGAGAAAGGCTGAAGGGGCGCTGAATAAAATAATTATTGTCGAGCTACTCAGTAGATCTTCAGATTCAGGAATGAAATGCCTCTACAACTAGGCCAGTCACCACAGGCAAAAACATACCCTCAAGTCCAAAGCTTCGTAATCCCAAGGAAAACTTTTTGGGAGCCAAAAAATATTAAAGTTTTCGACCAAGTTCCAGTTTTTGCCTCACAACTCGCACAAGGTTGGTTTTCTACAAAACGCCCTCCTTACATGTATTTAGTACGAGTAAATAGTATACGCTGCAATTTAAGCCCTACCCAACCTCTGTAGGTCCAATAGATCCCGAGATGTTGCACTTCATCTAAAAGGTTTCTTCCGCCTTACTTTAATGGACCGCACAGTCGATTCAATAATGATAAAAGCTCGACTAACGGACGAGGCACTTTCTCCACAATCTAAGCGATCTAAAACCGACCTTTTATCATTATTTTATAGAACGCTGGCTCATTATTTTATAGTTCTTTTCAACGCTGGCTCGCTCATATTGCGCTTGTGGGAAAACAACTGAGGCCCTGAGCGAAGATATAGTGAACATTAGGATCAACGGTTTAGTCAATAGGTCAAAAGTCTGTGAGTAAAACAACAGACTCTCGCCAAAACCAGCCATTCGCGATTATTGAGTTTACCGTTCTCAGGGGAAGGTATAATATAATATAATCAAAATCAAAAATCAAAAATAAATCAAAATAATATAATCAAAATCAAAAAGGTGGGTCAATATAATATTATTATATTGACCCACCTTTTTGAGTGATTTTGATTTTTATAAAATAATATAATCAAAATCAAAAAGGTGGGTCAATATAATATTATTATATTGACCCACCTTTTTGAGTGATTTTGATTTTTGCATTTTTTTATAGATACTTTCCGCATACGAAAGAAGTCCGTGTTCGAACTCAGTGGTACTGAGTAACCCCTCGAAATTTGGGAGGTTTCACAATCCCCAGACAATAGGTATAGGACACCCCAGCCTCAAGCCCTTCCTAGGTAACTCCAGCCTTCCTTAACCTTCTCAAGTCCTCCTTAACTATCCAGAGATACCTTTGAATAATTCGTTACGTATCCACACGCCACTATGCCATCTTTAGATGATTACAAGCATTCCTTGAGCATCTCAAGGCCTCTTCAGCCTCACCAGGCGTCCCCTAGTCCATCTACACAGCCCAAAGGCTCAACCAACCTCAGCCATCGTTCACCATTCCAATTCTTTATTCAACATCTCAAGGCCTCTTCAGCCTCAGCAGACATCCAAAGGCACCCTTGAGCAGTCCTCAACCACCCCCAGTCAGTGACGTAGCCAGAATTTCGATAAGGGGGGTTCAGACCAAGACCTAACTTTAAGAATCATAATATATTTTTCAAATATATTATATTTGAAGACCATGGAAACCATTACGAAATAGGTAGGAATAACCCATCAGTTGAGATGTCTTATATATCACATATGTGATAAGGACGACTCTGTAAATGATACAGGGGAAAATTAGGCAGACCCCTTGATTGACCTATTCCTATAACTGATCCCTTTCCTCCTTAGCCAATCAAGAGTGTACTTGTCATGTTCCCAGCGAGTTACCTTTCACTTTGTTCTTAGCCAATCAGGAGGCACCTTTCAATTTTGAACCATGTATAAGTAGAAGCCTACAATTGTAACAGATACCTATTGTGGAAGTGTACCTTTTTATCTTGAGTCTCGTCGTCTTATTATACATTAGTACCCTCAAGATTTACATTTTAGAATGAAGTGAGGTAAAATAAGGCCACTGAAAATAACCACGGGATATGAATCTACATACCTACTTGAAAGTCTGCTTCATGATCATGCGTTTTAATCGTTGGTGTACGTACCTACCTACAAATCCGGTGTTGGTATTCAATGTAGTCAATGGCGACACCATAACTACTGAACCATCAAACTATTGGTCTACTCTTGAGCACAATATCGCTCCTCAGGTATGTTTAGGTCAAGTCAAGACAACCTGTCAAACCACTTTCTCCGAATCGACTTGAACACTGCGGCATTGCATAAAACTATTCGAGCGGTGGTGCAAAAATAATAATTATTATTGGACACAAACCCCGTCGTATCAGAGGAGATAAGACCTACAGGGTTAACCGCATTAGATGGAACGGCTTTGTCTCAGTACTCTTGTAGTACTATTTGAGCACACATTACACTGTTGTATCCAAGATCGTTGCCGACAACTAGGTATGGTAGCTCAAATCGATTTTTTCCGTTTTTTTGAACGACTTTACTTACAGAGATAACTTAATTTTCATACTTAAATTAGTAGCTACGTAGATTGTTGGTTGTTTGTTGATTGTTAAATATTGTTCTTAGTTGTTTCTTGTTCTTAGGGTTTCGATGCATGCGGAGTATACTTATTACAGACTGGAAATATATAAATATATATAATATAATATATTATGTGTACACATAAGATGCCAAGGTTTACTCACGTTAGTTGGAGAACAAAGACTAATAAAACAGGGAAACACTTGGACTCGAACAAGCAAAGAAACGGGTAGATAGGAAGGTTTTAGTTTTTGTTATGAGTCAACCTAAGTCAAATTTCCCAAGTACAAAAAAATGGCACGCGCGGGTCAGTGAACGGAGTAGGTCAGAATTTGCTAAGGAATCCCCCTAGGATACGGACTACTAGATGTCCTTGGAAATAAGGATTTATTTATGCCAAGAAGTGAACACGTAAATTAAAACCTTTAAGAGCTGCGAAGAAGTACCAGGCCGCAAGCATCAACTCGAAGGGAAATTCCGGGGATGAAAATTTACACTAAATTCAACTAGTGGGTGGAGAGATATTCGAACGAAAGAACTTCAGGAACGACTTCAGAAGAGAACGACTGACCGAAAAAGCGAAAACCCGCGGACGATGAGTCACCGAACATAGTTTACAGCGAAGATTCACGAAGAAACTGTCGAAACTTTACGACAGGAACTTGAAGAAAAGACAACACTGATTACGGTACCGGTCAAAGGGAGGTTCCCACCTTGTAAATAGCAAGGTTTTGATATAAATCTGTAACAATTTTGATATTCCCAAATTTCTCTTATATCAACAAAATTCATTCAGATTTTTGTTGTGAAAAAATGAAGATAAGGATACAAAGTTTCGAGCCAAACAAGTAGTTCATCTATGGGTGGATCCCATACACTTAAAACTTCTCTATGCTCCATGACGTAATTTCATAGCATCCAACCTAACTATTCTTTCGGCTTGCGAATCAAAAATACGGTATTTTGATAGACGGTATCTTTAAATACATCTCCCGACGAATCAGTATATCGACACTTTCAGGAACCTTGATTCTACCGACTTCTGCAAACTCAACATTTTCTTGGCTGGCAACACTGTACACCTGTTGTGTTCGCTTGGCTTGGTGACTTCCCGTTCCCTTCCCCCTCCACACCCCTCATTTGCTTACATGGTTTTGCTGTGGGTGTGTCAAATGTAATAGTGTTGTATGATTCACTATTTTTTTTTCAATGTTTCCCATTTTATGAAAAAACTATGATGGATTTCGAGTTGACGGTTGCAGTAGTAGTAGCTCTGATCGTTGTTGGTATTCGTCCTATTGAAGGTAAGAACTTGAATCAGCGGTTTTGTTGTGTTTAGTGTTCATAATGAGTTGCATTCCATCTAAATCGCCTGATATTCGCAGGTGATTATTACTCACAAGTACTAGAGAAAACGACGGAAAACACCGTCACCTGGTGTACGATCGGCGGAGAAGAAACGAAGAAATGTCAGACGTTTTCTAAATCTGTGATTGCAGCGAATAGAACGTTTGGCGGCGATTACCTCTTCCTTGATTGCAAAAGGGTACGTATAAGTTGAACGGAAGTTTTTACAGTTTATGAATTTCAAAGTGGTCACTACCACCGTTATGAAAGTAGCAGCTCGTTTCCTACGCTGATGAATGGGAGTAGTAACTCGAATGAAGTACACACACGATTGGCCATCTTGGGGGCGGCTTCAATTTCTTCCGAAAGGCTAAAAATATGGAATGAAAGTAACTGTATAATAACACTTTCACAGGCAACTAGCAAAGAAGAATGTATGAAACTAATTGAAGAAGACAAGGCGACTTTGACGACTCTTGATGCAGGAGAGGTGTTTGTTGGTGGTCGCTACTTCAGTACAGTTCCCATCCTCCGACACATCTACACAGGTTGAACTTTCATTTAAGTTATTTTACACGATACAGTCCTCTGTAAGACCATAACATCATCCAACATGGGTGTCTGACTGTTCTAACCTATTGGAAGTACCCGCCAATATAATTTATTGGTGGGTACTATAGGTACCTAACATGGTGCACATGTTGGAAATGAACGGCTACTCCATAATTTGGCAGGAATGTCTTAACATGATTGTTCATCAATAGCGCATAGAGAAATTTATTCTGGATTAGACTGGAGCCTAGAAGCTCTTTTTAAAATGATGACAGGGGAAAAACGGGGTAACTCCCTTTTCCACAACTTCAGGAGAGCATTTTTCCTCGGAAATTGCATGTGTTCTTTACTCGAGTCGATTTGAAAGAAATTAAATTAAATTCATTGTCCACTGTAGAAGATTCATTAATCAAGGTTTTTTAAAGCTTGAACTAAGGTGGTAATTTGGCATTTGGACGTCCAAACATTCAGCTGAGCAGGGGAAAAACGAGGTATCTATGTAGTATGCGGGTCTGAACCAAGGTATCTTACATACTGTCGCTGAAATAAAACTCAAAAGGACAATTTATTATCACGATAGGTGCTAAATTATTGAACATTTGTAAAGTAAGGCGAAATGAGCTTGAGCTGATGAACTACAGAAACCATTCAAATATTAGAGGTCATCGTATTTTGGTTTTACAGTGATTAATAAATTCATTCGCTTGCAGCTGGTGACCATGATTCTTCACGTAGTTGCTGATCTGTTTGCTTTTTTCGGATTAGAAATCATGGTTGTGCTCTAGTAGTTTCCTCCGTATGTGATTCTGTGATAATATTACCCGGGGATGATATTGTCCTCCGTATGTGATTCTGTGGTATATTACCCCGTGATGATTTTTGTCTATTTTCACCTCTCTCATTCACCTGGTCTTCAACGCTAATGGAGCTTTGTTTCCATAGATCGGATTTAAAAATTCGCACCAGGTACTTTTCTACTTTTTCAATGATGAAAGGCTTTAGGTTACACTGGGCCTGATCCAATCGTTTGGAGTTTCAGCTTGAGCCTTTTGGTTGAGAATAGCCATGTCATTATCACATGTATTCCATGTAAGAATTACCTCTTATTTGGAAAATAACATTGATATCGTCGAACTCTGAAGCATCTGCAGTCATCACCAGTCTCGTGGGATTGTACGCGTAGCTTTTTCAATACATCCTTCTTTCATCACAACGCAACGACTTTCATCGCAATCGCAATGTACACACAACTTATGTACTGATTATTAATCTATCTCACTACTCAGTGGATAGTGAGTGGAAGCTGTGAATCACAGGGGTAATGGTAGGGATAGAAGAAGTTACAGTAAGGAGGGGCCTGATGGTTACTGTGAACCACAGAAAAACCTGTGAATCACAACATTGATGAAGGGGGTGCTTAGTTGGCCTTGAGGAGTTGAAGGCTCGGTACCTCGTTCTTCCCCTGTATGACAATCTTTCGACAGCGATTTGAGGTATTTTAAACTCGTTTTCCCCTGTTCTGACTTGACCATCGTGTTCGCCATCCAAAAACCTATCAGGAACCGTCGCTAACTTATTTTCGGGAAAAAATCGAGCACCAACCTAGTTTTTTCCCCTCTAGTTAGAATGCCATCGTCTCCAATCCTGTGTATTCATTCATCTACGATCGTGATATTTATTTTGGTTTCCAGATCAACACCAGTACTACTACGCAGTAGCGGTTATCAAGAAAGACACCTTACAGGATGTCTCGAGCTTGTACGGCCTACGCGGGAAGAAAGCTTGCTTCACCGAAGTCGGCACTTTGGCTGGATGGGTGCTCCCTATCAAGACGGTTAGTTTCTGCTGATATCAATTGAGAACCTTGCAGCGGAGCAATAACGAGCTAACTCCAAATTTAGAACAAAATCATGGTTTGGTTTATTATCTTCGATAGTAAACCTTTGGAATCGCTCAAGAAAAAAATAAAAACTTTTCATAACCCTAGGTCAATGAAAAGGGGTTCAAATCAAGCCATTTTGAAAAATTCATATTTCGAAAAATTTAAGTGGAATGGTAGGTATAGTTTTTAGTTCACATTTAAGAAGCTTTTAATGTTCAGAATTTTTATGACCATCCGGAGGTTTGTATGATCAGCCGCTTGTTCACAATGAGGGCTCAAAGTTGCTGATCAAAAGTTATCAACATGAGTGTGAATCGTGAGGAAGTCTGTCGTTTCATTGTTAGTTGTTCAACAATGTTCATACTGACCAAGTTGATTCGAAGATTAAAGGGTTTTCAGACATAGAGTTAATTAATAATCTTTATTTCAGCCTTCCCAGGTGACTCTGAGGTACCTCTCCCTTTCAGGTCTAATGTTACCGGACTAGAGACCCAACGGTAGAAGGCCAATTTTTCTTATTTAATAAGGTGGCGAGAATTCGATGTTATGGGTGAAACTGCAAACTGAACGAAACCTCCTGAGGCAAAAGGACACTAGGTACTGATTTTTTTTATATTTTTTTCAGTTGATGAAACACGGCGGCTTGCAAATTGTAGATTGCAACAATCACGTAAAAAATGCGATCACCTATTTTGGACCGAGTTGTGCTGTCAATTCGCTGGCCGATAAGTACAACCCTATTGGTGAGTTCTCCTGGTTCATTACGTGTCGTCTCCTAGTCATTATTTATCTTATTCATCTCCTATATCTTGATTCGTTCCAAGCAGTGATGTTTTTGGTAATCAGTGGATGACGTTCTGTTTTGTTCAAATAGGCGACAACTCTGACAAGTTGTGTCAACTCTGCATCGGGAAAGTGCCGGGTGGCAAATGCACTAGGGCGGACCCCTACGCGGGATATTCAGGGGCGTTCAGGTGCTTGCTGGAAGCTGGAGAGATCGCCTTCCTAAAACACACTACTGTCACTGAAATGATTTCTGATAAAACGGAATTCCGTAAGTTGTAGGGGTGGGGAATATTTAGCGTAACCGCTTCCAATAACCTAATACTGTCCAGCAACCTAATACCAGAAAAACCCTATAACTGTTTTGAGAACTTGGGGGAAAGGCCTTGGAGGGCCTCTTTGTCGCCTGCCATTTGTGATTCCATGATAATAGGTTGTCTGGAACTATTATAATTTACGGAAAACGAATGCGTGAAAGGTGTGTGGTATTAGTTTATTTCGGTAATTCGAGAACGCGGCGGACTGGGTTGGGCGCTGGAAAGGTTCCCAAATTGCCGGTAACCTATTACAAAAATAACCTATTACCAGACGGTCGCTGTTACTCGACAACCTATTACCAATAAATAACAGTATTAGCCATGCCTAGTAAGTTGTGGTCTTGAAGAGTGAGAACTACACCAATACCAAGTCACAGTACATATTTCTGGCATGATTGGGCACGTGGTTTCAATACGTTCTGTTGTTTTCTTTCAGCTTCAGTGAACCTTGACAACTTCCAACTCCTCTGTATCGATGGCTCAAGAAGGCCAGTTACTGAGTACGAAAGCTGCAATTGGGGGCGAGTTCCTTCCTCCGCCGTTGTCGCTTCTTCCGCAAAAACAGCTAAAGTCCGTCGAATGTACCAGAAATTTCTTCAGGTACTATGACGTTTTCTCGTTATTGTTTTATTCTTTATTGTTTCCGTTGTGACCACTTCCCAACGAAATCACTTACCTGCCTGCTAGCTAATGGTATTGGGTAGGTACGATTTCCATACTGCCCTGATATTCAAGAGCTCTAAACAGAGCAACAACAAGGGCGCTATTCAAGAAGAAGAGAACCCACCTAGAAGAAGAAGGAACCCAGAGGTCAAACAAATAAAACGAAAGATTGACAGTTTTGGAGTTGTAAGCCAAAAACCGAACTACGTCCGGAAATGTCGAGGTCTATTGGCTACCAAAAGTTTTGTCGTTCTTAATTTTGTGTGCAAACTCTGAATTCATATTATTGGGTCCAAACAGACCGATTAAAACAATAAAATCTTTTACACCACCTTTTGCAAGATAAATTTCTATAACCTATACAGTTGTAGCAACAAAGATGATTTAAAAAGTCAAATCTCATTATTTTGTCTTAACTTTTTTTCAGCGGGCAGTTCAAATTTTCGGGCCGAGCGAGTCCAGAATCAACAGCACGCGTCCTCCAAAAGACCCTTACGAAACGAGCAACAGAGGCTACAACGATTTCTACGGCAACGAGAAGGATCCGTACTCCAAAGACGACAGGGACAGGAGTTTTGATGGGTTCGATGCTTACTCTTCAACGCCAAGTTCCGTCGAGTATGAAACTTTCAACATTTTTGAATCAGCTCCTCGCTATGGACGACAACGAAATCTTCTCTTTGAGGTAACTATAGCAAGTAACTGATTATGGCAGGTACGTTGTTTTGTACCGGTGTACGTATTGTAACTTCTCTACGAGCAAAATCAACAAAATCACGAATTTTCCGGTATCATTTCGTAACAAGACTGAAAAGGTTTTTCAACATGAACAAAACTTGATTCTTCCAAAACATGTGTGTTACCAAAATATAATTTGGTGAGGATTGGTGGCAAGTGTTGCTGTCAAAATCTGGTAGATTGCATTTGAGGTGGTTCTGTTTGTTCTCGGTTCATGAGCGGTGGTTCGAAGTTCATTTCTCTGCTGCCACTCGAAATTCCTTCTTTGTTGCAGGACTACACGTCTTTCTTGGAAGCTCTTCCCGAAAGCGGACAGACGTTTTCTGTATATCTCGGCGAAAGCATGGACTCGATTTACGCTGTGAGGGACTGCCCTGTGAGAACTATGACGATGTGCGTCACTTCGGATCCTGAAATGGAAAAATGTCACAAAATGCGGGTAATTTCCACTTCCCAAACACTTTTTTTCCTTCTTGTGATTTTCATAATTGTGGTTCCTCATGTGTTTTTTACGTTTTAGGTCGCATTAAAAGCTCAATTATTGAAACCGGAAATGTCATGCTACAAAGGACACAGCCATATTCATTGTATGCAGGCCATTAGAAATGGGTAAGTCTTTATCATACATAACACGTGATTTGTTTAGATATCTACCAAAGTAGTTCAGTTTCCCATATTTTTTCTTAAATGTTAGTAGAAATATATTAAACCGAAATATTCGAGCTCATCATGGTTAATCGGTGGGTTTTCGATGTTTCAAATAAGCTCTGCAATGTGAAAAAAATATTTTAAATGTACGATACTCAATACCCAATAGTTTCCAAAAGCAAAACGTTTTTCATTAATCTAATTGGTTTCTGATTCCGTCTGTTGTGAGGTGCTGTTTCAACTAGTTCCCAACAAAATATGACATACGTGAACCAAAAATCGGTAATATTATAGTAGTTTTCCGGGCGTAGCCCAGCTTTATTGCCCTATGTCCAAAAACCTTTCTGCAGGTTATCTCAATTTTCAATATAGTGACACCTGCCAAATTTCGAGGGGTTGCTCGGTAGGTCCATACTAAGGCTGAGTACGAACATGGACGTATTTGGCGTGCGAATAGGGTTTTATACAAAATTCCCAAATCAAATCGCAAAAAAAAAAACGTTGATTTTGCCATGCACAAGTAGAAGTTAAGTAGAAATTCAGAGATCACCCAAACGCTCTATGTGCAATAGAAGGCATTGGCTTTGTGTCGACTTCTTTGGTTGGCTGAACAAAATGAACACCCCCCCCCCCTCCGAATATCCAGTCTTTTCCCAGCGCCCTTCAGTTTTAGTATTCTCATGTTCTAACATTTTTTCAGAGATGCTGATGTATCTGTGTTTGATGCTGGTGACATTTACACCGCCGGACTCAACTATAATTTGATCCCGATTATGGCGGAGATATATAACCTAAATGGGCCTGAATACTACGTGGTGGCCATAGCGAAGGAGGAAGATCCCGACACAGAAATCACTTATCTTAAAGGTGAGTGGTAGCTGATAAAACTGTAAAACTTGAAAGTGCAGTAAGTTGCGACGTTGTCGATATAAATTAACATAGTATGCCCCCCCCCACCCCTGGAAAAATTGGAACTAGTATTTATATTTCCTCCCTTTGCCCATTTTTGGTCTAGATTGACTGGAGCATATTGATTGGACTTTTACCTGTAGCCGTGATTTAAAATCTCAACATTTCAAAGCCCTGAGTGTTCTTAAGGATTGCGATTATTTCCAAAACTTACAGTTCCTATTCCACTTTTACTTGAACAGGTAAAAACACTTGTCACGGCGGAATCAACACAGCAGCTGGGTGGGTCATCCCTCTGGCTTACTTGATTTCCAATGGTTGGATGCGTACTTACGGATGCAATTCAATGAGGGCTGCCGCTGAGTATTTCAGCAAGGCCTGCGTTCCTGGTGCCATATCCTCGGAGTACAACACTGAAATGCCTTATGACAACATGTGTCACTTATGTCATGGAAGGAGCTACATGTACTGCCGTAGAGACGCGTCTGAAGATTACTACGGTCATACAGGTGAGTGTCGTAATGTTCTTCCATAGCAAACATGTAGCCGTAAGTATATACTCTTCATACATACAGGGTGTCTCACGGGAACCGGACGAAAAACAAATGAATGTAACTCCAATGGTTGAAGTCTTGAATTTTTTATATTTTTATCAGAAGGTAGGGAATTAAATGCCATTTTAAGTTTTAAAAATAACATCGGACAAATGGTGCCCATCTTGTTCGAAACACGTGGCAAGTCTGTCCAGGAAGTTTCGGTGGACGCGCTCCAGTTGACGCAACTTGAGACGTTATTTCTTCCTTCAAAGCTTCCAAAGTGGAGGGTTTTGATTCATAAACGCGTGATTTAAGGTATCCCCAAAGGAAGAAGTCACACGACGTCAACCGGATAGAATTTACGGTAACGGTGTTTCCTTCTTCCTCAAAAAAATAGGGACCGATGATGAATTTTCTTGAGACTGCACACCACACAGTTACTTTGGGGGATACCTTAAATCACGCGTTTATGAATCAAAACCCTCCACTTTGGAAGCTTTGAAGGAAGAAATAACGTCTCAAGTTGCGTCAATTGATCAAGACTTACTGGAGCGCGTCCACCGAAACTTCCTGGACAGACTTGCCACGTGTTTCGAACAAGATGGGCACCATTTGTCCGATGTTATTTTTAAAACTTAAAATGGCATTTAATTCCCTACCTTCTGATAAAAATATAAAAAATTTAAGACTTCAACCATTGGAGTTACATTCATTTGTTTTTCGTCCGGTTCCCGTGAGACACCCTGTACAAGTATCCCATTACCGAGGTGTACGACTCTGTGGTAAATAATATAATTCATATTTCCAGGCGCTTTCCGGTGTCTTGTTGAAGGAGGTGGACATGTGGCGTTTGTAAAACATACTACAGTGCTGGAAAACACGGACGGCAAACGAAGAGAGTGGTGGGCAAGGAATACGCTGAATGAAGACTTTCAACTTCTCTGTCCTGATGGTTGGATTTCCCCTTTTACATTGGCCTATCAAAATTTGAGCTACAGCCAATCTTGGAGTGCGAATTCTACCATTCTAATATTGATGACCTCAATTACAATGTTGAATTTTCAGGAACAAGAGCGCAGTTGGACAGATACCAAGAGTGCAATTTGGGCAAAGCCAAAGCTAATGCGATAGTGACAAGAGGCGGTGAGGCTTACAACGGCACACAACAAAATGCTTATCTCAATCTCTTCACGTACGCACAACAGTTCTACGGCCGTAAGCAATGGGATGATTTCAAGTAAGCTTCCTGTTATCTCGTTAATTATTTTACAAGAAGGTTTCACAAAACAATGTACTATTGACAGAATAATCCTTACATGAAATCAAGATAACGTTTCTGATCAACTACTTAAAAAGTCCAAAAATCGAACGGTACCTAGTTATTGCTATCTGGCACAACTACCAGTACCAAAATATCGGTAATTGAAAAGCAACATTGCCAACATCACTACTCCCTTAAAAGGAGCCGCTGTCTAATTGGGGTAAAAAACTATTTTTTGTTTCATTATTGGTTTATTATCTTTGATTATTTCATCTAAACACAGCTGGATCGCATGCAACAAAAATTTTGAAAATCCGACTTTCAAATTTCTATCATGAAAAATTCACATTTTCTTCACAAATGAGCTAGGAAACTACTCATCCGATGTCGTTCAAATGTCTAGGGTGTGTTGCTTTCTACTCTATTCTCTGTGACAGATGAATATTATTTTTTGTATTTGAAGAAATATTAACGAATGAAACATATTGAAAAGCCTCAATAACTGGGTGGGATAAGAGAAATGAGTCCGCCATGAATGTTAGAATCGTATCCATCCCGAGTTCTGCCAGTCGGGGACAGGTAACAGAGCGACGGGCCCGACAGCTAGTGTTACACTCAAATTGACGAATTGTGGCATTTGTTCCACAACTTTTAATATTAAATATATTTTGGTAAAATTATATTTTATCAAAAATATGAGCAAAATCACACTTAAATGAAACAAGACGTTGAAAACAAATGGCGCTAAACGCAAGGCGTGTGAACGACGAAATTGATAACAAACGCTCGTATCGTTATCTGGAACAAATACCAGTAATTAGTAGTAAGTACTAAAATATCAGTAATTGAAAGGAAATATCGCCAACATCAATACTCCCTTAACCTTGATTCACATGGAGCAATTGGTGTGGCTGCAGGATTGCGTTCTGCAATCTGATTGGTTGAGAGCCAGCCTCAGTAATGGCAGACTATGGATGTTATAAACGAGGTACTTAATCCACGATGACCCGCCATATTGATATTTGTGGCAGTTGTTGGAAGACTAGGTATTATTTGGTAGAATTATATCACTTTATTGAAACGGCGTAAAACAAGATGTTGAAAACAAAATGGCGTTGAACGCCAGGTGTTGACTATGTGAAAACTTCATTACTTTTTGACGCACTGATAGAACTTCTTAGGTTCACTGCAGGCGATAATAACGACAGTGACACAAGACAAAAAAAGTGCGGAAGCAGCAAACTACTCGTACTAGGACTGTTTAATACAGCAGGAGCTCTGATATTTATGTTCATCTGATTGTAGTTTCGCCATGTTCGTATCTGAACCGCCCTACGCCGACTTGATATTCCAAGATGCTACGACTCAACTAAGGACGATCCCCAACCCCCAAAGGTGGTATTCTGATTACCTCGGTAAGGACTTCCTGAGAGCCAAAAGGATCGTCGACTGCTACGCAGGCGCTTCAGCTGCTGCATACTCACTCCCTCTCATCATCGCTACTGCCCTTGGAATTCTCCTAAGGTAATGATTTGTCACCCAATCGAACTTGTTCAAACTCAAATGAGTTGATCTATTTTTGACAAAATTGACTTCCCAATGAAACAAAATCCATCCAATAACTCGTCCAAGACGCATTTGAAATGCTCTATTAATTTGTATGCGTGCAACCTAGTTCAGTGCCTTTCTAGGATTTTGTACAAAAATCTCATAACCAAAGCTTCTCGCACTATCTTCCTAATTATTGTTATTAGGGATTAAAAAATGACGTACTTGGGTGTACATATCGACTGTTCTGTCGCACAAAACCCAGTCTGTCCCCCAGTTCAAAACTGGGGGACAGATTTATATGTCCCTTTATCTTTATGCAATTGGATGTGCTTTAGAAAAGCTCAAATTTAAGAATCAAAGGTAACAATAGACTTTATGTAAAAAAAAAAAAAAAAAAAACACGAAATTATGTATAATATATATTTATATTATAAAGAATGAGGATATACTTATATCATTTAAAAAAAAAGAAATGATTTGCTATTATGTTGATTCAGATGGGTTGTTACTCACAATCTCAACATGAGCATTCCATTGATCTTGATTGCAACAGCATTTATGCACTTTTCACAATTTTATCTTGTAATTGAATCATTTTGTACCATTTGTTTACTTCAATTATTGATAAATAATTTTTAAGCCAACGATTTCCCAGTTGAATTGTTACTGATCGTTATCGTATATTTCACTGTGTGATCTGATATTCTAGTTGTGTCGTTCTAGTTAACTTTATGAATCCGCCAAGCGATCAGGTTTGGTCGCATTTGCTTAGCGAATCCATTTATTCCAGAAATTCTGAAGATCTTATTCTGAAATTACGAGTATTAAATTTTGTCTTTAGCAAGGCATGTATACACACTGAATCCGTCCACAAGTCACTATACCGTCCTCATGAATTTAGTTGTAGCTAAGAAATTTTATTTATTGGTTATAAATTTTATGTCTGAATTTAAAAAAATTAATTAATTTTTTGATAACGTGGCTGCAGAAAAACCGATCCGGCCACCTGAAAATAATTTCGGTACTAGGCCCTGCTCATATTTGTTTCTAGGCAGGGTCATAGTTTTTGCATTGACAGAATTTTAAGAACCATAGTTCAACTTTATGTATATTTTTTGATTTTACCGTAATAGGTAGCTGTAATGTGTACTTGTAAATGTTCTGTTATATTACGTATGCAATAAATTTTATATTTTCACTTCGATAAAGTTTTCGTTCTTCTCCAAATGTTTCAAAACGGGATCGAAGTATCGTTTCAAAGTACACTCCTGAAACCCGTCTTGAACGGTCAATATCCACTTTCACAGGAATTCAATAAGCTTGTTTTCATACGACCAAAGTGGCAGTGTGGATGTTGTGGCTCAGCATGCGAAACCCAAATAAAAAGGTGGCAACAGACGGATTTTGCCACTGGTTCAAACAGCGCTAATCCTGTATCCTCAGTGAGTTCCAGACAATCGTTTATCCACAGAGACGAGCCTCCAGTACAAATGGCTCGTCACTCCTCTCTGAAAGGGAGACAACTGATGAAGAAAAACCAGAGTATTTGAAAAATCGTTTATTTCCACTGAAATTTAAGTAATCAGAGAGATTAACTTATATAGGGGCCACAAAAGTGAAAGTTCGAATAGGATCGGTTGATACAAGGCCACGAACTGAAAGATCTAATACTTAATAATAATTATTATTAGATCTTTCACTTCGCGGCCAATTATTGGATTAGTTGCCACGAAGAAGTGAAAGGAAACAGCTTCTGATATGCTGTTTATGGTGAAAGGGGTAAGTGATGAGGGAAGCGCATGGGAGTCAAGCTATTATACAAAATTATAAAAATGAACACAACAATGGAGAAAAACTTGAAGGAATTACGTCATTCAAAGATTTGTCTAACGATTACGTAATAATTTCGAATTTTTCAAGTAGAGATTATTTTTAGTTTTATACCCTACTTTAGAATTTAATATTTTACCGCTTCAATCTGAAAAGTTTTCATAAATAAAATGTTTCTCTAGTCGTAGCTTCCCTAACTAAATTTGAAATTCCTTCCCTACTCATTTTTCTAAGAACCTTATATTCCATTCTGAATCAATACGATATCCATCATACTCATTACTCGCCGCTATACTTTTGGTAACTTATCTTTCTTTGGCCAAACTTTCCTCATCCATTGATACAGACAGAGCCCTGTTAATCATACTAGGAGTATTCATTGTCCGATTCGACCATCGAATCGTTGTAAATCGAAGATGTGTGGTTCATGAGGCTCATAACCGTTTCCATGTCAAATCGTCGAAACGCGCTAGCGCTGCTTCCAGCGAAAACCAAATCAGTTCTTACCCGATAACACAAGCTTTGGAAAGCTGCCGCAACAATCGCTGCTGTATTTCGATTATTCGACATCGAATCGTCGAGTTAGACGGAGCGCATTGGCTCCCTTAAAAACTCAAATTTTGTTGAAGATTCGCCGTCGAATTTGGCGGGCCGTGAAGACCCCTATGGGAAAGCGGCATGTTTGTGAACTACTGGATGGTAATGTCACTATAAGTATCTTTCCTATAAATGGAGAACTTGTTTTCATTAATTAATGAAATGGAGAGATCTAGAAAATTTAGGAGATTACATCCAAATTCCAAAGTGAAGCTAATGTTGATTTAAGCATGATAATATTATGAGTCCAGTTGCCTTTCAGTATCCTTCCATAAAATGATTATTGGTTAACATTTTGAGCATTCCTCCTGGGCTTATCTGGCTGGCGGGTATTTGTAGGAGGTTTAGTGACATAAAATAGAGAGAAAAACCTTCGTCCAGAGCTTACGGCTTTTTAAGCCATCTTCAGGGAAACATGGCTTAATAAAGCTAAAAGCTCGGGACGAAGGTTTTTCTCTAGAGAAAATGTTTTTTTCTCTGGTAGGAGGTTCAGTGACATAAAATAGAGCTATTTTATGTCACTGAACCTCCTACAACACCACAAATACTCGTCGGTAAAATGATGATGTCATTCGTATCTATACCAATACAGGAGATTATCTGATTTCCATTTTTCCGCAAGCAATGGTCATAATGAAAATCATAGAAACATCAGCCTTCGGGCAGCTCTGACTTGAGTGAAACCCTTTGATTTGGACTGGGGCGACACTGACTGTGCCAAATGGATCCAAGCTGAACGGCTCTGCCATGTAGTGATTTTCACGTAGTGAACCCAGACGGATTTTGGGATGACGAACAATAAAAGTTTGACCAGGTAGTAGCGAATGCTAAATATTTAATGTACAATACATCAGTATTAGTAAAGCAAAATGACATGAAGCTCACAAAGCGAAACGATACAATACAATATCATCACAATCGAAGTACCTAGACGTTAAGTACAAACTTAAATTTACGATGTCATATTATCAAGTTCATTAAAACTATCTTACTAAATTATTAACACAGACAATTTTTTCACTCGGGTTAAGAACACCGTGATTTTTAAAACCGGGTTTTCTCCGTTTTTTGAAGTAGGTATTGAAAATTAATGCTAGAAATGTTCGATTTGGCCCCCTGAGGGTTTCACCGCATGGCGGATACCTTTGTTTTGCGCTCTCACTTCGAAACAAAAGCCTACCCGTTAAGAAAACTACATATCATATCATTTATACCATTTAGCGTATATATGTCGTATAAGTTGTATAATATGAGAAAAAACTTCGTCGCGCTAACTGGATATGAACGTGCGCTACCTTCACAACATACCTACTGGGTCACGATTCCAGACCACAGCAAGTCTGAGGTTCCAGTAGTACCGGCGCTTCACCATCCCGAAATAATTGGTGAATACAACAGAGCGGATTATTAAGGCATCGAATAAATTTCAAGGAAATAATGGATACATCACATACATGACATTTTCTAGTTATCATCAATTCCTGCATTGTAGTACTTACTGGTGAAGAGATTACGTGATGAACAGTGTATAAAAGCCAAATTTGTACATTTGCATCATCACACCTTTTCTAATTTCTGTTTCGTTTGTTAATATCGAAAAACACGACACCTGTACAGAAAACGAAATTGTACAGAAAACCATACAATCGATTATTATTAATAACAAATGGAATAAATAGTGATACATTTTTAAACAACTCAGCCTTTCAAAATCAGACTTGGAACAACATAAAACCAACACTCCGACGTAGCTTAGATAAAAAGTAAGTATGAAAGAAGCCTGCGGGGACTTATTGATATGGCAGTTTTTAGTTGATAATAAATTAATACCGTGACCAACGAAGTGCTATTTTGAGGTAAATAGCTATGGAAGAGGTAAATTTGAGTCGATTCCCTAAAGACAAGAGGATTTGCGGGGCCCCCAACCTGTTAGGTTTTTGACGTCTGTTACTGAGCCTTGTTCAAATTCATGGAGGAAGTACGTTAGTCTTGAGGGTTTCTGGGTTTTGTAGAAAGAGATGAGAGAGTTTTAGCAGACTACGTGCTACAAGGACCCTCAACTGGCAAACTCGTTCTTTTTAAAGTGGGCATTTCAATGAGTTAACCCATCATCGCCCGCCGTCGCCATATGGCATCGCTGGAGGCAGCATCTTGTTTATGTGATTCTTTAATAAAATTTATTAAGGAAGAATCACATAAACACGATGCTGTCCAAGATTTAATCTTGGACTCTGTGGTTAACTTCTGACTATTTTCTCATTCTGGAGCGTTCTCTTGAACACTATTTCAGTTAGTATTGTTTGGAAAGTCATCCAGTGTAGTTCTTAAAAATGGATGAGTTGGTGAACCCGAAAGTCGTTGAGGAGTTTATTGGAGTAAGTGATTATACTATAATGTTGTTAAGATGTTTATATTCATGAGGGTAAAGCTGCGTTCACATGGATGAGTAACCTCTGTAGTGCGTACAAACTAGTGGGGGGGGGGGGGGGGGGCTCGTGGAGTAGTAGTAGTAGCAGTGTGCGTAAAAAGCACAAGTGCGCAGTCTTTTACTGCGCAGCCTTGCATTGCTCGTTAATTTGGCTCATCGTGAGGTTTCAGCTGATGAAACAGTTTATAAAGAATAAACAGTGGAGAATAACGAGAGATCCAACAGTTTAAAGAGAATAAAACTAGAGATCCAACAATAACAAACAAATCGGGCCGGGGGGGGGGGGGGGCAGAAGGTATTGCGCACTCGTGCGATGCGTAAAATATCTCATTTTTTAGACCTGAGGACGGAGTCCCCCCACTCGATACCCTTGCTCCAGCCAATCAGGTGGCGTTACGCACAACGCAAGTTACGCATCCATGTGAACGCAGCTTTACTAAAGCCACAATTTGCTAAAGCCACAAACTAATGTAACAACCGAGATCTTATCTATACTAATCACGATGACTTCAGTTAAGGAAATGCTTAAGGTAGGTTCCGAGCTACCTCTGATTTCGGTGCGAAAATTGGGCTGAAAGTAAAGTAACGACTTGACTTTCGGTCTATGAATACGGCCAAAGGAAATGCTCAAGTATTTGCTAAAGCATTTCCTTAGTGACTGACTATGAATAGCTCAAGTCGCCGTTTCTCCTCACATCGTCACTTAAGCATTTCCTTTCAACTTAGTGAGGACTATGAATTCCGCCCTTAGACTTATCCTGCGTGTCCTTTAGAGTTCAGGACACTCCTGCGTTCTTCAGAAATGTATTCATCAGTTCGATGGCTTTGCTGGGCACTTACTAGAGGCTCATTTCCCTGGGTTAACAATAGAGAGTTCCAAGGAGATAAGTTCGCTTCGATAGGGCCTTGTTAACGTTCAATAAGACCGGCTTACCTACCTCACCAGGACTCATGGGACTTAAAGATAGGGCGTCCTTATCGTGAGGATCTGTTTGGTCCTATTGCAAAGTAACCTTACATATGGATAACAGTGATTGGCTCTCCCGCCCGTGTTAGTGTTTGTTCGCCAGTTGTCGAGTTTGTCATGTATAAAATCCAAGTCCAAGCGTTTGTCAAGGTGAACGTGTAAAAAACGGAAAATTAACGTCACCGTTAGATAACGCTATTAACGTCACTCCAGAACTGAGCATGTTTGGGCTTATCGTGTTAGCGTTTGGTCTTGCTCGCTCTAGGATAAGCCCTCAACAGCTGGTCCTATCAAAGCGGACTTATCTCCTGGAACTCCCTATTGTTACAGTATTCGTTGCGTCAAGGTTCGTATAATATAACAGGTGAGTGAATTTCAGTAAACAAATGACGTCATTGTAGTGTGAGGGCAGTGGACAACTCGCATCCCATTCTTTTGTCGAGGTTCATGTTGGGTCTTGTGGTTAAGTTGCCACAGACCAAGCCGATTCACAGGCCTTGTGTTCTCCCTCACTCCTATTAGTTGTCTACGATTGTATTTTCGACCACTACAATGAAATACCAAGTATGGATTAACAGCAATGTGTACCTCCTATAGACCAATTCACACATTGACACTCGTGTCAAAAATCCCCTATTTCCACTCCTGCCCGTTTGGACAGTTCGTTACTCCACCTGGATTTACTCATTCGATTAAGCCTAATTTTCCACGGTATTTGACATGTTTCCAAGTGAAATGGCTTTTTTATCACACTCTCGTTTTATTAAAAAAATCCTAAAATTCCCGATCCGATCACTCGATGAGTTGGACGTAGTTTGCAGGGAAGAGCCCAAAGGATCCGTCAGGAGCGAGTCCTTGCCACCAACCAGGGTCGATCCGCTCGATGTGGGTGATGATGTCACCAGGGTCGAACGATATTTCTGTTTCGTCAGCTGTGAAACGAGAAGAAATAGGGTAAAGTCATTTTCATGTTATAAAAATGTACCTACAAAATAAGGACTCTGAAGTTCAGCTGAGGGCTTTTGATTAAGAGTTATGGGGAGCAACTCCATAACCTTTGAATGGTGTTATCGTAAACAGTCGAGGAATGTACTAGCACTCCAGCAAAATTAGGCCTGAAAGGGGAGGGGGGGGGGGTACCTCGAAGTGACCTGGGAAAAGCTGGAAATCGTTCTAAAACCTTAAGATAGTTTTGATAACGATTAATGTAAGTTTGTACTCCGCCAGGAGGTGAGCTTAACTTTTGGAGCCCCAAAAATGTCGAAATTATCCGACTTTCTAAAAATTTCCGCTTATAACTCCTGGAAAACGCATCCTAGCGAAAACCTTACCGAGCGACAAATTAAAGAGCATTAAATTATGCGTCGGTTGACCCCCCTCCCCCACCTTAAAATTTGATCTATTTATGGGGTTATAATCGACGGCTGAAAAACGACGGTTTTTTCTCATATTGGGTAAAATTTACCATTTGACGACACTCTGTCGCCTGTAGCATCATACGTACTTGTCCTATCAAAACACTCTGGGGATCAAAGTTGTCGACAATTTAACGGCAAGTTTAAAGAACACCTAAATTTCAAAATTAGATGCCATACATAGAGGCATACATTAGATGCCAAATTCCAACAACAGTCATATGGGCAGGATGGATCAGGACTTAAATAAGTATCGTATGGGTATTCGCTCAAAAAATGGCAATGGGTGGTCTCAACGTGGCTGTTAGATAGGTATCATCTGCATAAAAAAAACGGCAGAAAATGTACCAAGATGGAGATCAAGGCATATAAGCAGCCACAATACGACTTTCAGGAATTCACGATTTTCAACGGGTGGTGCTGCCAAGAAAGGGATCTCGTCGAGTTCTTCCAGATACCCGACTCGACGGGAAAGATCATCTTTTGGCTTCTGTTGAAGAAAGAAGACGAAGGTTTTCACCGGCAGGCCGTACAGTGTCTGCAGAAAATGTGCACAGCTAGAGTAACAGTAGTAATAATATCACATTCGCCCCTCCCTCAGAATGGCACACGATCGCCCAGGAACTTGGGGCTTTCCGGATTCGAGTATTTCTTTGCAGAGGAGGCGAGCTGGGGGTTAGGGTTCCCAGCTGACCTGGAGTAGCAGGTGGCAGTGGTTGCTCTGTTGTGGTAGCTGAATACAAGTCTTCAGGAATGCAGTCAGGCTCAACCAGGACATCCTCAGTTGCTTCCGTCGTAAGTTCTTCGGTTCCAAGTGGAGCAAGATGTCTGGAGGACACTGTACACTCACGATCGTTTGGACATCGGATTCGAGCATAATCATGAGTTTCGCCTAAGAGAGTGACGTCTTTTACTAGGGGGTCAAATTTGGAACGGCGATCAAACTTCTTTTGGAGCATCGATCTTATGGAGTGAAGTGCGGGCTGAAGGACTGAAGGAATGTAAATTTCGTTGAATTGAGAGCTTTTCAACGAGTGGTAGAGATTTTTGTATGAGGAAAAATGGCGAAAATAATTTCCGTAGCAATGGTTTGGTTGTAATCGGAAAGCATTATAAACATTTCGTAATGATTTTTGACATTTTATGTCTTTACTCTGGCACATAACTCGAAAAACGTTACACAAAAGCGTTACACGAAATCGTCACGAAAATTTCTGATGATTTTCGCTTACAACCGATTCGTTGCTACGGAACTTTATCTTCGCCAGTTATCATCGTACAAAAATCGTTCACCACTCGTTGGATAGCTCTCGATTTACCTAACCATATTACGTTAACCACTGCGGAGTGCGTGGCCGACAAGCTGCGGTATGAGCGTGATTGTTTAAATAATTGTTTACACACAAGTGATCATTCTCAATAATTTATAATATTATTGTCTATACGAATGCAAGCTTCATAATTTATGATGAACCCTACAATTAAGTATAACAACTACGCTACTGGGGTAGGTGATGTAGCATTGTTTGAAGGTTCTTGAATCACTTCTTTAAAGACATAAAATGTCCCAATGTGTTGCAGACTCGTATGCAAGCATTTAATTCTCGACTGTATCAACAACAGGATGGAGTTGACATTCTTTTGACATTTTCATGTCTTTGCTTTGGCACATAAACTGAAACGGGAAAAATTTGTTTCCTTGATTCACCCTTTCCCTCAGATCACGTCAGAACACAAGCGACAGGCGGGCCACTACGTCAGAGCCTATGACGCACGAGTGTATGACGTCAGACGGCTGGCAGGAGGCCAACTAGTACGTGACAGCCTATGACGTAAGAGCCTATGACGTCAGACGGCTGGCCGGAGGCCAACTAGTACGTCAGAGCCTATGACGCACGAGCGTATGACGTCAGACGGCTGGCAGGAGGCCAACTAGTACGTGACAGCCTATGACGTCAGAGGGCTGGCTGGCTAGGTGATCGGTTCCTATCGATTTACGGTACCTATTTGAGACGGTTATTGATTATTTCTGACTGGTTTGGCGAATGTTTGTTAAATAAAAACACCTCAACTGGTTCAAATTCCTGAAATCACGTATTCATTATTATCCTTTTGTTTGTAACCAACAGTTGGTCCTGTGTTATGATCGGATTAGCAGATGAAGGTAGATGATTTTGGTTCTAATCTTTACTTATACACGTATAGTTTGTCAGGTGATCTTCCGTATCTCGGAGGAAGCCGGAGCTTCTTTGTAATCATCGATGTTCACAATGGTGGTGGGAGGAGGGTGGAAGGAGGAGAGAGGAGGGAGAAGACAGAAGGGAGGAGGGAGGAGGGAGTAGAAGAAGGTGAGGAGGAAGGTGGGCGGGGGGAAGATGAGAAGGGGTGAGGGGGAAGTAGGGAGGAGGTTGGACACCTCAGTATATAAGGAGGATAACGAGATCTCAAGCCCATAACGAATTCTCAAGCCCGTAACGGATTCTCAAGCCCGTAACGGACTCTCAAGCCCATAACGAGAGCTGAAGCAGATAACGTGATAGGGGGGGGGGGGGTGTCTTTTGGGTTACTACAAAGCAGTGAATATTGGCGGTATAGAGGAAATCCTTACGCCCAATGAATAGGCGGAAGGTCTTAGTAATAATGTATCACAATATTATTTGAGTGACTTTCTGGCGTCGGGTTTTTGCAAATAGGTCAAAATTTAATAGAACTTTTCAAAATTTGAACCCACTATTTTCTAAAAATGTAGGAATGTCATGAGATGTCCTTCCCACTCACCAGCTTGGTAGTCGTAGAGAGCTTCTGCTTTCAGTCCCGTGTCCAGCAGTTCATCAGCAGCAGCGTTGAACAATTCTTCGACCACAATCGGCTCTTCATCTCTGATTTCTACCACGAAACGGTAAATCAAAACGGTCAATTTGAAGTTATAAGGATCAATAATTTAAACTTATAAGGATCAATACACCTATTTGACTGATTTGAGAGCAACGTTTTCCGTTTCTACTGAAAACAATTGAGACATATTTTGAGATTTGGCTCTATTGAATTGGCAATACTACGTTAGAGCTGACGGGAAGTCAAAACAAACATATACGAGAATAGAAACTTCTGGGCTAAGGGCCATATCTCCAAGCGTCACACCCTCCTGTAGCCTAGTCATATTAGCTCTGAAAATGGGATTCATTTGAAAGTTTTGATTTTTCCACCATTCCTATTTTTTGGGTCGCTGAAATCGAATCTGAAGTTTGCTGGCAGAAATTTTACCAAGAACTTGTTTTGTTGTTGCACTTTTTGCTACAATTTTGGCACATTATCTCGTTTTTTGCCTATATCTCGAAAACTATGCGTTTCTTAAATGTCGATAGCCTCAAGTCCGTTACCACTCTCTTTAGCCTCAAACCGTTTCAAAGAGATATAATAATATTATTATTATAGAGATATAAAAATAGGAATGGTGGAAAAATAGGAATGGTGGAAAAATCAAAACTTTCAAAGAGATATAATAATATTATTATCTCTTTGTATGTCCAAATTTTCCGATTAGCTCTGCGGATGGCATCCTTGTTAACCTCGTAAGTTTTCGAAATACATGTGGGCAAAAAATACATAACAAAAACCAAGTTCCGGGCAAAATTTCTTCCAGCAAACTACAGATTAGACCCAAAAAACATAAAGGTTGAAAAAATAAAAACAGGATCAAAACTTTCCTGTGAAAATGCAAATATGCCAAGCCTAATGTTGGACTGACGTTATTTCGTTGCCTGCACTCGCAAAGATTTTCTTCAGCGCCAATATTGTCATGAGCAGGTGATATTTGAAGAACTGAAAAATTTGAAACGTACCAGGACTCGAAGCATCGAACGATGATTTCTTGGAGCCCAACAACTGGCCGGCGTTCGTGTTCTGTTCGAATATTGCGCGGGCGTCTGTAGTCCGCAATTTGATCAGCTCTTCGGCTTCCTGTCGTAAATATTGAAACGTTCAATTAATTAGAGTGAATAATTGTGACGAAGATGAACCAGAATACTTGACACAACACCCAGCATTGCAAATATAGGGAAACCGTTAGGGAGTAATTTTTGCGGACTTCAAATACTAGTAGCTACGTATATACTTATGATTTATATAAAAACCAACCTAAAGGGGCGGACAACCCATTAACGACAGGCAAAAGCGTAGAAATAAATTGGACAGTAAGAAACGGGCTTTTACAAACGCAAAACAGCTTTTCAATCCTCCTCCTTATGAAGAAAGACTGACTTACTTTTCTGTTAGCACTTTCAACTCTCCTCATCGGCTGCTCCGGACTTTCTCTTTCTTGAGCAGCCTGCTCCGCCTGCATCAAAATGGATAAATTACATAAATTAGGTACGTTTGGATTTTCAGAGGAAAGTTTTGCTATAGTTTCGATGTTATCATGTTTTTTAGGTCGCTGAACACGAATTTGAACTTTGCTGGCAAAAGTTGGTCCGGAACTTCGTTTTTCAGATTTTGACCTATACCTATCTCAAAAAGGAAGCGTTTTTTAGGCAAACCTATTCTACACAAAATTAAAGTAGACAAAATGTCATAATATGACATATTATGTTTCTCATACGTAACATTTTTTTATAAGACTAACCGTTACGCCGCTACAGCGCTCCTAAAAGGGGCCATATTTTCTATATCTAGTGGAACTCACGGTTCACCCGGAAATCGTTCTTGCTGTGATACTTAACTGTTGTAACAATTTATTACAAATAGAAGATATGGGTTATCTTGCATATTCATATTAAGTACTTTTTTCGTCCTCTTTGTCCACACTTTCTTCGATGGTCTCAACAACCGGCGAGCCCAGTTTGCCTTGAACTTTGACGTCGAATCGTCCGTCCTCGAGAGTATTTGTGACGTCGGCCTCGATTTTCACGTTATGTGCACAGCTGGTGCACTCGAGGCCTGCTTGTTTGCAGCTACATGCTTTTGATACGTGGCAGTTCGGGACGAGCAGGGGCTTGGTCACAGGCCATTCGAAGGTCGTTTCCAAGTCAAATCATCGGGATTTTGGAAGCAGCTGCAGTGCTGATGGTAGTTGCAGCTATTTTTGATAAGGTATTGAAAGCTGCCTTCTTATAAGTAATCTACCTCTGACGGTTTATCGACGGTTCACTTCTTCCTGTGTACCCGTACACATTGACCAGGAATCTTTCTCCTGCTGCTACAATGCTGCTATAACATGGGCAAGGTGGGAGTTTTTGGTGAGGGTTTTCACCAACAACATGTCATATAAATTGAATAATATACTTAATAAATTGTTACAACAGTTAAGTATCACTGCAAGGGCTATTTTCGCGTAAACATCGAATTTCACTAGATACAGGATATATGGCCCCTTTTGGGCGCGCTCTAACCGCGAAACGGTCAATCTTACAAATAAACGTTATACATAACGTTATTCACATACATATTTGTGAAACATAATAAATTTTGTCTACTTTAATTTTAGTATAAAATGGGTTTGTCGAAAAAACGCGTTCTCTCTGAAATGTAGGCCGGAAACGGAAAAAGTGGCAACATTTGGTCAAAAAGTGCCCAAAAAACAAAGTGTGTTCAGTGACCCAAGAAACAGTAAGGTGAGCAACATTAGGGTGAGCAAATCAAATCTATAGCAAAACTTTCTTCTTCAAGCTTAATTCCTAGCTTTCTTTCATTCCTAGCTTAATTGAAATCCGTCGAAAATGTATTTACACCATAGAAACCACACCTCGTTCGAGTATCATTCAACACAAAAATCCATTTCAATTCAAAAACGTTGTTCAAAATTGAAAATTTCGACCCAAGTCGCACTCTCTAGAAAATCATTTGATTGTGACCCGATTTCACTCACCGCTCGCTGCTGACCCTGTGACATCTTCACCGTCATAACTAAACTAATAAAAATGGTTCACCAAAATCGGCACTCCGCTTGTTCAATACAACTCGACAGAGACCTGCATGTACACAATTGTACATCCCTTCAATGAACCTTGATTTTACCATATCCTGCGCTGTATTGGACCGTAACTGTCATTTATAATTAACTGATTTTTACGTGTTTTATCGGTGAATTAATTGAATAAATTCATGAGTAAAATCATGGAAATCTCCAACACATACAGGTCGATGTTAAAGGCCAGAACCAGTAGAAACATTTAAAGAATAAATAAATAAATAAAACCAAATACCTAGTAGTAGTGAATGCAGCTAAAACTGGAAAAGTTTGTTATTTAGGTACACTCACTTCTTTTTCCAACTTTTCTTTGTCCAGTCTTTTCACTTCTTCTCGCTTCCTCTTCTCCTCGACCAGCCTTTGTTTCTCTTCGAGTTCTTCTTTTTGCCAAAACTTGTCTCGCTCTTCGGCGTTGATCTCATTTTTAGGGATGACCCTCTTGTAGACGGTACCCTGTAATCACGTGTACACATAAAAAGTCTTAAATATAAAAGTGAAAATGTTAAAAATGTATGGATAAAACTCCTGCTGAGACTACTCTTCTGTCACGTCTCATTGACGAGATTAGTAGTCGGTCAGCCACGGATTCAAACAGCCCCCCCCCCCCCCCTAATCCCATGTCCTCAGTGATTTGATTTTTAAATGCTATTTTATTAGTAAGATGCCATATACATGTCGCATCATAGTACTGTATGGCTGCAGCACCGGGCTATTAGCCGGGGTTTGGATCTTAATCTAAATAACTATTGATATTTTACTATTACTTACAATAAATTACTTCAAAACACTAAATCTACTCAATAAATTAACAAATACCGCTAAAAGTACCTAAATAAAATGAAAAAACCTCTACCGACCCATCAAAACATTTCTATTGCACTATTATTGCAACATGTCAAAAATTCCACTCTTCTACCAGCGCCTTCCGATATCTTCCCGCTCACACGACGAACCACCCAGTTCTTTCCATTCTGATACTGGTGAACCTCCTCGACCGACATGTAGAGAGTGCCAAACTGATCTCTCCGGATCTCTTTCAAAATATGGCACCGGCCCGAAAAATGAAGAACATCCTCATCTTCCCCCGAATTACAGAGGGGGAAAATCCGACCTGAAATCCACGGCTTGAAATTCAGATCAAGCACCTCACAGCGGGCTCTACAACTACTTTGGACAAGAAGTTGATCAGATCAAGGTTCTCATTGATCACACAGCTCGGCGGGCCCAAACGCTGATGAACCTGGGCTGTACGACCTCACACTTTACAGTTTCCCATAAACGCTTCTTCTTCACACCTGCGTTAACATGCCTTTGGGGACATCAGGACCAAGATTGAGAGCCATCCCATGCTACATAGTCCACACAGAGGCAAATGGGGTAAGCAAACATTGGCTCTACTCCACTCTCCATGAAAACCATTCAGTCCGAAGTCATATCCTCAGTGTGTAGCACGACACGGCTCTGTTGGATTCAGTCCAAATGGCTTATCACTCCTCTCCAAAGCCATTGTATATTGGACCACTGATGATCAGGACATACGAGGTACATCAGACTTTGGGCAGCTCCGACTTGAGTAAAACCGGAAAGTGAACCACAGACTGCCCCAAATCGATCCAGGTTGAACGGCTCTGCCATGTTGATGTGATTTGTCGCAACCTTTACACGTTGTATTGTCTCATCGAACCCCCAATGAACCAATTTATAGGGTTGTAATCGACGGCTGAAAACGACAATTTTTGCCATATTGGCTATAATAGGGGTATTCATGGTTTGAGTCGACTGTCGAGATCGTCGCAATCGAGCTGGTCGCAAACGGACTGAACCATGAACGCCCCCTTCGATGATCGTCGAGTTTCGAAGTGAAATCGTGGTTACAGCGCTCCGAGTGGATGAATGTAGTACTAGATCTGCTTTTTTTAAACTACTGTTATCTCAAGTATGCGATATCACATGACAACGCCCGTGTAAGTTTCCTTATCACACCGCTAGGAAGCGCTGCTGCAGTTCACGACCAAGCTCGACCATCGCTACTCGATTTTTACCAGACCTCCGACTCCGGAAAATCGACTCGACGGATCGAGTCGAGAATCCCAAGCCGCGCATGCGCACTCATCCCGTTTCCCATGGCAACCGCGACGTTTGCTACATTCGCGACTCAAACCATGAATACCCCTATTATACCATTTCACGACTTTCTGCCGCCTGTAGCATCAAAAGTAGGTACTGGTCTCATCAAAAGCACTTTCTGAATCAAAGATGTAGCGAATTTAACGGCAAGTTCAAAGAATATCAAAATTTTACAATTTGACCAATTTTAACCATACTTATATGCCAATTTCCAAGTCGCGCCTTTATTCCTGACAAAACTGGTCGCATGTTGACCCTTTTAAAGTTGGAGTCAATCGTCGCAGTATTTAATTCTCTTAATCTCTTGGTAAGATTTTCGCAAGGATGCTATGTTAAGGAGTTATAAGCGAAAAACGGAAGAAAGAACGAAAATCTCGACGTTTTTGAGGTACCAAGAGTCAAGTTAAACCCCTGGGGGGATACAAACTCAGATTACTCGTTTTCAAGACTATGTTTTCCAGAGTTTACTACTCGTTTTCAAGACGATTTCCAGCGTTCCCCAGGCTACTTCGAGATACCTTGTCCCCCTTTCAGGTCTAATTTTACTGGAATAATAGTTGAGTCGGACCCTTCAAAGAAAATTTAAACTAGGTAACATAACTTTAAACTAGTTTACTCTTACTTAACTCTTACTAGTTTACTCTTTACATTTAAACTAGTAACTCACACGAGACAATTTTACGAGATTTTGCAGACGGCAGTCAAGGTAGTTTCCAAAGCTAAATAAAGATAATGCGAAGGTCGTGTAGATAACGCTTATTACGAGAGCTCGTTTCCCAACAAGCTCAACGGACTCTCGAAATACTTGATCAATTATATATAACTAAATAGTGAAACTAGGACCAATACAGTGATTGATTCGAAGGAAAATTGATTGAAGAATGTTGTTGGTAATAGGAATTCTAAGGTTTTTGATGCAATGGCACATCCTCCCCGAACAGATCAAACGAAATATGATACCGTAAAATATCTTTGGATTGGGTCTAAACAGGCAAATTAATACTACGACAATTTGAAATTCACATGGAGTTTTTTTTGTGGTGTAAATGATGATGTGTATGTGTAAATGTACCTGTAGTAACTGTGCTCTAAGTGTTACTATAAAAAGTCTTTATGATCGTTATCTTTAAGAAATGAAGACACAGGTTGACATAAACGTGGCTCATAAAATCGACGCTGACGACGATTCGAAACGTTCAAAGGACAAAAATGATTTCATAAATTTCAAGGCGTTAGAGAGGTACCGTCTACTCATTGCGGGGAATGATCGAGAGACCAAACAACTAATCATAACATCCAAATCTGGGCTGATTGCTAATATACACACAATACAATACTAAACTGGTATAAAATCGACCAAATGTCAACTTACGACTGGCGCAGTCTGCCTGTCAACCTCCCCTATCCGCTCGGTGAAGCTGTAAGCAGACCCAGTGCTTTTTGACACCTTGTCCATAATAACATCAGGGTCGACCTCCTCGTCGTTTCGGGCGTTTATCGTGATGTGGGCTCCTTTGAGGAGTCGCTCGACGTCTCGAAAGTGGTTGGCACAGGTCCCTTTCCTCACAAAAGGAGCTCCTTCCCCTTGCTAAGAACAATTTATTGAATCAAACATTTTGGGTATAACATGAAGCACTAATTTGGGTTCAATTTATACAGATGACGTCTTACCCAATTTATAAGGACGCATTTCGGCAGGGTCGTTTTGGGATCAAGGACTCTTGCGAAGGCATATTGCACTTTGCCGCTGTTCAGTTCAGTTTGAAGTTCTTCTAATCCTCCATCTTCAAAAATTAGAAAGGGGAAAAAATGTAGTAATTGTATCCAGAAAAAAGCTGATGACAGACCAAGAGAAATTATAAACTTGGGCTTCAAAGTGTCACTTATAACAAGTGTGAAGGAAACCGGTTTTACTCACGTTTTTGAGATGAGATTTATAGGCGCGGGTAGAGGGCGAAAATGTACTTTACACAGGATGAAGTGTGTGGGGTTAATATACAGGATAGACAGGTAAAAGGTTAGGATGAAGGAACGTAGGCATTGCCCCTTGAATGGACCATTTTCGTAACTGATCCTTCCCTCCTTAGCCCGAGAGCAACATTTACTTTGTTCTTAGCCGATCAGGAGGCACTTTTAACTTTTGAACCACATATAAATGATTGTACACTCAATCCTCGCTTTGTGTTGTACTGATGGTGGTGTAAGCTGTGATATGTGTTGTCCAGGGAAATTAATGCTCTACCTTCCTCTTGCTCGAGAGCTGGAAATAATTTTAATCCCTCTTGGGTGTCCTGAATGACAGGTTTATGAGATTGCGACAATTTCTAGGTTGTGCAGCATATTTTAGATCCTAAACGCCACGAAATTTTCGTACTTTTTTCGATTTTTTGCCTATAACTCGAAAAGAACACATCCTACAGAAAATGACGATTGTGTATTTTGAAAAGTACACTCAATTCCGCGTTGAATAGCGTTTCAAACATCAAAATTGGTCCGGCAGTTCAGCCGCAATCGCCCGCCAAAGATAGGTGAGCCCTTTTTCGCACTAACTTTCCAGGGATATTAGGGAGCAGACAAAAAAGGTGTATTTAATTGGATCCAAATGACAGATCTCCTTAAACTGAAGGTTCCATAATCGATCTAGTAACCAATTAACGCCTCGCGATTTCTGTAGCCATCTACCAGAAAAAGGCGAATAGGCTCCGAACAATAGAAAGGACGCGAAGGCGTGAAATCGCGGAGAATCGGACGGCGACTCTCGCTCAGCGTCCGAGCGAATCACTTTCCATGGTTCACATCCTTAACAGGCGAGACGCCTCAGAAGGGCAGTCCACGGCCTACTAGAAAGGCCTAGCTCTCGTGACGGGGTTCGATGGTCGTTCCTCACAATTAATCTGTATAACAGCCAATTAGAAAAGCAAAGATGAACTGTGAAACGCTAAGGTGTGAATAACAGGCTCTGCAGACCATATCCACTAGTAAGGTACCCACCAAAACGGTTTTGGAAACTATAAAATAGGTAGGTAGTTACCAATAACTCTCAAATTAAATTTCTTCGTGAATTTTTGAACATTGTGTTCGTCGAAATGCCTGTGTCACTATTGGCTCACCTAGAAAGTACGAGTTTGGTTTCGCTCTTCATACATTTTGTCGAAGATGTTATGAGGCTGTTCAATTTGAAAATTTCTAAAAATAATAATCATTTCTGAGACAAACGAATACAATATACAAAACTCTGCAAATTCTTGACACAACGGTTTATTATCTTCCTTGTGCAGATCACCCTTCTGTCTATACCACACTGTGTTGCAAATCGGCACCATACCATATTCTCACCGTACTCATACCATTTCTTTCCTATCATACCGTACTGTACTATACTAAATCATACATACAATAATATACCATACCATACTCATACCATGTCGTACCAAAATTCGTTTTGAACCCCTTCCCCTTGACCTAGGGTTATGAAAAGTTTCGAGGACCATTGTGGGGTTGGTCGAAACCCATAAAAAAAATTTCGTAATTTTAACTCAACGCTAACTGGGCAAAGTGCCGCGGACGGCGTACGGCGGACGGACGGATTTTTTTTTATTCGATTTTCTGAATCTACGTATCTTGAAACGTAAACCAACAAATTTTGAGGGGGGTTAAAATTTTTTTTTCTTTCGGCGATTCCAATGGTTCATTATCGAAGATAATAAACCAAAATGAAGTACGAGGTACGCGGTGTGGGTGTGGGAGGGGGCGCAGAGACATAAAAGGTCTCGTCGTATGGCGCACTAGTTGGTCTCCTGCCAGCCGTATTACGTCATACGCTCGTGCGTCATAGGCTCTGACGTAGGTACTTGTTGGCCTCCTGCCAGCCGTCTTACGTCATACGCTCGTGCGTCATAGGCTCTGACGCATTAGTTGGTCCCCTGCCAGCCGTCTTACGTCATACGCTCGTGCGTCATAGGCTCTGACGCACTAGTTAGCCTCCTGCCAGCCAACCTACGTCATACGCTCGTGCGTCATAGGCTCTGACGCACTAGTTGTCTCCTGCCAGCCGTCTTACGTCATACGCTCGTGCGTCATAGGCTCTGACGTACTTGTTGGCCTCCTGCCAGCCGTCTTACGTCATACGCTCGTGCGTCATAGGCTCTGACGTACTTGTTGGCCTCCTGCCAGCTGTCTTACGTCATTCGCTCGTGCGTCATAGGCTCTGACGTACTTGTTGGCCTCCTGCCAGCCGTCTTACGTCATACGCTCATGCGTAATAGGCTCTGACGTACTAGTTGGCCTCCTGCCAGCCGTCTTACGTCATACGCTCGTGCGTCATAGGCTCTGACGTAATGGCCCGCCGGTCGCTTGTGTTCTGACGTGATCTGAGGGAAAGGGTGAATCAAGGGAACAAATTTTTCCCGTTTCAGTTTATGTGCCAAAGCAAAGACATGAAAATGTCAAAAAAATATGTAAATAGGTACCTAAGCCCAACTGTAATGTCAATTTTCTGACAATGAGTTTTCGACTATAGTTTTCATACCTTTTTACTTAAGTACTTATTGCAATTTGAGACTGATAATGAGCTGTTTGCAAATAAAAAGTCTGATAACTACTTTATTACATCTTATTAATCTATTTTCAAGTTCCGATTCACAGTTGAATGTATTTTATTTAGATGTCGTAAAATTCGAAAACGATGGAATGACGAAACCTGTCGACTACTGACTCAAGTGATACTGTCGACTTCTAACACATGTAGGTCGACTACTAGTGCAAAACCATGTCGACTACTGAAGAAAATGTTGGTCACTGGTGTCGACTACTACCTAGAGCATTGGGATTTTTTACAAAACTTGTTTTTCCCTTTTCAAACCATGTTGAATAATATTTCCCGCTGCCAGGTCTTTTAGGGAAGGATCTTGGGTACACAATGAACAGGTTTGCAATGAGAAAAAAACCGAGTGAATATTGAAATGTCATCCATTTCTGACCTATATTTAAAATTTCAAGTCAATAGCTCAGCATCAAAATTTAATTTGTATTATTACAAAAAGGTATTATTTAAACAATTTTACAGACAAGAAACCGAGTGAATATTGCATTGTGATCCAGTTCTGACCTATTTTTAAAATTTCAAGTCAATAGCTCAGCATCAAAATTTAATTTGTATTATTACAAAAAGGTATCATTTAAACAATTTTACAGATGAGAAACCGAGTGAATATTGCAATGTGGTCTATCCCCGACTCACGGTTAAAATTTCTAGACTGTAGTTTACCTGGAAGATGAAAAAAGGCAGTTTTATTCTGGGCGGCTACCCGGGACCCACCTAACGGCCGTTTTCGACGCGAAGTTTAGTGTTTTTCCTAAACCTTTGCGCGCTCACTGTGAATGAAAGGCTGGTCGCACAAAAATCCAATTGGTCTTAAAAATTACACCGTTTCATGAGAATTTTTAGAGATATGACATTGTCGAAATTTCAAAGTTCGTTTTGAACCCCTTCCCCTTGACCTAGGGTTATGAAAAGTTTCGAGGATCATTGTGGGGCTGGTCCAAACCCAGAAACCAAATTTCGTAATTTTAGCTCAACGCTAACTGGGCAAAGTGGCACGGACGGCGGACGGCGTACGGGTGACGGACGGATTTTTTTTTATTCGATTTTCTGAATCTACGTATCTTGAAACGTAAACCAACAAATTTTGAGGGGGGGTTAAAAAATTTTTTTCTTTGGGCGATTCCAATGGTTCATTATGGAAGATAATAAACCAAAATCAGCAAAAAATTGGAAGATGAAGTCGTTATAGTATACAGAATTTGGTTATAAAACACGTTTGGAGGGCAAATGAGGGGGTTGGTAAATGGTTGAAATGTAGTAAATCGAATACTTTGAAAATTGGTTCTAAAATTTCATGGTGCATGACTTGAATTTTTTCTGTTTATCGATCGGTTTTGTACGAACAAAGACATATCGCTAGCTGACAACGGAAGTGGCGTAAGTCCGAATCTGAAGATTTGACAAAATCGAGATTGAATTTAGCCAAATCTTCAATGCTCCAATTTGATGCTCAAAACTGTCGCAAGAGAGCATGGTTGCAAATTCAAATCTCATTCATATCAAGTCGTGTTTGCTGCCATGAGGTTGCATGTCATATGAAAGCCCTCATAAATAGCTTTGAAATGACTCCAATTTCAACTCTCTGTCTTGTCTAGGAGAGCTGCTATGTCCATTTGAAAATTACGCGAAATGTCAACATTTGGCGGTTTTTGGAAACTTTACACAGTCATATTTTAGGAACCGTTAGAGATATTGAGCTGAAATTTGGTACTTTTATTAGTTTCCATGAAGATGAATGAATAGTTGATTTATTCCGATAGATAGAATTATATTAGATAACCATGTACCAAATTTAATCAAAATCTGACGAAGGAAAAAAGTGTGTTGATTTGACATGTTTGGCATTGTCGGGTCACACTCATTTTTTTCAAAATTCGTACTTACACCACTTCTGTTCTCAGCAAGCGACATTTGGTATGACCATATGCAGCAGGGAGTGCACGAGGCACTTGCTTATCTTGCCTCGAGCGCTTTCTCCAGACTTCTCGCCAAGAGCCCTTACCACCTGCGCTAAGGATCGGTCCGCCCACGCGAGAGTGAGTCACCGTTGGGCGACGGGCCTTTCTAGCCGGGTCTTGGACGCAGCTCTACTGTTAGGTATAACCGTTTTCTAAGCCCCAGACAACGGACGTTAATTGAACGCAATGCTCGGTCGACCCGTTTCTTTTAATCAACCCGGCGAGAAACAAGCGGAACACTTACCGCCTTTGGCGACGAACTCCAAATCGTTGCTTTGCCCCTCATAGCCGAACAGAGCCCTGGAAAAACGAAGAAGTACAGAAATTGACGTTTTCATGTTACAGTTATCGTGTACTAGAAAATACATATGACAAAAATATGATATCTCTTACTCCTTAACCTTAGGGCGATGGTACCCAGGATTTACAGTCTATCATAACAAGAAATTGAGCTCGAGACTTCAAAATATTTTTCAAAGGTCTCCCCAATCTTAAATCTTTTAAAACGCATATCAAGAAACACATACAAATGTATAAGTAGGTAGGTTCAGAGTTCTTGTCTCGAAGGTGTATACAAATTTTTGTATTTTGTTTTTCTTCAGGTAGGATGTTTTTCTTTTACAAAAAAAAAAAATTTTAAGAACTTAGTTGTTATTGTACTTATAGTACTTAGTCTAACTTAGCAACTCCTCCCCTCAACGCAAGCGTAGCTTCGTAGGGGAGTACAATTGTATCCCTATATTGCTCATTAATTGCGTATTTTCAAAAATAAACGTATGTCTTAAATATCGAAAATTATATTAGTCATCAGTTCGTTAGTGACCTTAGAACACAAGGCATGAAGACCTTAGAACTTCGACCCAAATTGAACAGGGGAATTTGGCGCATTTACACTAATTTATATAACTTTGACCAACTTCAAATATCTCACTCAGTGAACTTAATATTAGTGGTACATTGACAGGTCAGAGGCAGAAGAAAATACGTCTATTTTGTGACTGAGCCACACACATGTACCTGTATGTATAGGTAACGCATTTCGACTTATTGTAGAAGTAGGTATACGAGTATAATAATTATTAGAGATGAAGCTCTGGGGCTTTCGTTGACATTTTTCAAAAACGATGAAAAACAAATTGTTTCATTTTATTTATTAGAATGTAATTTAGCGTTGTCAAAAGTCAAGGAAAATAATTTGGCTGTTAACTTGACTAACAGTAATTATTACTGTTCGTCAAGTTAACAGCCAACTGAAGACGTACACGAAAACTGGTCGAATCGGACAAATTTGAAATTGATAGGTGGAGGACCACGTGTCCAAGAACATGGAAATTGTAAAGAAAGGTCGACAAATTTGTCAACGAATAGGTGGTAACTGACTGACAGTGCATGGAACATTTCGTCGAAGCAACACAGCCTAACCCACAATTTGGACGAGATGAAGATGAGACGCTTTTTATTCCAAATTTCGCGCTGGGTAGTGCGGCGTCGTCAGAATCGGACGCTGAAAGCGCCAAAATCACAACAAATCTCCAAAATCTAGACTCAACGGTTTTATTATCTTTTTCGTGCAGATCACCCTTCAGTATAGACCACTAAAGATTTAATAATTATCATAATGAATTATCATTGATAATTATTATCAAGTAACTTAAATTATTATTAATGATTGATAAATATTGTGAGTTATTAATAACAATTAATACAGATTATCAATTATTTTTAATTTTTTATCGAGTTAATTAATTAATTCGATATCTGAAAACCCTGTGCTGTACGAATCAGCTGGGCGCATGATTCACCCTCGTGTTGAGCTCTCATTGTGAACGAACGGCTGGTCGTACAAACTACCGGATGGTCTCAAAAAATTCCAAAAATTAAACTCTTTCTAAATTTCTACTCAAAACTAGCCCAATCAATATGCATTTTTCGAGACATGACGTTTTCAAAATTTCACCATCGTATTCAACGTTGACAATATAAACTAAGGTGTTACTCGGCAAAAAATGTGTTACGATACAAATTTTGTTATAAAACCGCTAAATTTGCTCTTAGAGCCATGCTGCATTCCTGTAGATTTTGAACCAATCGTACCTCCACTTTTTTTTTCTTTGAAACGACAATTTGCATTTGTTGGTGATTATACCTATTCTGATTAAATCAAATTTGCTAAGTAATCACTGTAATTTCAGGCGTCGAAAAACTAAGACACCGCTCATGTTTCTGTTGAATTATTACTTATAAGTTCGTATCATGATCGGTGATTCAGCTCATTCAGGTCTGAGAGCTGTCAACGTGGTAAATTTGTTCCCCATCTGCATCCCCATTTCTCCCATCTGCATTAGAATGAAGGGAATTGATTATTAATTTTTCTCATTTGTTTCTTCTTGTAGAGCTTCTGCTCTAGTTTCGTTTGATACGTTGATATTTATTGATATTTGATCAATTCATGGAAAACAAGCAGTTTCAGTTAGAAAAGAGTATAGAAAACCATGTGTCGTTCTCTCACCCCTAATTTGGTGAGAGAAAGACCTGGGATGTGAGAGATAGACTGCTTGCCAACGCCTTTTTTTATTTGATTTTGAGTTTTACTATTATTCAGTTTTGTAGTCAGATCTAGTTTTTCTTATTATTAACCATAAGGCTGTATTATCCCAAGTGTTTTTAGATCTCTAATAAATGTAGGGACTCCAATTTAAATTGTTTATTAGGAAAAGTTTCAAGTTATCTACGTTTTAATAGTTACCTGGTCGCAAGTTTAGGCTATTTTTACGACTAGCTGTCACGGTAATTAGTTACATACCTTAGGTGCTTTTTACTTCTATTGAGTCTTGAACGCTACTATAAGTACCTAAATCATTTACAGTGTCATTCTTGTGTTTCAAACACGAAACATAAATGCATTTTGGAAATGAACTTTTTTTTCAATTCAATTCATTCCAATATTGATTTCGAAAGGTAAAACTTTCGTGAGGTATGCAAAAATCTGTATTAGCTCCTAAATTATTCTATAATATTTTAGTGTACATTATCAACACTATGAACTTAATATTTAGTTTCAATTGTTTGGATACTGACATGTCTTTGGAGTTCTGACAGGCGAGAGAATTACGAGAAGGGTGAGAGAATGACAAATCCCACGAAAAACACTTGAAATGTCGTTCTCTCTTACACAAGTCATCCTCACACTCTAGCAATTTCTTAATTAATTTTTAATAAACTAATTGAGCATGTTCCTCAATGCCCCATCGTGGAAAAGCATCTAGAATGACAGGTGAAAGTACGTCCCTGATTTTTTCCAGAATTTAATTCGGATTTTCAATTTTCTGGAAAGGTGGGTCTTCGATTTCCCGTTTCAGGTTGAATGGCCCTTATCTGAAACGTACATCAAGATAATATCTTGATTTTATGTTTGATGTTGGTGATTTCGGGTTTTCGGCTCTCCTAAAACGCTAGGTTTTTGTAAGTGCAAATACTCTGGCAATGGGGCGATATGTACACAATGAACACCACAATGACAGTTCGGTGGCTGTACTACTAGCCCATATTTTTAAGAGTTGAATTAGGTAAGTAGATTTTGGAGTCTAAAATACCACAGTAGTGTCTTTTATAAGAGGTACATGTTCCAAGGTATTACAGGTGTGCGAAGGTAGGTATTTGCTAGCGTTCGATATCTCAGACGTTTCACCTGGCCGCCTAGTCGATATTAAAAATGTGATAAGATTGAGGTACTTTAGAAGAGTTTGTTTATAATGTGCACCTACGGTGGAAATATGAGAAGCGGTAGGTCGTAAATAAACTGACAACTCACCAATCCGTGGACGACTTGCCGTCGACGACGTCTTTCCAAGCGTCGAGGATCGCATCCCGGTTCTTGTTGAGGTTGATGGCCATCACTGGGGGTCTCCCGGCGTCCGGAAAGCTGATGAACGGGAGTTCACTGGAGCTACAAGGTCCCGAGCTCTCAACTGAAAGGAAATGAGATTGTGCCGTTTGCAAGAGGACGAGGACATGGAAAATATAAAGACAGCAGTGCCCGCTGCCGGAGGCTAGACAAAGACAACCGAGGAAGATGAAGACTTGTCATGGATACTAGACTCAGTGGAGTGGAGTATCCATGCAATAACCGGTGTAGCATCCATGAGACCAAAAGAACCAACCTAACGGAAAGAAATATCAGTTGATAGTATTCTATGCTCAATCTATGCTCACAAAAAAACAACCTATCTCTCCAATCCGAATGAAGAAGCTCACGAATCGTGAATGAAAACACTATAATATTATGTCGTTCAGTGCTGCCAGATTGGGCGGTTTACCGCAAATTGGGCCATTTTGAAAGGTCACTTGGCGGGTAGAATTGCCTCCCGGCGGTAAACCGCCGTTTGGGCTATTTCTCCCGCAAAGTCGAAAATTCAACATATTTTCTCTATTGAATTTGTTTTTCGGTGTTGGCAATAGAGATGGGCGATCCGCTCATGAGTAAAAAGAACTGGCTCTTGAAAGTGAGTGAGCGAACGATGAAAGAGCGGCAGCTCTTCCACCTTCTATGACGAACCGAGTGGAATCGGGTTCGTTCGATCACCGTCGGCTCTGACTCTCCCTTCGGAGTGTAGGAAGGTGCCGGGGGGGGGGATCGGATCAGCAACACTGCTCCTAGTGATCACTGATCAACGATCTGATCCAATTGAGTGATGAGCGGGATCGTCAGGATCGAGGGATCTCGGTCGATTGATCGAGGGATCTCGTTCGATTGATCGAGGGATCTCGTTCGATAGATCGAGAGCTATTCCTCAATCAAATTGCAATCCATCTCTCAAATCACTAGTAGAATGTACCTAATGTAAATCACTAGTAGCATAAAAACGCTCTAGTATGTCATCGAACGTCAACTGTTCTCGTCGGATATTCGCACCGCGCTCGGCCGTTTTACGCAAAGTTTTACGCAAAGCTGATTGTACACCATATGTATATAGATCTATGGTGTACACACGTATACTGCTTGGCGCGTTTCTTCCGTTTATTCAAAATGGATCCTTGCACTTCTTATTCATGTCCCGAATGTGAGAACCAAAACCGCCAAATTGGGCTATTCTGTATTCAAACCGTGCAGTTTTGGACTTTTAAATTCCCTGAAATTTCAGTGGTAGTAAAACTCCGTAGACCAAGTAAAACCCAAGATAGAGCTCTGCAAAAAAAGACCATTCGTTCAAAACAGTGAAAATTTTATGTTACGGTCATTTTTCTAGACTCGTACCGGCCAAACTACGGGTCCTACGAAAAAGTCGTGACGGAAGGATTTTAAGATAATTTAAGACCGAACTGCTGCTTCTAGAACGAATAGTTTTCTCAAAAACCAACAAAAAACCGAAAAGTGGGAAACCGGAATTCTGGACCCAACTGACTTGAAATGAGCACGGCGTCATGAAGACCTTTTATATCATAGTCTTATGCTTAACTTTCTTAAAGAGTTCAATTCTTAATGGTTAAGTACATTTTTTAATTTTAAATGATCTTTCATAACTAACCGAACACTTCCTGACCTTTCTGTACTCGCACGTATAGGTAATTATTAATATTATATTTATATCAGTTTAAAACAAGTTTATTCTTCAACCAAGTTTATGGTTTCAACAGCTATTTCGTTGAATAGTCTACAGCGTTATTATTTGTTCGGCGACTGTGACTGCTCCCAAGTACAAACGGTGAGGTTGTGTTGATTCACGGACCGTGAACAGTACTACCTAGTACAGGACTACCTAGTTCAGTCCATCTAGACCAAAAATGGGCGAGTGGAGGAACTAAAAATACTAGTTCCAATTTTTTCAGGAATGTGTAGAAGGGTCCCCTGAGCAAGAAAAATAAAGTCCCACCAAACCTAGGTGCCGCGGTACGAGTGGTGGGGGGAGCTTTAAAGGTACCATTTTTCAGTTTTTCGCCTATACCTCGAAAGCGTTTTCCCATCGAAATACCTCAAAATATGAAATAGCTGAAGGACTGAAGGAATGTAAATTTCGTTAAATTGAGAGCTTTTTAACGAGTGGTGGAGATTTTTGTATGAGGAAGAATGGCGAAAATAATTTCCGTAGCAATGGTTAACCAAATTTGGTTGTAATCGGAAAGCATTATAAACATTTCGTAATGATTTTTGACATTTTATGTCTTTACTCTGGCACATAACTCGAAAAACGTTACACAAAAGCGTTACACGAAATCGTCACGAAAATTTCTGATGATTTTCGCTTACAACCGATTCGTTGCTACGGAAATTTATCTTCGCCAGTTATCATCGTACAAAAATCGTTCACCACTCGTTGGATAGCTCTCGATTTACCTAACCATATTACGTTAACCACTGCGGAGTGCGTGGCCGACAAGCTGCGGTATGAGCGTGATTGTTTAAATAATTGTTTACACACAGGTGATCATTCTCAATAATTTATATTGTCAACACGAATGCAAGCTTCATAATTGAAACTATAATTCAACGTTTATTACATTAATTAAAGAACTAAGTCTAATTACCAATTCTTTTATGATGAACACTACAATTAAGTATAACAACTACGCTACTGGGGTAGGTGATGTAGCATATGCTACCATTCAGGGGCCTTTGAACAGTATTGTTCAAAGGCCCCTGAATCCCTTCTTTAAAGACATAAAATGTCCCAATGTGTTGCAGACTCGTATGCAAGCATTTCTTTTACACCTACTCCTTGTTTATCTCAGTTTGATAACCCCGAAACAGAAACGCTGTACTGAGAGTGAGAGTACACCGATAACCCGCACACAGATGGATGCCAATGCATAAGGGATCTATCAACATTTTCTGGTGTACTCAATCTTTATGTTGTTTATGTATCCCAACCGTTGTAGGTATAACGCTATTTACTGAAGTGTTTTCCTCAATAAAAGATTTATTAGATGTCGATGGGCAGACTGACCAATTTGGGTGGACAAAAATCTGAAACTCGGAGATCTTTTAGGAAATTTCACGGTGATCACGAAAGTAGTGAGGAAGAAATGGGGGTTTCAGATATCTGCCTCCTTCTGGCCCCTCTGACGTCATCACCACCTCCCTTCGCTACCACCCGATCACCTAGCCAGCCAGCCCTCTGACGTCATACGCTCGTGCGTCATAGGCTCTGATGTACTAGTTGGCCTCCTGCCAGCCGACTGACGTCATACGCTCGTGTGTCATAGGCTCTGACGTACTAGTTAGCCTCCTGCCAGCCGTCTGACGTCATACGCTCATGTATCATAGGCTCTGACGTATTAGTTGGCCTCCTGCCAGCCGTCTGACGTCATACGCTCGTACGTCATAGGCTCTGACGTAGTGGGCCGCCGGTCGCTTGTGTTCTGAAGTGATCTGAGGGAAAGGTGAATCAAGGGAACAAATTTTCTCTAAGTACCTACCTACCAAGATATTTTTGTTTGCTCTCCAAGTTTCGTTTGATCCTAGAGCTTGAGCACGCAAAACACTAGGCTTGGCTGAAATCGTGTGTACAAAACAATGAAGATGGGGGTTATAAATTTGAAGTCGTCTTTCACAAGGCACATTTTTTCTGTCTGAGCATCGATAAAAAAAAGTAACCGAAGACGGTGAGGGGGGTAACCGGTGTTTCTCTATCCGCTATATCGTACCTTCGCGTAGTTTCCGGGGTCTGCAGACGACGTTAATCCCAAGGTATATCCGACCCGACACATGATTAGAGTTTGTGACACGGCGAATGGAAGATAAGAGGAAACTCCAGGCGTTGTAATGGAAAGCTAACAGACGCTGCACGTAATACACCTCACAGATTAGCATTTCGCGTTCCTCGGGTCCTTCCCACGACGGATTCAATTAGAGTATCGCAAGCGGGCGAAATTCCGACTGTCGGAAGCAATAGGATGGGCCTGCATTTCGGTTTCAAATTTTCCGAAGGCTTTGGCAGCGTTGTATTTTGGCACGGATATGTTTTCGAGCTCGGCCAGTGTATTAAGAATCACACAATAAATTATAATTTCATGGATTTGAATAGCAAACGACATTTAGGCTCGTGTGTCACTGGTACAAATTGCAGGGACGATGGGAAATTAACTTTTACTACCAAATATTTGAAGAGGAACAAAAGATCAAATGACCAAATGACCAAATTAGTTAGTTTTAGAAATAACCAACAAATCAAGGGATCGGCCAATCGATTTATAGGATCTTACAGGGTATGCAACGCCTATACTGCCCTGTTACGGAAAACCGCCACAATTCTAAATAAGAATTATTGCGTTTACAGAAATCAGCTTCTAAGTTTACCATGAAAACTCCCCTTTGTTTATACTGCAAAACATTCGCGCAACCAAAATTTGATGGATAATGGTTTTCAATAACACTTTTTCCTATTGATTTACAGCATTTCAGCCGATTCTGGCTGGTTTTTCGAATGTTTGTTAAATAAAAACACCTCAAATCGTTTTACATTCACAAATAGAGGTGGCTTTTGGTTTATTATCTTCGATAATGAACCTTTGGAATCGCCCAAGAAAAACAAATTACCACCATAAAATTTGAGGGTTTACGTTTCAAGATAGGTACGTAGATTCCAAAAATCGAATAAAAAACCATCTGTCCGTCCGCAGCACTTTGCCCAGTAGAGCCAAAATTACGAAATTTGGTTGTTCACCGGTTCGGACAAGTCTTACGATGATCCTTGAAACTTTTCGAAATCCTAGGTCAATTGGAAAGGGTTCGAAATGAATTTTGGAACTTTAAAAATACAACTTTCGCTAAAATTTTCAGTTTATGTTTGAACAAGTCCATGGCACTTTGCTCAGTTAGCGCTGTGCTAAAATTACGAAATTTGGTTTACAAGTTCGGAGCACACCCAGAATGATCCTTGAGAACTTTCATGGCCCTAGGTCAATGAGAAGGGGTCCAAAACGAATTTTGAAGTTTTTTGTTCAACTTCCCGATGAGCTAGAGACTTGAAATTTTAAATATAGGTCAGAACTCGATGCCAATGCAATATTCACTTGGTTTCTTGCCTGTGAAATTGTTTACATTATTCTTATTTGTTTAAATAATTTAAATTTGGATGATGAACACGGGTCTTGAAATTTTAAACATGGGTCGCGGAAGGATGACAATGCAATATTCACTTGGTACCTATTTGTTTAAACGAATCGTTTCACGTTTCAAGATAAGCACGTAGATTCAGAAAATCGAATTAAAAAATAATCCGTCCGTCTCGTGTGTGAAATTCGATTTTATTATTTCAGATTCTACCCAACTACTAAAGATGAGTAGAGGAGAGGGTACCACGGGTATAGTAACTGCCCATGAAACCAAGTGGCTCAAGTACTAAAGATGACTAGAGAAGAGCGTACCGTACCCGAACTGCACAAGAAACCAAGTGGTCCATTTGTTCCGCTCGTGAACTTCGCCTCGTCTTTTCTTCAACCTAAATGGGCCACGGGGTTTGACGTGGTAAAAGTGATGAGGCTGTATTTTATCAGTGTCTCCCTCAAAAAGTTTTTATTTTTTTTATTTTTTATTTTTTTTTTACTTTTTCCTTCTTCTCTTCATAATGTCTCGCATACTATGGAAACCTCTTCTTCCCGTCAATCATTCCTCACTCCGCACACCGCGGGCCTGCTGGCCTCAGCAGTTGTAATCCTAGCTCTATTAAGAAGTCTTGCCTTACATATAAAGCAGCCGGAGTAAGCGCACTTCCCTTGAGGCGGTTGACGGCGACAAATGGGAGCTTCGAGATGGAGAAAAATGTTTGAGGCGAGGGTGTGGTCGTAACTGGAGCGATAATTCATCTTCAAACAAATTGGTTGGGGTTAATTCTTGTTTTGAAATTCCAAAAGGGTAAAGCTAATTTGGGGGATTTCGTAAATAATAAATGACGTAAAGGTGAATACAAAATACGCTCTCTTTATCCTTGATGGTGTTCCAAGGTACTCAAGGATATAATGGTACCTTTATTATTTTCTGTAGTTGCTTAGGTACCTACTCTACATAACAGGAGCGTAGCGTGGCTATGGACTTCGGGTTATTTTTTTTTAAATTAGATTTTCTGAATCTACGTATCATGAAACGTAACCCCCCCAATTTTAAGATAGAGTCTTGAGAGATGATGAACTAATAATTCGCCAATATTCCAATATTCTCTGCTCTGTAGGGACCACAAAGATCCCCCCCCCCCCACCACACGGTAATTGCTCAGGTAAGTCACTCAAGTAAAAATATTTTTGCATGAATTCAGTGCATGATTGGGGTTAAATGCATGACTGCATGCATGTTTGGCATCTAATTTTGACATGTCGATCCGGGCTCTAGTTATTATCGTATTATATTCATATGTGCGTATGATATTAAATAAGTATATTTACAAGTTGCGTAAGTAGTCAGATTTGTGTCTCCCGTCAAATCAGGGAAGATGACTTCTGTCTTGTTGCCCCTTCACCCTCGATATGTATATATTACCGGACAAACCCGATTTTAGGACAAACTAGTTTGGACTAGGATGATCTAGTTTTTCCTGACCGCCCTAGGATAAACTAGTTTTGCCTTATTGATTACAGGCTGAACTAGTTTGGCTTGGTGGCGTTAGGATAAACCAGATTTACCTGGTTTAAACCAGGCCAAACTAGTGTATTCAAACTATTACTAGAGTACTTGTCATAAAAAGTTTAAGGGTAATGAATAATTAACATCTCGATATTCTGAGGAACAAAACTAAACGTCTTTATTGTTTACTTTTTGTTAGATGACAAACTGGAGTGACATGTAATTTTTTGCAAAGGCATCTATTTGTTTTGCAGACTGTTTTACACAAACATTTTTGTGTCAAATCAATGAAATCTCACTCTCCATATTCACATCATTTTCAGTAATGAATGTTTGGGCGCTCACGTCAAACTGGGTTCTGAAAAACTAGTTTGGCCTAACAATTCAACCAGACTAAACTAGTTTATCCTAATGCTGTTAGGCCCAACTACTTTAGCCTGGGGGGAAAAGGCCAAACTAGTTCATCTCGGGGCGGTCAGGAAAAACTAGACCACCTTAGTCCAAACTAGTTTGTCCTAAAATCGGGTTTGTTCGGTAACATATATTATATGTTGTATATATCGAGGGTCTCATGGCGATTTCCCACATCGTCATTTCTGGCCAAAATGATTTATGCATACCATTCGAAGCGTAATCTCCCGGCGGATCGACCTAAGTAAGTATAAGTTAGGTACCTAAGTTAGGTAACGCTAAATCTCACGATTTACTTCACTGAATTACTCTGTAAACATAGTCATTGGCAGATGGTTTTTTGGCTCTGCTGAAAAGTTGCCGAAATGACGATGTGGGAAGTTGCCGTGAGACCCTCGATATACAAACAAGAGTGTGCAGTCGTCAGGAGTTTGCGAGGTTAATCTTAGTTTTAAAAAAAACGGAGGGGTATCTTCGTTTGTCTGTCGAATAAGTGAAGTAAAAATGAAGTTGAGAAGTATTCGGGGACGTAACGTCCCGACTTGGGATGCTAATTAATCTCTCTAGGAAATCACAACTTTTTAATTTCGTCTTCGAATCGGAGGGGTTGCCGCAGCGACAAACCCAGTTATATTCGGGCATTCAGGAAAGTGTGTACTTTGTATTCACAGACGACGATTTCCGAGAGTTAATTTCCGACATTGCCGTCGTTTTGAGTCAATTTCCAACTCATCAGAGGAAACGTCGAAAAAAAAGGTAAAACACCGGAAATACGAGGGAGGCTTCGGTGAAATTACTCGGAATGTAAAATCAAATGGTTTCACTTGAATTAAACTACACGACTTAAGTAGTAATTACTACGCCTCAACTCAAAATAATTGATTTTTTTCAGAAATCCCGTTCAAAGTTTTCTCATGTAAACTCCTCGCAAGTTCACTGCAGAGCGATCTTACGTCTGAACAACAGTATGAACGTTGAACCGGCGGCTTCCCGATTCACCATCATGTTGACGACTTTCGATCTGCTCCACCTTTGAACCCTCATTCTGAACGAACGGCTGGTCGTAGAAGGCTCCGCATGGTCTTGAAAAAAATCGCTGAATTGAACTCTATTCATGAGTGTAGTCTACTATGAAGATCACAGAATCAAGTGGTCAGCTGTACAAACAACTCTATTTCACTGGAACATTGATGATAGATTTCAAGGTAACAAGAAAAGGAAGTCCTTAGCTACTAGGCAGATAGGGATGCAACATCGGAACCAAATAATCGATTATAACATCAAAATTTGTCGGTAACACCAAACATTTAATGTTTAATCTTAAGCTAGTAATCGATGTGATCCATTAATCAGCATTGAACAATCGATTTTTCAAGTACTCATTTCAAACGCACAATTATTTACTTTCTCATTCTCTAAAAATCTAATGGTTCTCTTCGTCTGTAGGTTAAGACCTATTGTTAAATTTTAAGGCTAATGAAGATACGGGAATGCCAAAATGAATAAAATTGCAAAAAATAGATTAGACATAGATATGTCTCATGGCTGGGGTCGTTCCAAAATTACGTGGTAGGGACTTGAAATTTGACATGTAGCCTCCTTAGGACTTCAACTTGACGCTGCCCAGTCCCCGGATCAGCTGAGTGGCTCCTTAAGCTAATTTCTATGTCGTAATTTGGTATTTAGCTTGTTTAAACAATTAGGACTTATTAGGAATTAGTCCTAATTAGGACTTACACCTTTAGCAGAATAGGCCCTGGATCAGCTCAAGGGCTCCTAAAGTTGAGAGACGTATCCATGATGTTTTTCATGATGTTTTTCACAGTAAGGCTGAGTTTTTATAGATTGAAGGTATAAATAGAACCGATAAAAGTATCGAGTATAAAACTAAAAGACAAAATTTGTCATTTAATGACAAAGACATGGTTATTGTTGCTACTTCCATGGATGAAGGATACCTCCTTCGTCCATGCTTATAAGTGCTCTTAAATGCTCTTTCAAAATCCTGATGTATTCGATTGGTTGATTAATACAAATAATCGGCAGCTATTCATTGATTAAAATTAATTAATCGGGGTCAAATATTCAGTTATTATGTAAGTAATTGATTATAATCAATTATAATGATAATTATCGATTTGCATCCCTAATACGCACGTGACTCGGCGTACGAACGGTCGGTAGTGCTGTAACCCGCTGTTACCCGCAACACTGGCCGGTGTTGACGGTGAGGTAGCCCCTCGCTCCGGCCGCGTCGCTACATAAGCTGTAAGCTACATAAGTTATATTATAACTCAGCTCCCTTTAGACCTAGCGTCTTGAAACTTTCAGGGCTTTCCATTATCCACCCCAAGAAGATCCACACCAAATTTCAAGTAGATGGGTCAAATAGGAGCCGATACCTGGTCAGATAGGAGAACAATAAATCAGAATTATTCTGATCTAAACTACGATATCGGAATTACTATTGGCCAATAGGACTGCCAACAGAAGCCTCTACATAGCTCAAAGACGATTGGCTCAGTGTTGACTTAGCTCGACATCAATCGGGTTCATGGTTGGTCATCTGCCACATAACAGGCGCTATTCAGTGTTTCATTGATCCTCAAGGGCTTAAGATGGGTTTCTACGAAACAGCACACTTCCACCCACACTCTCGGGACCCTGTACAGTTTCAAACGGCTCTGGGTTATCTTCACAGTTTGAGATAGCACCGTATTTATTGCAAAAACTCTGCAAATTCTTGACACAACGGTTCATTATCTTCTTTGTACAGATCACCCTTCTGTCTAGATCACTAGGTCTAAATGTCTAGATCCTAAATGTTAGATTAATTATTATTATCAATTATCACTAATAATTAGTGATGCTACATTAGGTACTTGATAAAATTATTATTAACAATTTTATCAAGTACCTAGTGAAAATTATTATAATTTATTGTTAGGTATTAATAATTTGTATTTATTATTAATAATAGTTATTATTGATTATGATTAATTAATAACATATAATTCTGGGGTTTTATTACGTCGGTAATAATTTTTCTATAAAAGAAGTACCTACCAACAAACATTCGAAATTACCTTCATTTCCGTAGCACGAAACCCACCTCAGAACAACAAACTCGACATCACTTAAGACATATGATGTTCCAAAGAGCTTGTTAGTATGAAAATGGACCTGTATTTCAACAGTTTGATTCACGATCCTGTAGTGAGGCACAATCTTTGAGCCGTCATTGTGAACGAACGGCTGGTCGTACAAAGCTGCGGATGGTCTTAAAAAATTCTACGGAACAAACTCTATCTAAATATGAAATAAAAAACATACCGTTCTATATGAATTTTTCGAGATATGAAATTTTCAAAATTTCAAAATTCGTTTTAAACCCCTTCCCCTTGACCTAGGGTTATGAAAAGTTTCGAGGACCATTGTGGGGTTGGTCGAAACCCATAAAAAAAATTTCGTAATTTTAACTCAACGCTAACTGGGCAAAGTGGCGCGGACGGCGGACGGCGGACGGCGTACGGCGTACGGCGGACGGACGGATTTTTTTTTATTCGATTTTCTGAATCTACGTATCTTGAAACGTAAACCAACAAATTTTGAGGGGGGGTTAAAAAAATTTTTTCTTTGGGCGATTCCAATGGTTCATTATCGAAGATAATAAACCAAAAGTTGACTTCATATCGACTCGAGGTGTTGATTTGAGTTCGAATGGACCTTCGAAAAGAGCAATTGTCGACTCAAATACTTCGTGAAAACGAAAAAAGTTGACTTCATATCGACTCGAGGTGTTGATTTGAGTTCGAATGGACCTTCAAGAAGAGCAATTGTCGACTCAAATACTTCGTGAAAACGAAAAAAAGTTGACTTCATATCGACTCGAGGTGTTGATTTGAGTTCGAATGGACCTTCAAGAAGAGCAATTCTCGACTCAAATACTTCGTGAAAACGAAAAAAAGTTGACTTCATATCGACTCGAGGTGTTGATTTGAGTTCGAATGGACCTTCAAGAAGAGCAATTGTCGACTCAAATACTTCGTGAAAACGAAAAAAAGTTGACTTCATATCGACTCGAGGTGTTGATTTGAGTTCGAATGGACCTTCAAGAAGAGCAATTCTCGACTCAAATACTTCGTGAAATCGAAAAAAAGTTGACTTCATCTCGACTCGAGGTGTTGATTTGAGTTCGAATGGACCTTCAAGAAGAGCAATTGTCGACTCAAATACTTCGTGAAAACGAAAAAAAGTTGACTTCATATCGACTCGAGGTGTTGATTTGAGTTCGAATGGACCTTCAAGAAGAGCAATTGTCGACTCAAATACTTCGTGAAAACGAAAAAAAGTTGACTTCATATCGACTCGAGGTGTTGATTTGAGTTCGAATGGACCTTCAAGAAGAGCAATTGTCGACTCAAATACTTCGTGAAGACGAAAAAAAGTTGACTTCATATCGACTCGAGGTGTTGATTTGAGTTCGAATGGACCTTCAAGAAGAGCAATTGTCGACTCAAATACTTCGTGAAAACGAAAAAAAGTTGACTTCATATCGACTCGAGGTGTTGATTTGAGTTCGAATGGACCTTCAAGAAGAGCAATTGTCGGCTCAAATACTTCGTGAAAACGAAAAAAAGATGACTTCATATCGACTCGAGGTGTTGATTTGAGTTCGAATGGACCTTCAAGAAGAGCAATTGTCGACTCAAATACTTCGTGAAAACGAAAAAAAGTTGACTTCATATCGACTCGAGGTGTTGATTTGAGTTCGAATGGACCTTCAAGAAGAGCAATTGTCGACTCAAATACTTCGTGAAAACGAAAAAAAGTTGACTTCATATCGACTCGAGGTGTTGATTTGAGTTCGAATGGACCTTCAAGAAGAGCAATTGTCGACTCAAATACTTCGTGAAGACGAAAAAAAGTTGACTTCATATCGACTCGAGGTGTTGATTTGAGTTCGAATGGACCTTCAAGAAGAGCAATTGACGACTCAAATACTTCGTGAAAACGAAAAAAAGTTGACTTCATATCGACTCGAGGTGTTTATTTGAGTTCGAATGGACCTTCAAGAAGACCAATTGTCGACTCCAATACTTCGTGAAAACGAAAAAAATTTGACATCATATCGACTCGAGGTGTTGATTTGAGTTCGAATGGACCTTCAAGAAGAGCAATTGTCGACTCAAATACTTCGTGAAAACGAAAAAAAGTTGACTTCATATCGACTCGAGGTGTTGATTTGAGTTCGAATGGACCTTCAAGAAGAGCAACTCTCGACTCAAAGATTCGTGAAAACGAAAAAAAGTTGACTTCATATCGACTCGAGGTGTTGATTTGAGTTCGAATGGACCTTCAAGAAGAGCAACTCTCGACTCAAATACTTCGTGAAAACGAAAAAAATTTGACTTCATATCGACTCGAGGTGTTTATTTGAGTTCGAATGGACCTTCAAGAAGAGCAATTGTCGACTCAAATACTTCGTGAAAACGAAAAAAAGTTGACTTCATATCGACTCGAGGTGTTGTTTTGAGTTCGAATGGACCTTCAAGAAGAGCAATTGTCGACTCAAATACTTCGTGAAGACGAAAAAAAGTTGACTTCATATCGACTCGAGGTGTTGATTTGAGTTCGAATGGACCTTCAAGAAGAGCAATTGTCGACTCAAATACTTCGTGAAGACGAAAAAAAGTTGACTTCATATCGACTCGAGGTGTTGATTTGAGTTCGAATGGACCTTCAAGAAGAGCAATTGTCGACTCAAATACTTCGTGAAAACGAAAAAAAGTTGACTTCATATCGACTCGAGGTGTTGATTTGAGTTCGAATGGACCTTCAAGAAGAGCAATTGTCGGCTCAAATACTTCGTGAAAACGAAAAAAAGATGACTTCATATCGACTCGAGGTGTTGATTTGAGTTCGAATGGACCTTCAAGAAGAGCAATTGTCGACTCAAATACTTCGTGAAAACGAAAAAAAGTTGACTTCATATCGACTCGAGGTGTTGATTTGAGTTCGAATGGACCTTCAAGAAGAGCAATTGTCGACTCAAATACTTCGTGAAAACGAAAAAAAGTTGACTTCATATCGACTCGAGGTGTTGATTTGAGTTCGAATGGACCTTCAAGAAGAGCAATTGTCGACTCAAATACTTCGTGAAAACGAAAAAAAGTTGACTTCATATCGACTCGAGGTGTTGATTTGAGTTCGAATGGACCTTCAAGAAGAGCAATTGTCGACTCAAATACTTCGTGAAAACGAAAAAAAGTTGACTTCATATCGACTCGAGGTGTTGATTTGAGTTCGAATGGACCTTCAAGAAGAGCAACTCTCGACTCAAAGATTCGTGAAAACGAAAAAAAGTTGACTTCATATCGACTCGAGGTGTTGATTTGAGTTCGAATGGACCTTCAAGAAGAGCAACTCTCGACTCAAATACTTCGTGAAAACGAAAAAAATTTGACTTCATATCGACTCGAGGTGTTTATTTGAGTTCGAATGGACCTTCAAGAAGAGCAATTGTCGACTCAAATACTTCGTGAAAACGAAAAAAAGTTGACTTCATATCGACTCGAGGTGTTGTTTTGAGTTCGAATGGACCTTCAAGAAGAGCAATTGTCGACTCAAATACTTCGTGAAGACGAAAAAAAGTTGACTTCATATCGACTCGAGGTGTTGATTTGAGTTCGAATGGACCTTCAAGAAGAGCAATTGTCGACTCAAATACTTCGTGAAGACGAAAAAAAGTTGACTTCATATCGACTCGAGGTGTTGATTTGAGTTCGAATGGACCTTCAAGAAGAGCAATTGTCGACTCAAATACTTCGTGAAAACGAAAAAAAGTTGACTTCATATCGACTCGAGGTGTTGATTTGAGTTCGAATGGACCTTCAAGAAGAGCAATTGTCGGCTCAAATACTTCGTGAAAACGAAAAAAAGATGACTTCATATCGACTCGAGGTGTTGATTTGAGTTCGAATGGACCTTCAAGAAGAGCAATTGTCGACTCAAATACTTCGTGAAAACGAAAAAAAGTTGACTTCATATCGACTCGAGGTGTTGATTTGAGTTCGAATGGACCTTCAAGAAGAGCAATTGTCGACTCAAATACTTCGTGAAAACGAAAAAAAGTTGACTTCATATCGCTTCGAGGTGTTGATTTGAGTTCGAATGGACCTTCAAGAAGAGCAATTGTCGACTCAAATACTTCGTGAAGACGAAAAAAAGTTGACTTCATATCGACTCGAGGTGTTGATTTGAGTTCGAATGGACCTTCAAGAAGAGCAATTGACGACTCAAATACTTCGTGAAAACGAAAAAAAGTTGACTTCATATCGACTCGAGGTGTTTATTTGAGTTCGAATGGACCTTCAAGAAGACCAATTGTCGACTCCAATACTTCGTGAAAACGAAAAAAATTTGACATCATATCGACTCGAGGTGTTGATTTGAGTTCGAATGGACCTTCAAGAAGAGCAATTGTCGACTCAAATACTTCGTGAAAACGAAAAAAAGTTGACTTCATATCGACTCGAGGTGTTGATTTGAGTTCGAATGGACCTTCAAGAAGAGCAACTCTCGACTCAAAGATTCGTGAAAACGAAAAAAAGTTGACTTCATATCGACTCGAGGTGTTGATTTGAGTTCGAATGGACCTTCAAGAAGAGCAACTCTCGACTCAAATACTTCGTGAAAACGAAAAAAATTTGACTTCATATCGACTCGAGGTGTTTATTTGAGTTCGAATGGACCTTCAAGAAGAGCAATTGTCGACTCAAATACTTCGTGAAAACGAAAAAAAGTTGACTTCATATCGACTCGAGGTGTTGTTTTGAGTTCGAATGGACCTTCAAGAAGAGCAATTGTCGACTCAAATACTTCGTGAAGACGAAAAAAAGTTGACTTCATATCGACTCGAGGTGTTGATTTGAGTTCGAATGGACCTTCAAGAAGTGCAATTGTCGACTCAAATACTTCGTGAAAACGAAAAAAAGTTGACTTCATATCGACTCGAGGTGTTGATTCGAGTTCGAATGGACCATCAAGAAGAGCAATTGTCGACTCAAATACTTCGTGAAGACGAAAACAAATTTGACTTCATATCGACTCGAGGTGTTGATTTGAGTTCGAATGGACCTTCAAGAAGAGCAATTGTCGACTCAAATACTTCGTGAAAACGAAAAAAACTCGACTCCATATCGACTCGAGGTGTTGATTTGAGTTCGAATGGACCTTCAAGAAGAGCAATTCTCGACTCAAATACTTCGTGAAAACGAAAAAAAGTTGACTTCATATCGACTCGAGGTGATGATTTGAGTTCGAATGGACCTTCAAGAAGAGCAATTGTCGACTCAAATACTTCGTGAAAACGAAAAAAATTTGACTTCATATCGACTCGAGGTGTTGATTTGAGTTCGAATGGACCTTCAAGAAGAGAAATTGTCGACTCAAATACTTCGGGAAAACGAAAAAAAGTTGACTTCATATCGACTCGAGGTGTTGATTTGAGTTCGAATGGACCTTCAAGAAGAGCAATTGTCGACTCAAATACTTCGTGAAAACGAAAAAAAGTTGACTTCATATCGACTCGAGGTGTTGATTTGAGTTCGAATGGACCTTCAAGAAGAGCAATTGTCGACTCAAATACTTCGTGAAGACGAAAAAAAGTTGACTTCATATCGACTCGAGGTGTTGATTTGAGTTCGAATGGACCTTCAAGAAGAGCAATTGACGACTCAAATACTTCGTGAAAACGAAAAAAAGTTGACTTCATATCGACTCGAGGTGTTTATTTGAGTTCGAATGGACCTTCAAGAAGACCAATTGTCGACTCCAATACTTCGTGAAAACGAAAAAAATTTGACATCATATCGACTCGAGGTGTTGATTTGAGTTCGAATGGACCTTCAAGAAGAGCAATTGTCGACTCAAATACTTCGTGAAAACGAAAAAAAGTTGACTTCATATCGACTCGAGGTGTTGATTTGAGTTCGAATGGACCTTCAAGAAGAGCAACTCTCGACTCAAAGATTCGTGAAAACGAAAAAAAGTTGACTTCATATCGACTCGAGGTGTTGATTTGAGTTCGAATGGACCTTCAAGAAGAGCAACTCTCGACTCAAATACTTCGTGAAAACGAAAAAAATTTGACTTCATATCGACTCGAGGTGTTTATTTGAGTTCGAATGGACCTTCAAGAAGAGCAATTGTCGACTCAAATACTTCGTGAAAACGAAAAAAAGTTGACTTCATATCGACTCGAGGTGTTGTTTTGAGTTCGAATGGACCTTCAAGAAGAGCAATTGTCGACTCAAATACTTCGTGAAGACGAAAAAAAGTTGACTTCATATCGACTCGAGGTGTTGATTTGAGTTCGAATGGACCTTCAAGAAGTGCAATTGTCGACTCAAATACTTCGTGAAAACGAAAAAAAGTTGACTTCATATCGACTCGAGGTGTTGATTCGAGTTCGAATGGACCATCAAGAAGAGCAATTGTCGACTCAAATACTTCGTGAAGACGAAAAAAAATTTGACTTCATATCGACTCGAGGTGTTGATTTGAGTTCGAATGGACCTTCAAGAAGAGCAATTGTCGACTCAAATACTTCGTGAAAACGAAAAAAACTCGACTCCATATCGACTCGAGGTGTTGATTTGAGTTCGAATGGACCTTCAAGAAGAGCAATTCTCGACTCAAATACTTCGTGAAAACGAAAAAAAGTTGACTTCATATCGACTCGAGGTGATGATTTGAGTTCGAATGGACCTTCAAGAAGAGCAATTGTCGACTCAAATACTTCGTGAAAACGAAAAAAATTTGACTTCATATCGACTCGAGGTGTTGATTTGAGTTCGAATGGACCTTCAAGAAGAGAAATTGTCGACTCAAATACTTCGGGAAAACGAAAAAAAGTTGACTTCATATCGACTCGAGGTGTTGATTTGAGTTCGAATGGACCTTCAAGAAGAGCAATTGTCGACTCAAATACTTCGTGAAAACGAAAAAAAGTTGACTTCATATCGACTCGAGGTGTTGATTTGAGTTCGAATGGACCTTCAAGAAGAGCAATTGTCGACTCAAATACTTCGTGAAGACGAAAAAAAGTTGACTTCATATCGACTCGAGGTGTTGATTTGAGTTCGAATGGACCTTCAAGAAGAGCAATTGTCGACTCAAATACTTCGTGAAAACGAAAAAAAGTTGACTTCATATCGAATCGAGGTGTTTATTTGAGTTCGAATGGACCTTCAAGAAGACCAAATGTCGACTCCAATACTTCGTGAAAACGAAAAAAAGTTGACTTCATATCGACTCGACGTGTTGATTTGAGTTCGAATGGACCTTCAAGAAGAGCAATTGTCGACTCAAATACTTCGTGAAAACGAAAAAAAGTTGACTTCATATCGACTCGAGGTGTTGATTTGAGTTCGAATGGACCTTCAAGAAGACCAATTGTCGACTCAAATACTTCGTGAAAACGAAAAAAAGTTGACTTCATATCGACTCGAGGTGTTGATTTGAGTTCGAATGGACCTTCAAGAAGAGCAATTGTCGACTCAAATACTTCGTGAAAACGAAAAAAAGTTGACTTCATATCGAATCGAGGTGTTTATTTGAGTTCGAATGGACCTTCAAGAAGACCAAATGTCGACTCCAATACTTCGTGAAAACGAAAAAAAGTTGACTTCATATCGACTCGAGGTGTTGATTTGAGTTCGAATGGACCTTCAAGAAGAGCAATTGTCGACTCAAATACTTCGTGAAAACGAAAAAAAATTGACTTCATATCGACTCGAGGTGTTGATTTGAGTTCGAATGGACCTTCAAGAAGAGCAATTGTCGACTCAAATACTTCGTGAAAACGAAAAAAAGTTGACTTCATATCGACTCGAGGTGTTGATTTGAGTTCGAATGGACCTTCAAGAAGAGCAATTGTCGACTCAAATACTTCGTGAAAACGAAAAAAATTTGACATCATATCGACTCGAGGTGTTGATTTGAGTTCGAATGGACCTTCAAGAAGACCAATTGTCGACTCAAATACTTCGTGAAAACGAAAAAAAGTTGACTTCATATCGACTCGAGGTGTTGATTTGAGTTCGAATGGACCTTCAAGAAGAGCAATTGTCGACTCAAATACTTCGTGAAGACGAAAAAAAGTTGACTTCATATCGACTCGAGGTGTTGATTTGAGTTCGAATGGACCTTCAAGAAGAGCAATTGACGACTCAAATACTTCGTGAAAACAAAAAAAAGTCGACTTCATATCGACTCGAGGTGTTTATTTGAGTTCGAATGGACCTTCAAGAAGACCAATTGTCGACTCAAATACTTCGTGAAAACGAAAAAAAGTTGACTTCATATCGACTCGAGGTGTTGATTTGAGTTCGAATGGACCTTCAAGAAGAGCAATTGTCGACTCAAATACTTCGTGAAGACGAAAAAAAGTTGACTTCATATCGACTCGAGGTGTTGATTTGAGTTCGAATGGACCTTCAAGAAGAGCAATTGTCGACTCAAATACTTCGTGAAAACGAAAAAAAGTTGACTTCATATCGACTCGAGGTGTTGATTTGAGTTCGAATGGACCTTCAAGAAGAGCAATTGTCGACTCAAATACTTCGTGAAAAAGAAAAAAAATTGACATCATATCGACTCGAGGTGTTTATTTGAGTTCGAATGGACCTTCAAGAAGACCAATTGTCGACTCAAATACTTCGTGAAAACGAAAAAAAGTTGACTTCATATCGACTCGAGGTGTTGATTTGAGTTCGAATGGACCTTCAAGAAGACCAATTGTCGACTCAAATACTTCGTGAAAACGAAAAAAGTTGACTTCATATCGACTCGAGGTGTTGATTTGAGTTCGAATGGACCTTCAAGAAGAGCAATTGTCGACTCAAATACTTCGTGAAAACGAAAAAAAGTTGACTTCATATCGAATCGAGGTGTTTATTTCAGTTCGAATGGACCTTCAAGAAGACCAAATGTCGACTCCAATACTTCGTGAAAACGAAAAAAAGTTGACTTCATATCGACTCGAGGTGTTGATTTGAGTTCGAATGGACCTTCAAGAAGAGCAATTGTCGACTCAAATACTTCGTGAAAACGAAAAAAAATTGACTTCATATCGACTCGAGGTGTTGATTTGAGTTCGAATGGACCTTCAAGAAGAGCAATTGTCGACTCAAATACTTCGTGAAAACGAAAAAAAGTTGACTTCATATCGACTCGAGGTGTTGATTTGAGTTCGAATGGACCTTCAAGAAGAGCAATTGTCGACTCAAATACTTCGTGAAAACGAAAAAAAATTGACATCATATCGACTCGAGGTGTTGATTTGAGTTCGAATGGACCTTCAAGAAGACCAATAATTGGTCTTATTGTCGACTCAAATACTTCGTGAAAACGAAAAAAAGTTGACTTCATATCGACTCGAGGTGTTGATTTGAGTTCGAATGGACCTTCAAGAAGAGCAATTGTCGACTCAAATACTTCGTGAAGACGAAAAAAAGTTGACTTCATATCGACTCGAGGTGTTGATTTGAGTTCGAATGGACCTTCAAGAAGAGCAATTGACGACTCAAATACTTCGTGAAAACGAAAAAAAGTCGACTTCATATCGACTCGAGGTGTTTATTTGAGTTCGAATGGACCTTCAAGAAGACCAATTGTCGACTCAAATACTTCGTGAAAACGAAAAAAATTTGACATCATATCGACTCGAGGTGTTGATTTGAGTTCGAATGGACCTTCAAGAAGAGCAATTGACGACTCAAATACTTCGTGAAAACGAAAAAAAGTCGACTTCATATCGACTCGAGGTGTTGATTTGAGTTCGAATGGACCTTCAAGAAGACCAATTGTCGACTCAAATACTTCGTGAAAACGAAAAAAATTTGACATCATATCGACTCGAGGTGTTGATTTGAGTTCGAATGGACCTTCAAGAAGAGCAATTGTCGACTCAAATACTTCGTGAAAACGAAAAAAAGTTGACTTCATATCGAATCGAGGTGTTTATTTGAGTTCGAATGGACCTTCAAGAAGACCAAATGTCGACTCCAATACTTCGTGAAAACGAAAAAAAGTTGACTTCATATCGACTCGAGGTGTTGATTTGAGTTCGAATGGACCTTCAAGAAGAGCAATTGTCGACTCAAATACTTCGTGAAAACGAAAAAAAATTGACTTCATATCGACTCGAGGTGTTGATTTGAGTTCGAATGGACCTTCAAGAAGAGCAATTGTCGACTCAAATACTTCGTGAAAACGAAAAAAAGTTGACTTCATATCGACTCGAGGTGTTGATTTGAGTTCGAATGGACCTTCAAGAAGAGCAATTGTCGACTCAAATACTTCGTGAAAACGAAAAAAATTTGACATCATATCGACTCGAGGTGTTGATTTGAGTTCGAATGGACCTTCAAGAAGACCAATTGTCGACTCAAATACTTCGTGAAAACGAAAAAAAGTTGACTTCATATCGACTCGAGGTGTTGATTTGAGTTCGAATGGACCTTCAAGAAGAGCAATTGTCGACTCAAATACTTCGTGAAGACGAAAAAAAGTTGACTTCATATCGACTCGAGGTGTTGATTTGAGTTCGAATGGACCTTCAAGAAGAGCAATTGACGACTCAAATACTTCGTGAAAACGAAAAAAAGTCGACTTCATATCGACTCGAGGTGTTTATTTGAGTTCGAATGGACCTTCAAGAAGACCAATTGTCGACTCAAATACTTCGTGAAAACGAAAAAAAGTTGACTTCATATCGACTCGAGGTGTTGATTTGAGTTCGAATGGACCTTCAAGAAGAGCAATTGTCGACTCAAATACTTCGTGAAGACGAAAAAAAGTTGACTTCATATCGACTCGAGGTGTTGATTTGAGTTCGAATGGACCTTCAAGAAGAGCAATTGTCGACTCAAATACTTCGTGAAAAAGAAAAAAATTTGACATCATATCGACTCGAGGTGTTTATTTGAGTTCGAATGGACCTTCAAGAAGACCAATTGTCGACTCAAATACTTCGTGAAAACGAAAAAAAGTTGACTTCATATCGACTCGAGGTGTTGATTTGAGTTCGAATTGACCTTCAAGAAGACCAATTGTCGACTCAAATACTTCGTGAAAACGAAAAAAAGTTGACTTCATATCGACTCGAGGTGTTGATTTGAGTTCGAATGGACCTTCAAGAAGAGCAATTGTCGACTCAAATACTTCGTGAAAACGAAAAAAAGTTGACTTCATATCGAATCGAGGTGTTTATTTCAGTTCGAATGGACCTTCAAGAAGACCAAATGTCGACTCCAATACTTCGTGAAAACGAAAAAAAGTTGACTTCATATCGACTCGAGGTGTTGATTTGAGTTCGAATGGACCTTCAAGAAGAGCAATTGTCGACTCAAATACTTCGTGAAAACGAAAAAAAATTGACTTCATATCGACTCGAGGTGTTGATTTGAGTTCGAATGGACCTTCAAGAAGAGCAATTGTCGACTCAAATACTTCGTGAAAACGAAAAAAAGTTGACTTCATATCGACTCGAGGTGTTGATTTGAGTTCGAATGGACCTTCAAGAAGAGCAATTGTCGACTCAAATACTTCGTGAAAACGAAAAAAATTTGACATCATATCGACTCGAGGTGTTGATTTGAGTTCGAATGGACCTTCAAGAAGACCAATTGTCGACTCAAATACTTCGTGAAAACGAAAAAAAGTTGACTTCATATCGACTCGAGGTGTTGATTTGAGTTCGAATGGACCTTCAAGAAGAGCAATTGTCGACTCAAATACTTCGTGAAGACGAAAAAAAGTTGACTTCATATCGACTCGAGGTGTTGATTTGAGTTCGAATGGACCTTCAAGAAGAGCAATTGACGACTCAAATACTTCGTGAAAACGAAAAAAAGTCGACTTCATATCGACTCGAGGTGTTTATTTGAGTTCGAATGGACCTTCAAGAAGACCAATTGTCGACTCAAATACTTCGTGAAAACGAAAAAAAGTTGACTTCATATCGACTCGAGGTGTTGATTTGAGTTCGAATGGACCTTCAAGAAGAGCAATTGTCGACTCAAATACTTCGTGAAGACGAAAAAAAGTTGACTTCATATCGACTCGAGGTGTTGATTTGAGTTCGAATGGACCTTCAAGAAGAGCAATTGTCGACTCAAATACTTCGTGAAAAAGAAAAAAATTTGACATCATATCGACTCGAGGTGTTTATTTGAGTTCGAATGGACCTTCAAGAAGACCAATTGTCGACTCAAATACTTCGTGAAAACGAAAAAAAGTTGACTTCATATCGACTCGAGGTGTTGATTTGAGTTCGAATGGACCTTCAAGAAGACCAATTGTCGACTCAAATACTTCGTGAAAACGAAAAAAAGTTGACTTCATATCGACTCGAGGTGTTGATTTGAGTTCGAATGGACCTTCAAGAAGAGCAATTGTCGACTCAAATACTTCGTGAAAACGAAAAAAAGTTGACTTCATATCGAATCGAGGTGTTTATTTCAGTTCGAATGGACCTTCAAGAAGACCAAATGTCGACTCCAATACTTCGTGAAAACGAAAAAAAGTTGACTTCATATCGACTCGAGGTGTTGATTTGAGTTCGAATGGACCTTCAAGAAGAGCAATTGTCGACTCAAATACTTCGTGAAAACGAAAAAAAATTGACTTCATATCGACTCGAGGTGTTGATTTGAGTTCGAATGGACCTTCAAGAAGAGCAATTGTCGACTCAAATACTTCGTGAAAACGAAAAAAAGTTGACTTCATATCGACTCGAGGTGTTGATTTGAGTTCGAATGGACCTTCAAGAAGAGCAATTGTCGACTCAAATACTTCGTGAAAACGAAAAAAATTTGACATCATATCGACTCGAGGTGTTGATTTGAGTTCGAATGGACCTTCAAGAAGACCAATTGTCGACTCAAATACTTCGTGAAAACGAAAAAAAGTTGACTTCATATCGACTCGAGGTGTTGATTTGAGTTCGAATGGACCTTCAAGAAGAGCAATTGTCGACTCAAATACTTCGTGAAGACGAAAAAAAGTTGACTTCATATCGACTCGAGGTGTTGATTTGAGTTCGAATGGACCTTCAAGAAGAGCAATTGACGACTCAAATACTTCGTGAAAACGAAAAAAAGTCGACTTCATATCGACTCGAGGTGTTTATTTGAGTTCGAATGGACCTTCAAGAAGACCAATTGTCGACTCAAATACTTCGTGAAAACGAAAAAAATTTGACATCATATCGACTCGAGGTGTTGATTTGAGTTCGAATGGACCTTCAAGAAGAGCAATTGACGACTCAAATACTTCGTGAAAACGAAAAAAAGTCGACTTCATATCGACTCGAGGTGTTGATTTGAGTTCGAATGGACCTTCAAGAAGACCAATTGTCGACTCAAATACTTCGTGAAAACGAAAAAAAGTTGACTTCATATCGACTCGAGGTGTTGATTTGAGTTCGAATGGACCTTCAAGAAGACCAATTGTCGACTCCAATACTTCGTGAAAACTAAACAACGGTTCATTATCTTCTCTGTACAGATCACCCTTCTGTCTAGATCACTAGGTCTAAATGTCTAGATCCTAAATGTTAGATTAATAATTAATTATTAATCATTAATAATAATTATTATTATTATAAATTATCACTAATTATTAACAATTTTATCAAGTACCTCAAATGGTTCATACCTACAACGGTTCATTATCTTCTTTGTACAGATCACCCTTCTGTCTAGATCACTAGGTCTAAATGTCTAGATCCTAAATGTTAGATTAATAATTAATTATTAATCATTATTAATAATTATTATTATTATAAATTATCACTAATTATTAACAATTTTATCAAGTACCTAGTGAAAAATATTATAATTTATTGTTAGGTATTAATAATTCACATTTATTATTAATAATAATAATTATTAATTATGATTAATTAATACGATATAATTCTGGGGTTTTTAATACTACGTCGGTAATAATTTTTCTATAAAAGAAGTACCTACCAACAAACATTCGAAATTACCTTCATTTCCGTAGCACGAAACGCACCTCAGAACAACAAACTCGACATCACATAAGCCATATGATGTTCCAAAGAGCTTGTTAGTATGAAAATGGACCTGTATTTCAACAGTTTGAGTCACGATCGTGTTGTGAGGCACAATCTTTGAGCCGACATTGTGAACGAACGGCTGGTCGTACAAAGCTGCGGATGGTCTTAAAAAATTCTACGGAAGAAACTCTATCTAAATATGAAATAAAAAACATACCGTTCCATATGAATTTTTCGAGATATGAAATTTTCAAAATTTCAAAATTCGTTTTGAACCCCTTCCCCTTGACCTAGGGTTATGAAAAGTTTCGAGGACCATTGTGGGGTTGGTCGAAACCCATAAAAAAAAATTTCGTAATTTTAACTCAACGCTAACTGGGCAATGTGGCGCGGACGGCGTACGGCGTACGGCGGACGGACGGATTTTTTTTTATTCGATTTTCTGAATCTACGTATCTTGAAACGTAAACCAACGAATTTTGAGGGGGGGTTAAAAAAATTTTTTCTTTGGGCGATTCCAATGGTTCATTATCGAAGATAATAAACCAAAAGAAGTAAATAAAATTATTGAAACTCTTAAATGTCCCGTGTTAGGTACGGATTTTTGATCCTATTTCCGAGATGGAAGAATCACATTGAGTAGGGTGATCATGATATTTGTACGAGAATAAGAATGAAATCTTGTTACCTTGAATTTGCAACTCCGACGTCCTTCGCATTTCCACAATAAACCACTTTATTTTACTTCATCGTTTCTAAATCGTTCCACATTCATTTTCAATAGTTCCATCAGTAAAACGTTCAAATCAATATTCCGATCGATCCGAGGTAAACAAGCCTTTCCCGGCTCCTTCTCAGCTGATATTACGGCGAATGTCGGCAGAGCTGCCAACCTGTTGATCGGAAATTTATCGCAATCTATGCACAACCCGTTTGGATTTCATTGTCTTTCTGTTCAAATAGGACGTTTTTGTATTAATACAAAAATAATTTAAATATTCATACTAGAATTTTTGTTGTAATTTTCACTATTTGTTTATCATAAGCTCAGTGAATTCCAAGTGAAATCAGTGAATTTCCCACAGTGACGTCAGATCACTACTATTTTGTACATCGTTCAGCCCTGACCTACGGCAACTTTTTCCAGCCACCTTTTAAAACTTCCCGTTTCAGGAAATTGTCCGAGCTTCCTACATTAGGAACATAAAGGGCCCACCTACGTATGCACAAAGGGCGAAATAACATCTTAAAGAGAATGAGAATATAACATCATGGGGTTCAACATCAACAAAGTAATTGATATTGAGGAGTGAGGCGAGTCCGTTCGTTTTGTTGGTTAATCCAAAAAGTGGGTTTAGAACTCCGCTCAGAACCCGGCAGGTGCGTCATTTCAAGACACCAAAGAGGAGCTGGTTAATTAATATTAACCTGCTGCTTTACCAGAGAAACGCAAATATGAGCCTTTCTCATTCCCTTTTACAACGATTTCTCTCGATCCTTCCTCGCGGGGAAGGGAAAAACAAACAGAAAACGGGGGACCCGAGATTTTCGGATGAGACTGTGTTCCGTCCGACGTGTAGAGTTTCCCTTATCAGCGCTCGCTGAGGGAAAAAGGGGATTTGAAAAAGGCGGTAGGTTCTAAAGTAGAGCGAGGGCTGCAAGAGTCGCCGAAGAGAGAAGTAGATGGGAAGTGGGTCGAAGGCGTTTGTTTGCATTCAATTTGCCACCGATGTGTTTGTATTGAAAGTCGATAACACAGTCGATACGCGGCAACTGACAATTTTGTGTATTCATGAAATTTTGTGTTGATCCAAACTAGAATTATTTAAGAACGGGGATGATTATGCAGTACGTTTCTGCATGACGTCACTCCTTCGAAAGCCTGAGACTGCACTTTTCGAATTGTCATTCAATCGAATTGCATGTCAAATCAACACACTTTTTTCCATCGCCATCTCAGATTTTGATGAAATTTGGTTCATAGGTTATCTTCATAGAAACTAAAAAAATACCAAATTTCAGCTCAATATCTCAAAAGGTTTCCAAAATATGACTATGTTTCCAAAAAACTGCAAAATGTTCACCTTCAGCGTCATTTTCAAATGGACATAGCAGTTCTCCTAGACAAGATAGAGTTGAAATTTGAGTAATTTTAAAGCCATTTATATGGGGTTTCATTCGACATGCACCTATAGGGGTTAAAAGAAAACTTCTTTTTTCAAATTTGAATTTCCCAAAAAGCGCACGTACAAATAAATTGACAAAATCATTAAATCATCAGCATTGGGAAGGTTGTTGCCAAAAAAGGGTCATAAAAATGATGATGGGAGAGCAATGGGTTCATACTTTAAAAAGTGATAGAAAAATGTCTGTTATACTCGAGGATGAAATAAATAGCCAGTGCTCTTCTCTAACACTGATGTAAAAAAACCATGTAATTTTTAATATACATAATAATAATAAAGGTAATAATAATAGCACGCCATCAAATACAATTACCGGTACCAATGTAAATAATTAATATATTATTAAACGTAGGTAGTATTTTTAAAAAATTGAATACCTATTTTTTACTCAAGACTGTTTAGTATTTCTTTTTGGAAAAAGACCTGTAACATAGTTTCTTTAAAGAAACGGATGTAATTACATCAGTGTTAGAGCTAGGCTTACTGAGTTATTAACTACCTAACTAACTTATAGGTGGTAGTTATAGTATCTAAGATATTAAGTTATTCGCTTAACTTACCTAGTTATTTCATCCACAAGTATAAAAGACATTTTTCAATAATTGAAGATGACAATTGAAAATGACGCGGAAGGTTATCATTTTGTGGTTTTTGGATTCTTTACACAGTCATATTTTGGAAATCGTTTGACATATTGAGCTGAAATTTGGTACTATGGTACCTATGTACCAAATTTCATCAAAATCTGAGATGGTGAAGGAAAAATGTCTGTTGATTTGACATGGATGTTTCGTTAGGTAGGTACCTGTGAACATCTAGTCTAACTAACATAATTGTAATTATTACAAATACTATTCTAACTCTTATGTATTGGTCCTAACTCCTACTTTTGGTAGTAATTTGTATAATTACTAGTCTACGAGTAATCTACAATCGGTTCTACAATGGTTCCAGAAACCTTTTACATCTCACATCTTCCTCCCACATTTGTTTTCCTCTTCTGGAAAATCATTATAAAAGTATAAACTTTAATGAAACGCTTCTCTGCCCTCGCCCGCAAGAGCGCTCCTTCAAATAAACGATACCCTCACAGCGTCCATATTGTGTTTGCTGGGAGCGATTTCAATTTAAAAGCTATGAGCCTTTAATATGAACTCCGGAAGCCTTAATATGAACTGCTTTGAAGCCCCATCATTTCTCCATAGTGTCTCCACCTCTAGAGGGCGAGGACTGAAAAGCCTCAACGGAAAAGATCAAATTCATTCTACGGCTTGTTCTTTGAAAACATCTTCCACCAATTCAACGTATTTCCAACCCACATTAATGAACATACCTGGTTGGTGGATGAAAACTCTGCGAATTCTTCTACAACGGTTTATTATCTTCTGTCCAGATCACACCCTTCTGCCTAGATCACTGCTGCGTATACAATTCCCTGGTGAGACCTATTATGAACTCCCCCCCCCCCATTAATTTTTTTGTTTAATCTTCCTATTTTTGGGCAAGGACCTCAAATATCATATTTTTGCACTCTGCGCAATTGCCCAACATTGCCCAATCAACACCATCTTTGTTTTTCAAATGAGGACCCCATTTTAGCGAATTTTCGAAGAAAAGGAGCCCCATTTTTTTATTGCAGATTAGGATTCCACGAAGACTTTCATGAATTCATGACCCTTCACTCGATTATTTTGACCGCGCGCAAAGTTGCCTAACTACAAAAATTGCGAAAAACATGGATTCTGGTAAACCCTAAGTGTGGTAGGTACATGAATTAACACCGTTTTTCAACGCTGTTTCACACGGTGCTATACGTTTCTTGATTAGATTCGATTTTATCGAAATAAACTTTTATTCGACATTTTACCGAAATTCAGTTGTTTTGCCTGAAAAAAATCATCTTTTCAGGCGTGTTTGCAAATGTTTTCTTTTTAAAAAGGAAGTGTTCGTATAAATTTTCTTTTAACTTCGCCATAGCCGGTCCCCAGCCCGGTTGAGAAAGAAGGAGGGAAAGGGAATGGAAAATTACGAAACTCAATGTGCATTGACCAATGATAACAAGCATTAGTATTTTTCTTGTCAAATCTGTAGTTACCTACCAAAAATTTGATATGACCACTCAGGTTACAATCGACCGAGACTTCGATGAAATCGTTGTTGAAACTCATACTGAGCCTGTTATGTCCCAATTGTGATTCTTTTAGCAAACTTTCGAAGAAAAGGAAGCTATTGTTCTCGGTCCAAAATGATTAAAACTCGAATATCCGATAAAATTTTACACCGAAATTTCGATTTATCCGTTTCAAACCATCCTGATTTCACTGCCAAAACTCACAAAAAATCATATATATATTTACTTTATGACATAAACTGTATGTGACACATAGGTACATTGTATGTGTCATTGCAAACGATAAATCTCGATAGAATTTAGATAAAAAGTTCAAATTTGCACACAAAATCTGTCTTGGCAATCGAAAGGCTAAGTTCGTAGATGGGCAGAATCGGACCACTCATAGGGGTGTTTAGGGGATTGTGGAGGGGGGGGGGGGTGAATTTCCCATAAATTCCAAAAATGAAACAGCATGACAAGTGACACCTCATTTTAAAGTTTTTTTTTTTTTTAACGCTGAACGCGATGGTGAAGTCAGAATTGCGATATCGTATTCCGTTCTCAAACTCTAGCAATTTCAAGATGAGGAAACGTGGTTGTTACTTGAGATGTTCTTCACGTTTCTCCTTCACTAATCTGATAACGGAATGAGATATCACCATTCTGACTTCACCATCGTGTTCAGCGTTGTAAAATCTATAAGCTGAAGTGTCACTCGGCAAAACATGGAGACAAAATTTGTTAAAAAACCAGTAAAATGGAGACATTTTACATAAAACCAGCTATTTCTTCGAAAATTTGCTCTTAAAGCCATGCTGCATGACTGTGGTGTTTTTTAAATTGGACTTCCTGAACCTATGTGTCTTGAAACGTAAAACCTCAAAAGGGGGGGGGGGGGTTCTTTGGTCGATTCCAACGGTTCATTATCGTAGGAATCGTTCCTGCGTCCTCCACGGCCGTAGGCAGGAATAGGTACTCATTTGGGATGAAATCCACCATCAACAAGACCAATAAAGTTCGTCAAAAACGCGAAAAAGTTGATTTGAATCGTATCGGAATTCATTTGGGATGAAATCTAGGTTAATGAAAATGAATGGAAATGGAAAAAATTCATTTTCTACAGTAAGGGATTAAATTATGGGTGCAAAGAGTGTTCGAATTCTTCGAAGCTGTTTATGATTGGGGTGTAACCAGGAGACGCTTGGATGCAGTGAAGAAGAAGAAGAAGAAGAAGAAAATACATGTATTTGAAATTCGAAAAACAACAAAAAATAAATAATAAATACATGGAATGACTGTGGGCTATGCCCGTCTGTCAGAGTTCTGCATTAGTTGATTATGCTATATTGTTTATTATCATCGCTATATTTGCTATTATTGATGCAGCTATACCTATCACATTTGATTGTCCCAATTGAATTGATACACCAGATCGGCTCGGTACGCCCACGCAGTAGCACAGAACTTGGCAAGTGGTAGCCAATTTATTCCATTGAGCATGTTGATGATGTCGTCATATGGCAATCTTCTTCTTCCGAAACTCGCTGCTCTAAATTCGCCCAGAACAGGGCAGTCTGCCAAAAAATGCACAATGTCCTCTGGCACTCCCTCATTACAGAGCGAACATGTTGGATTCACAGCTGGTGAATATGGCCGGCCATTGAGTTTCAAAAGATCACCTCGGACCCTACATACCCATCTGAGTACAAACAATGATGCCTTCTGAGTTTTGGCGGTCAGGTCAATGCTCCTCACGTTGTGATCTAGAAGACGGTATATCCTGTCCTGGGAGGCAAGAGCCTTGGCTCTGGTGTCCGCCATCCAGGCATCCCTGATCTTCATCTGCAGCGTATCAAGGCAATTCTTCAGAACTCCACTGTGCTCGAATGTGAACTCATAGGCACACGCATACTTTTCACAAAAATTCATAAGAGTCCTACTCCAGAAAACCTGTCGGGCAGCCGTCTCCCCAGCCACCACACGCGGATAACGAAGCGCTGGCATACTCGCCACTTTCTTCAGGTACTTGAAGTGTAGAGAAAGCGTGAAGAAGAATAGTGGTTCAACTCCTGCCTCCAAGTATACAAAGTAGTCCGGCGTGTTCCGAGGAAGATGAAAAAGCCGCTTGACGAAAAATTTTAGCAGCTGGTCAACCACTCCGTACTGTTGATACCCCCACACCTGCGCATTGTAACACAAAATGGAGCGGACAGACGCCATGAAGACCTCATACTTCGCATTGAGTGGTACCTGCGCACGCCTCAGCAGGGAGTTATACATATTAGCTATGCTACATTTGGCAGATGCGAGCCTTTCCTTAAGATGAGATGAAAATGACAGCCCAGGGGTCAGAGTTACTCCAAGGTATTTGTATAAACCCACTATTTCCACGGGTGCTCCATTGAAAGTCCATGACTCATCAAGTTTTAGCCGTCCACCTTTGCGAAATACCATTATTTTGGACTTGTCCAGGTTCACCCGTAGCTGCCAGCTCTCGCAGTAGCTTTGGAGGGCATCAATGTTCCGTTGGAGATCACTTATGCTTTCCGCCATCATTACAACATCATCCGCATACATGAGAATTTTGATTGTACAGGAGCCAACCAGCACTCCACAGGGCAGCGTACCCTCAAGATCGTTGAGATAAAGAGCGAACAGCAATGGACTCAAAAGGCAACCCTGTCGAACTCCCTTTTCAATTCTAAATGATTGGGTTGTGCCCTTCTCACTCCATACAGCAGCTGTACCCTGACCATACAGGGATCCCAAAACCTGGATGAATGCTGCACTAACACCAATATGGTTGAGTTTTTTGAATAGGAGGTCATGTTGTACACTGTCAAACGCTGCCCTGAAGTCGACAAAGAATGCGTAGAGCCTCTTGCTTGGAGAATTCATTTTCAAGTGCGCCAGGCTGGTCAGGGTGAAAACACAATCAGTGGTACTATATCCCTTTCTGAAGCCCGCCTGACATTCGTTCATTATTGACTTTGATTCAACAAAAGTCTCCAACCTTCCAGCCATTAACCCAGCCAGCAACTTGGAACTGCAGTTGATGAATGACAAACCCCTGTAGTTATTGACAACATTGACATCTCCCTTCTTGTGTAGGGGGTATATGAGTGAAAAAGCAAAATCCTTAGGCACTTGGCCTTGACTCATTATCACATTGAACACGTCAAGCAGCCGCTGAATGAATGAGTCTGGTGCATTTTTATAAAACTCGTAGCATATTCGATCTGGCCCTGGAGCTTTGTGATCCTTGCTCTTACTCAAAACAGCTTTCAACTCCGACAAGGTGAATGGGTGGTCCAGCAGCTCCGAGCTGTGCTTCAATACCTCGGGCTGCACGGTGACTGATCCTGGTGATCGCTGCAAACTCCACTGCTTCTGGAAATGGTGTACCCAATCCTCCAAGGCTATATCACCCACTCTTCTTCCTTTTTTAGGCAAAAGCGAATTTATCAACTTCCAAAGCTCGGAGCTGTTCCTCACATCCCCAAACCTATTGGCCAGCTCCCCGTAAAATGCAGTGGATTTACCCCAACACAACTCCTTGAACTGGGTATTGGCCCTAACATATTCCAATCTTACCATTTCACTGTTTGATCTACGGTGCAGCTTGAGCAAAGCAAAGGAACGCTTTCTGGCACGATTGCACTCCCAATCCCACCAGGGTTGTTTGCTCAAAAGGGTCTGAGGAGTTATCATTAGGGCTGCTGACGCTGCTTCATTTATGGCTCTGACAAGCGCCGTGCATTCATCATTAACGGAAACCAGATCAGGGGACATGCTTGAAACCAAACGTTCCAGGTGAGATCGATATGAGTCGCAGTGTTGCTCCCTCCACGGTAACTTGGGAAGAAGTGATAGCCAGCTTTCAGAGTGCCTCTGCTCAAGAACCAATGATACACATATGGGCATATGATCCGAGTAAGTTTCACAACAAACTTCAAAATCCTCAATGCAGCTCAGAGCCCCAGGAGTGCCACAGCATAGATCTATCACCGACGCTCCCGAAGCACCAATGTAAGTAGATGCCCCCTCCGAATCACCACTGCACCGACCATTCAAAATAATCAACTGATATTCATCAAGAAACTCAATCAACTGGGTTCCTTTGAAATTATTAATCGTGTCCCTGGAGGCTTGGATGCAGTGTAATGTTATTATTTAAAATTGGCAAATACATTTTTATGAACCAGCTCAAGGTTCCGTATTAAAACGAATATTTGAACGGCCCAATTGATGCTGATTGGCTTGATTCCTGTTCTACTCGACTGTCGGCCGTTACTAGTACAGGAACAAGTAGTAAAATCTTCATCAACCTTAGGTGGAAAGGATGCTTTCATCGTGACTCCATGTTTTACTGCGAGGATCCGCCGTGGAGCGAGCAGTAAAACCCGGTTGGGAGGCGGATCGCTTCACGGTGAAATTGAAAATCCGACGAAACGGCCTTCTGGCGAACGTGTTTCGTTTTTATCGCTTATTCAAATCAACCGGAAACATCGGCTGAGGACAGGAAAATTATCTTGTGCTCTGAACTTCGCGAGATCGGGAGTATAATCCCCTGCGTGGTATGTGTCTAGTCAAATGGTGGTTTTGACAAGAAAAAATTCCGGAGTTACGTTTCTCAATGGTTTCCCATGTTTTTCAAGGTGCTGAATACGAATTTCAACTTTGCCGGCGCCGTACGGGTGACGCTTCATCCTTAAAATTTACTACCCTTAAGTTGTGTGCGAATTCATAATCGAAACTTTGCCCCGTTGCCACTTTTGGACCTATTAATCCTTGAAATCAGCAAACAGGAATCGATTACGGTGATCAAAAGCTCAATAGATGATGTCGCAAATTTTCGAAATTTCAATTTCGGAATTTAATGAAAATAAAGACTTGGCCCAGTTGCCATGGTTTGTAAAATCGATAAAAATTGCATTATTGAGTCGGTTTCGGAACTAGTAAAGCAGTTAAACTTTAACGAAATTGCGAAAATTTTGTTGTGTATACCATTCTCATGGAAATATATACTTAGATTATTCACTTGATTTTTACGTTATCGAGAATGCCGAATCCGGATGCCATCTCGTTCGGCTTATAGAAGAGAAGGAACGTGGCAAAAATTGGGAAAAAATTAGAAAATATCATCAATTGTTTTATATATTTTTTGTATCAATGAACTATATATGTAAATGGCTATGTTTCTCATCGTTAAATATCTTTTTTGGGTGCGAAATCCAATGTCCCACCTCGTCAATATATTGTACCATCGTGGAAATTAACCTCCGAATACCAGGTGGGCTCCCTAACGACCCCGCGATCTTGTTTTTCTTCAAGTGAAATTGTAAAACAAATTCTTTCCTCGTGAAACTCCAGGCCGTTTATCCAACGACCCTCTGTATTGTTTGGATGAGATTACATGTTTTTACAACATAACATTAAATTTATTACGATTTTTTATTAATCGAAAAACATGGTTGGGGTACCTCGGAACCCCACCTGGTACTTACCGTAGTCCTAATTGAGATAATTAGCTGAATTTTTGGAATTCAACATACTTGATGGTTACCGGGAAGCAATTAGTGATACCTATTAGTTTTTGCTTTTACTACCTACTTTTTTTGTGTCATCGGTTTTCTTTTTTCACAGATTTGCCCGTGTAAATATTACCGAGAATTAATCACATTAGTTTTTTTCGTAATTTTGTTTGTAATTAAAGAGCAGATTGCGGAATAACCTCCGGAATAACCTCCTCCCAGCTTGTGGAATAACGGAAAACAGCGGTCGAAAACCGTATTTTAGTGAACGGAGAAGGGAGGTTTTACGTACTACTCTGGGACATCCTGCTTAACATTTTGACATAATATTTTTAATTCGCTTTGTAATCTGCTAGTTTTACAATTATTACATTCATTGGAGCCTGAAGGGGTTCAGTCCGCAATCAATAGAACGATCCGTCCCGTGCTCACTTGACACTTCGAGGTTGAATTGGACTGCCAACTTAACCAATTACCCATTGATGCGCGGCGTGGGAGAAGGGGAACTAATTATTGAAGTAGGGAGCCAAGACCCTCGGGGAGCCACAAGTGACGGTGACCACTGACCGCACCAATCACACTGATGCCAGCACAAGGGAGAGCAGGTAGCAGAGGTTGAGACAACGTTGATTGTCTAGGAATACGATCCCGTAGACATTTCGGTTCGTAGAGAGGGCAAGGAAGTTTTGTTTGGTTCGTGATTGGTGGATACATCAGAACAGTTACTGTATCACGCAGTGACTAATTCAATACCAAATACTCGTAAGTTGACTAGCTATTGATTTGGAACAGATATGCAACCACGTATAAAGTGATTATCAATCATCAAAGTAAAGCAGGAGCGTAGCGTAGGTCTGGACATAGGGGTACCGCACTAAATTCTCCCCCCTCCCTCACACACACACACGTCCTAACTATCACCCTAAAAACGAAAAAGAGACTTACCTAATCACATTTAATATCATCTAGATTCTAGAATGAAACTAGCTATAGCACTTATAAGATCATTTTGGATGTCAGGGGAGACCTTTCAGGAAATGTAATAACTCGAGGTAATCTTCATTATGTACCTAATGGTTCGCTGAGTTTTTGATTCCACCGCTTAGAGGGTGGCCGGTTCTGTGAATACAGTTCGGGTAGCCCTCTGGGTGGGCGTAATTGCGTAACCTCCCCGGGAACAGGGGGAAACCAAGCAAACCATTCATTACAATTATGAGAAGAGGGTGATTCGTCATGCCCCCTATCTCCTTTTTTTCACGTTCTCATTATGAAGAGAGATTAGCGCGGTTTGTTGCACATCCAACAAAAGGTTAGTGGCTCTTCCTAAATTTTAGTAAAGCATCGTAGGAAGCTATGTGAGAATTACATCACTGGTGATTTTGAGCAGCTTTCGACAAGTTTGTAATACTAGAAAAGCCAACACCATCATGTTCTATCAGGGGAAAACAAAATGCACGGGAAACAAAATGAAAGGTTTTTTGAACTACACCCTGATAACCATTGGTATCTATTGTTACAATACAGTAGTTCTTAACACTAAAATGTCTAGTGTGCTCATGGTGACGAGCCCTTGAGATCTGGCATCTGTCGAATTTTTCGCTAACTTTTCGCCAACTAAACGACTAAACGTTCAATTTCTTCTTCTTCTTGCTACGCCATCTCCATACGAAGGTCGGCGATCCATTCGGCAGTTTTCTCGCGGGAAGTGGCTCCTCTGAAGATGTCGACAGACGTAATCCCGAACCATCGACGAAGGTCTTTCATCCAAGAGTTCTGCCTTCTCCCTAAGGACCTCTTCCCGGCAATCTTCCCCTGGATGATGAGTCTCAGCAACTCATACTTATCACCCCGCATCACGTGACCAAAATATCTCGTTTTCCGCCCTTTAAACGTCAGAAGCAGCTCCCTCTGTTTGCCCATTTTTGCCAAGACCTCTTCATTGGTAAACTTCTATACCCAGGAGATTCGGAGCATGCGACGATAAAGCGATAGTCAGAGTTAAATCGGCGATCAAATGCAATTGACCCAGTGCATTTGGCTGTGCCCAAGACTGGCTCTGGTCCCAAAAATACTGGGGAGGCCAAACTTGCACTCTCATTGGCAGGCTTCTAACATCATCACAAATATATCAACGACCTTCCGTTTAACAAAATTGAACTGCGTCGCGGCATGCCGAAGAGAAAAAAAAACATGTTGAACTATTTGGAATTACTCCGGGAACGTTCGTTGCCGCTCTCAAGAAGCGGTTGTTTGAGCGAGTTAAAAGAAAATTAATATTCCTTCAGCGTTGTTTTCACCCCGCGAGCCACCTACGGTTGATAAAGAAGGGCGGAACGGGAGTAGCGGGTCAGACTTTGTGCATGGGAAAGCGGATAGAGCTCTTCAAAGGGACCCGGTTAACTAACCCGCTCTCTAATTCACTTCTGACTCGCCCTCTCTCTCTATCTCACCCGCTAGATGCAACATTTTGATACATAATTGAAACGGCGGGCTTGCACAGGCCTTTAGCTAGAAGCTTGGCGAGGCGGCAAAACACTTTCCAGAAATGCTACGAGTAGATAGAAAGGTTTTCCATTCCAACATTAGAATTTTCTCCGTCGAATTAAGAAAATGCTAATTAGTTCCTCCATGAGGCTCCCGTTTGACATTCAGAATGTTTTATGGACAATTCCACTTGCTTTATTTCCCTTCAACTTTATTCAGTTTCATGGTTCAACAGTTGAAATGGTTCAACTATGAAATACGGATGCAACATCGGAACCAAATAATCGATTATAAAATCAAATGATTAATCGTAAGCTAAAATTTTTCGATTATCGATTTTTCAAACTACCTACTTATTTCCAACGAATAATTATGTACTTTCCGATGGTTTTCTTCGTCTATAGGTTAAATATTGTTAAATTGTTACCTATTTTTAAATTACAAGTTCAATGAAGATCATGAAGGAATTCCAAAACGAATAAATGGCATAAAATAGTTTTTCATTATAAATTGAGGGTATTTATTTTTTCTCACGACCTAAACATAAGAACAAACTGACCTAGTGTCTATAACAATAATACGTAGTAAACCAAAATTCGGATAACGGCATCAGTGCAGATACACAAGACCTCTTTTAATATACTGAAGGGTGTCGCTAATTTGTGGTGGTACCAACAGCCTTCAAAACTTTGGAGCAACTTTTACATACCTATTGCCGACTTTTTGTCGTCACTTCTTGTGAAATAGCTTCAACGACGGTTTGTCTTAATTTGTATTAATCGATTATTATTACTGATTAATCGATTATCGGTACTGATTAATTGGTTTTCGAATACATCTGGATTTTTAAAGCATTTTTAAGCATATTAGAATGCATTAAATCCTGATGTATTCGAAAACCGAGTAATTAGTAATAATAATCGATTAATACAAAATAATCGGCAGCTAAACATCGTTCAAAATTAATCAATTAGTCGGGGTAAAATAATCGATTATTTATTTGCATCCCTACTATGAAACTGAATAAAGTTGACAATAAATTCCAAATCGCTTAACCATGAGTTACTCATGGTGGCCAAGCAAACAAGTTGAGATGAACGAACGGTAATTCGGTAAAAAGTAATTTCCCGAGATGGATGAATTATTTCCTAAATTGTTTCATTGATTGACTAAACCCTCAGATCTCGGTGTAAATCATCATTTCGTAATACGACATACTATGTACGTACCATGGGGAGCCTACTATACATTCAGTATTTTGTTTTGCAAGGTTCAGCTCTTTTTAACATTTGACTTTTTTGCACAGCCCTAGAGTTAGATCCCATAGGTACAGGTAGGGCAAGAGAATATAATGTGTAGTAGCCTATGTATGATGAAATTTGTGGGTTTCTTGAGTCTTGAGACCAGAAATTTCGATTGTACATTGGTTTTGTGATTCCAGAAAATCAGAATAGAGGCTAGAAAGTTAAGGTTCGGTCATAGGACTCTCGGGCAGAATTCAAAATATTCAATACGGAAAACTCTAACTGTTATTTGAATGCTATGGCCTGTAGCGCTATGATGTCCTGGAGTGAGTCCACCAACATCAATCTGGATCCAAAAGAACCAAAATGCTTAATTTTCTAAATCTTCGTGGAGAAAAAACACAATTGGCCGCTGAAGCGCGCCCCATCCATCCATCCATGTACCTACCCGAGTAAAAACACCAACATAAATACGCGACCTAAAAACACAGCTTTTCCTCCCCTTCGAAGGTCCGGGCGCATGAAGAGCAAAAACAATCAACTAATTAGAGATGGCGCAAACACAGCAGTTCCCAGTGCGATCTGGTCGATCAATCCGGCCCTGTCCCTCGAAATGCGGAAAATCCGTTGTTCCGCCGTCCCTCTCAATCAATCGACCTGTTTAATCTTGTTTGATCGCAATTTGCGAGGAGCCTTCACGCGGTTCGGTGTAATGGAGCAGAAATAAAAACTTTTGGCTCATCTGGGAGAAATGACTGATGGATTTTGATTGATCAACAAAAGGCGGAATATGCGTTTTTGATCACCAAGATCTACAATACGTTACGAAATAGGTGCAGATTATATATTGGGGCGTATCAACGCGTTCCCTATGGATATTATCGTTGTGAATGTATCAGGGCGCATTTTTGACGTTCCTAAGCTCTTTGTTCTGACATTCGGTTGCATAGTCCCAGAGCTGAAACCTTCTAGTGCATACAGGCTTGAGGACTTGTTTATAGAGCAAAAGTTTGCTCTCAACTGGCAAAACTGAGATTCCCCTCATTAGCAATTGGAAATCGGTGGAGAAAGAAGGCGTTAGAAGAGCGCAACTTTCGGGTAAAAAATCGTCTACTGTGGGTAAAGAATCGTGTGGGTTTAAAATTGACCGTAGAGGTTCGTTGAATGGCACACACAATTGAAGACCCGTAGAAAACTGGTTGTACCAAGGTAGGAAAAACTGGTAGAATAATGCTGGAAATCGAAGAAGGACGCTAATATATGCGATCATATACGATGCTCATGCGCAGTGCCTGTGAGTCAAGACAGCATTCCTGCCATCATCACCCTTTATAGGGCCCACGTGCTTCCAATTATGGAGTTCTCGTCCGTGGTTTGGAGTCCCTTCTACCACTGCCATGCCGACCGGCTGGAGCGTGTGCATCGGGCTTTCCTCGCTTCGTGGCATTTAAATTACAAATTAAATGGGACGAGCTTGATTTTGCGGGGATGAGTAGTAGGCTGGAGCTCCTATGGCCCTCGTGTCGGTCCTTCATCGCTGACCTCTGTACCCTTCATGGTCTCTTGTCTGGTCGCCTGGATGCGCCCCTGCTCCTGCTCGGCATTGGCCTCCCTCGTCAAGGGTCTCGCTCTGTGGAACCGTTTGACGTACCTTTCTCATCCACAAAACTATCTCCAGCATCGCCCTCTCTCTCGTCTGCCTCTATGGGGTAACTTCCTTGCACTAAACTTCGTCGCCATCGACCTGTTCCACCAGCCTCTCCATTCTGTCAAGTCAACTCTGCTGCCTCCTGAAGATCTGACTATCCCCCCTCCTCCTCATCTATTTTGCTCTTGCTGCTACTAATTTTAATTGTACTATCTTGATCTACCCAATGTGTATTGGGCTCCACCCGTATTATAAATAAATAAATAAAAGTGAGGCTGAAGGGAACTTGCAACGGTGGCAACCCTGACGTCACAGTTCTACCAAATGTCGCACAGCGAGCCTCTGTCCTCGCGGTACCAGTCGCGGAGTTAGAATTCTGTTCAGAGTCGAGTTCTGAACAGTTATATGTACAGATTCTTTTTTTTTTTTTTGTAGAGTTGCGAAAGTTGATTATCTACCTGTTTCAGCCTCAATTTCCCTCTTCCTGAAAACGAAATCGCTCGCTCAAGGTCTGCACGAAAAGTGGCAGGGAATCAGGGAGGGATAAAAAAACCCCAGAAGAGAGTTGGAAGCGAAATGAATGTAACAAGGCGAAATGAATGCGGTGAAGGGGGCTCGACGGGTAAACGTATAAAATAAAGGCAACCTAGACAGATGTTGGCTGTACATCTCACAGACCTCCCCCGCAGTTCACTATACATTTCGCTATACGCCCCTCACCACTTATCCCCGCCGCTACGGCTTTTTGCCTCGCTTTTACCCTGCAGAAAGGGCGAGATCCGGAGAAATTCTTTTCGCTCGGACCGGAGTTTTTTTCCCATTCCCTCTCTTCTCAGGGCTCGGAGGCAGAGTTTTGTGTTGAAGACTTAGTAAATGTCAGGCAGACGTACCAATTAGCTTCCGCTGGACGAAATGCCGGGTTTTATTGTTTAGAAGCTGCCGTTCATGCATTTTTCTCTTCTTCGCCACGTCAGATCTCTTTATCCAGTCGCTGTCTCTCGTTCCTTTTAGTTCCTGCAACGGCGTTACTGTTCGATCTCAGTTAAGCAGTACCTTGACGCGAATCTCTGGATGGACTTACCTAGGCCATTTTGAAGTCAATTTTGACAGAAAACTCTAGTATTACGTAGAGAAACTACAACTTCTTACACAACAGTTCATCGAAATAGTCTCGTCAATTTTCCAACTAAATCGACCGCTGTGATTCATGGGTTATTAAATTAAATTAGAGTTTTTCACACTGTTATTGGTTTTCTACTCATATCTTCTAAACTATATGTTTTAGCAATAGTATAGATAAATCAATTGAACGAACATTTAAATTCCTTCAAATTCAGTTGTCAAAAGTATTTTTTGCCCAAATGATAACCACGATACAGGCGGTCAAAAAAAAGGTAAAAACGTCCCTACTCAATACTTTTCTTCTCTAACCCTTCTAACGTAAGTGGGTATGCATAATATGTGTACTAGTACATAATATCGCTATAATTTTTGTTTATATTAAAGCTTAGACAGTATAGAAACCTGGTACGAGGAAAAAAGGAAAATGGTGGAAAGAAAGATGAACGTTTCTTAATATAACCACAAAGTGTGTGCTTTTTTTCAACGCTGTTAAAGTTAGTCGCACACCTACAACACATTTTTTTTTTCACAATAATTCGCACCATATTGTAGCCACCATCTTAAATTTTTGTAATCTGGACTCAAATTCGTAATTAGCATCTTCGGAAACCCCATAGATATACGTTTAATACCATATTATGGTTTAAATATTGTATGACAAAAAAGGGTTTGTTTAGCCCAGTAGACGTTTTTCATGTCACCCCTCACCTAAAAATCGCCATAATTTTCGAAAGAAGCATCTTACAGTATCATTCAAAGCCTCATTTTAAAGGGAAATAGTAGTACTAGATGATGTAAGGTGTAGGAAAAATGTTGTCCAGTTTGTATCCAACCTCAGAAATAGCCGAACTAGCCATTTTTCGTGTACGTAAGTTAGTTTTACAAAACATGATAACGGTATAGATTGCAAAGCGCCCGCCAGGGTAACCTGAACCGTCATATTGGGATTTTATAGAAAAAAAGATTTTGATTAGATCGTTATTAATTCCAATTGAATTCTGCTAGATCCTGCTTTTATAGGCTTCATTCTCCTGTAAGAGTTTTTTGTGTATACTCTTAAAGGAGAATGAAGCCTATAAAAGCAGGATCTTAAAAGCAGGATACATAGTAAAACCCATTTCACTTGTTTTGGATGGAGGTTTCACACGAATCATAATCCAAGTCAAGCCCATAATCAAAGTGTACGGAGTTTTTCATTCCAGCAGTAAGTACGGGGATCCTCACAAGTTTCATTTCTTTTCCCAGTGAGATATTGATGGCGACTTTTATCTATATTTTTACATAAGAAATCGCGATGCCGAGTATGATTAAACGCGTGTGGCAGACCTTTCTCACGACCACGGAAATGAAATCCTTCCCAGATTATAATATCAAGATCTCGAGGGAAAGAAGACGTGGTGAAGGGGGAAAAGGACGAAATCCGGGTATAAATAGCCACCCTGCCGTAGGTTAGGGACTAGCCCCAAAGATTGGAGGATGAACGAGATTTGGTTCAGACGCCGAAAATAGGAGCGGAGTGGGGGGGGGGAAAGGGTTGATGCCGTCTCATTTTTCAAGGGTGTCGCTCCCCTCTCCACAACCGTTCCCTTTTCCCACTGTTTATCCGTGAGTAGCTCTGGCCCTATGCCCTCTTTGTCAACCAGATCTGGCCCTTCGAGTAACCAATGTGCTCTTGACATGAAACCCTACCAATGAAACATCGACTGACCGGGGTGCGGATTTATCTCTCTGGCTTTTTGGTAAACTACCTCATCTCTCTTATTTCGAGGAAATGGGGTTGACTGTATCTGAGAGGGTCGTTTCGGCAAAAATAATTCCTTCGAGCAATTGGTTCAATTGAAAAATCCGTTCAAAATGTTACATGATTGGGGTTTTATATCCGAGAGTCTAGGCGCACTCCGTTCGTCTTCCATGCGGTTGGTTCTTTACATTGTGGCGTGTTGAACGCTCCCCAACATTTTTGTCTTTATTTAAAGTTCCTATACATTACTATAATACGTTGACTGCCAAAATTTTGGTTTCCTCTAAAACTTTCAAATAGCTATTCTAAGTAGAATTTATTCGTCAAAATGTGACATTTTTCCATATTTTACAACAAAAAACCAGTTTTTCGGTTAGACCATTTTGGGTCTTATTGGCCCCTGGGAAGGAATTCATGGCTCGGCGACATAAGACCCAAAAGGGGTCCAATAAGATAATTCATTATCTCCTACAATCTAATATAATATATTAGACAGTAAACAGTAAATACTCGTATAATCCTCCAAAAAACACTCCGTTGTAAAATCTGGCCCGCCAAAAAACCTCCTCAGCCGCACAAAGGTTTACAATAATTGTAAACCTTTACAATAACTTTATCTTTATATTGCAAATATTTTATATTCATTTTCATCACGTAGAGTAAAATCTGGTTGAAAAATACACTTTTGAGGTTAGCTTATTGAAAAAACTTGTCTGTCAGCTAGTTCTTGAGATCACTATTTTTAAGCTACCAAAATAGTCACTCAATGGATTTTCAACCAAAAGAGAAATAATCATTTGTAATAATTATTATTACAAATGATATCGACGTTGAATATCGTTATCGATATCAAATATCAAATATCGGATGATCCTCGAAATCGGGACAAACCTATTTGCAGCAAACCCTTCAATGATATCAATGGGTGAAATGGAACTTTTAAAATATCAAAGTAATCAAGTGTGTTTGAGTTTACCAATTGGTTATTTCAGCGAGGTGGAGCGACTTGTAACGCTCTTAAGTGCTTCAAAGGTCGTAGTCATCACCTCCTACTGGGAACCGAAGACCCGGTGACAAGGGTGTGTTGTCAAAGTGAGTACAGTATTGATGATGTTTTCATCTAAGGGGGGAGAGTATGTTTGGAGTTTTTAGGAGCTGCTCATGGGGTAAATATATCGAGCCTTAGATATTTTCAAACCTTAATTCCCTCGGCAGGTGTCTGGGTGAGCGACGCTCTTGGAAAGACAGAAGACAGTTAAACGGAAATCAAAAAAGACATCCCGAAGCAACCTGGTCATCTGTACACAAGTCATAACTCGTCTGTCATTTCCACTCTAACATTCTAAAAATAAATGTTCACTACAGGTTCAAGGTGGGCTGAATAAAAGTGGACACACAATCCCGAGACTTCGTCTTCTGGGGTTAATTTTCCCCCGGTCAAGTTTACTGTATCAATCACGGAATGTCGTGAAAATAAGACCCCTACCGGTTGGGGAAAGCGAAGATGGATGGAGGTTCCCGTGGCATGATGCGGTAAAGTGAGCCCGTGGGAAAATATTTGAAATCAAATAGCGGCAAGGGAGGATTCTCAGTGATGTATCAATCTCGCTGTGAAAATGTTTGTGAATAACTCGTTTTCAGGGCGAGTATCACCAGGTGCAAACCATGGGGCTTGGAACAGGGAGTCTTTCTCTATATCAATATGGAACTTTTGTTTGGTATATTTTTCCTGAGAAATTCTACCGATGTTCAAATTATAGTAATTTGTATAGTGTTCATTACAATCTTGGTATATTTTCAATATTTTAAATAATAATACACATCGCAGGTGTAGATCCGTAGTGCGACAACTCAAAAAGTCGAGTTTCGAGTTAGCACGACTGCTGGATAGAGAATTTGAGCTCTACAAATCTCGAGGAGCGTGACTCTCATAGGTACGATACCAACCGCGGGGCTGCGCCAGTTATGTAATGGAAGTAGCCGGCAGAGGGTGGTCTGTTAAACTGTGTCTTTCCCGCTTGTCAACAGTCTGTTACATACCTTGGAATACTTTCCATGTTTTCCAAAAAGTTGAATTTCCTGAGGAATAAAGTTCACAGAATAAAGTTATTATACGTCGATAAAGTTAAAATTTTCAAACTCGATTTTCTATAAATCAACTTTTTTGAGTTGTCACATTATGGATCTCTCAAAATGGAGTTGACTTCATTTCGATATCCATGCAGTACTTAAACGTCCATGAAATCGGATGGTAGAGGTTCAGCAATTGATGTAAACGGCTTGAGGCATTAATTTATCTTCAAACAAATTCTTTCTGGAACTTGAAATTGCTTGTCTGTCTGAAAATGGCTTTTGTCAAAGCATGAAATTGTATGGAACTTGAACAATATTACTTGTGGTGAAACTACATTATCAGCTTGGTGTAATATGCAACATTTTGAAGGAATTCAGCAAAATACGGGCATCCAAGAACATTTCTCCCTCCAGTTCAGCATCCCCACGGAATTTCCCTTAATATGGGGCTAATTACCAAAAAATGAATCATTTCTTACAATCATGCAGCATGGCGTAAGAGCGAATGTCATGTTGAGCATTTTATAAAACACACTGATTCTTCTTTTGTCGACGAAGGCCTGATTTGTTCAAAACCGAACCGCCGACATCACCCGTTACAACGTGTTGTTAACCATGTTGACGTAGACGTTATGGAACACTTGAGTGATACACACATCGTTACAGTCCATAATTCGATTTTGGAACGAGGTCACGGAATTCGGCGCTGGAATGGCGCGACAATAATGGCGCAGTTAATGTCGTTCTTCGCATTAAAACCTAATTTCAGAGAGGAAATAATATCCGCCCTCCAAATGACGTACCCGCTCTTAAGGGCATCAGATAAATCGCGATAAGGTTGACAACCTGGTTCTTTTCTTGCCTAAGAAAATCGAACAGGCGCGTTCGTGCCCATCAAACCGTCGTTCCACAAAAGTGTGTAGCTTTTTTTCTCGTTGGATGCAACCCCGCCCGAAAACGTCTATTTTCAGCTGGTTCGCTTGAACTGAGTGTATAGCGGCTATCAGTTTGACCGATTGACTGTCACACGGACTCCATCTGTTACAGTTGGCAGTGACAATTCCGAACGTTTCTTCTCACTTTTTGACGACACCCGAAGCGCTTCCTTAGTTGGTGAGGTGTCGTAAGGTGAAGATGTTATTAATTGTAGATGCCAAACACCTGACGCAGTCCCAAAAAGATCTTGCATAATTTCCATCATTCTTACGAGATGTCAGATACCTATGAATTACGTGTGTAGGCCTGTTAGAGGGTTTCGCTAAATAAAATCATTATTCACTTGAATATACGTTGAAGACGCTAAAAATTCATCCACAACGGTCCATAATTCTCTGTGTAGAGCCCTGTCCTACTTTTCTGCACACATCCCTGCTACTCTCACAACTACACGTCGCACAAAGGGTTTTTTGGTTCAGTTTTGGTTAAGAGCTTTTGACTACCCATTTTGGATGATAACGATAAATTCCTGTTCCGGATGACGTGGTGGTGCTCGTCAAAGTGTCTGGCTGGAGAAATTGCCTAGTGCTACAGAGAAATGTAGGCTACTCGATAAATTAACCCTCAAACCGCAAGGTGAATATCTGCGACATTAAATATCTGGTGCCTGGTAAAAAAACCACTTAAAACCGTTATTGTTACATTGAATTATTTACTCGGTTTGTTGTTGCCCCCAATTGATTCTTTGTTATTTTTTACACTCCTTGACGTTCATGTTGAGGCTCCTAGAAAGTTGTCAATTATTGATTTATTAAAGTATTGAAGTGTTACAAAATCCTCATAATTATTATCTTACTGCACATTGTCGCATGTTAGATGATTGTCAATGTTTTGATTATAACCTATTAATGTTGAAATGTGTTTGTTCGTTGGGCTTCATGCTCGTTTCTATTAAATAAATAAATTTTGAAACATAGTAAATATTGACATTCTTCACAGGGCAGGGCGGTTGGAAGTTTTCAACTTAGTTATTCTAAAGTTAGTCTGCATTCGTTATTTTCATCATGTTCACCTCTCTCAAAAATATTGCAATTCAAAATAAGTTTTCAGCGTTATGACCGCACCGCTTTCAAAACATATTAAAACACCCCACCAGTTCTATGCCGCCCTTATTGGAATCCAGATTCATATTTTGCAGCTTGCATAAATATTAAAAGCGAAATTATTCATTCAAAGGATAGCTCCTGTTTCCTACCAACTTTACTTTTTTGTACTGCCTTATGTATAAATTATAGCCGGTCGGTGAGGGGGTGGGAGGAAATTAGAATTTATAATAATGACGATACCCTGGTACTCGAACGAGCTTTTGAAAATAATTTCGGCCCCCTGAAAGCGGAGCTTTGTCACTGTTGGCTCTTGTAATTTGAACTCGACGAGGTTTTATTATGTGGAGCGATACTCGTACAATCAACTGTTTGACGTTATTCTGAAATGTCATTAATATAATATATTGGCAGCGAAGTCACAGTTTGTATAGTCAGCTGTGCGCCAAAAATAAGTACAATAATGGAACCGTAGGACTAAAATTTAGTGTTATTTAAAAACACATTTCGGAAAATATTACACGTTGAGTTTTCTTGTATGTAACTAATGTACAATATTGCTGCCTCATGAACCAAATAGACAAACTTTCAATTACGGGGCACTTCGAACAGATTGTTCGAATTTCTTCGAGTAGCATTACCCAAAAGAGCTAATTTCCGAAGTAGGTAACTTACTGAATCTATCCTTGATCTTCCATTTTTGGTTTATCTAAAGATAATGAACCTTTGGAACCGCCCAAGAAAATAAAAATCACCTTCCATCAAAATTTGAGGGTTCATGTTTCAAGATACCTACGTAGACTCAGGAAATCGAATGACAGACTAACTGATAGACACATTCGTGGTTATTGTGTGAATTCACTTAAGAAAGAGATAGAGGTGCGTTAGAGTGCAAGATTTTAGCTGCGTAGAGCTAGGGTAAGCTAAAAAAAAAAATTATGAAAATACATTTTTCTCAAACAAATTGATTGATTGATTGATTGATTAAGCGTTTTATTTAACCACCAGGGATAGGATAGGGCCAAGTGGCCCTCTCTTACTCCTCCCCTGGCTACAATATTTACAATTCCTCGTAATACAATCGTTATTTCATTATTTATTTAATATATCTATTTTTCTTATTGTAACTTCCTTATTCTACTTCCATCTTCTTATTTATACTTTTTTTTTCTTATATTATTTACTTATTATATCCAAATTAATTTTTTATATCTATTTATTATTATTATTTTTTTTTCATACAACAACTGAAATATTTTACTATCTTCTGCTTAAATATCAAATCAATTCTTAAAATCAAATTCTTCCAAACAAACATTTACAACAGATACAACTAGAACTTTTCTGTAAACAATAAATATTTTTAATCTTCGTAATTGAGAGTGAAGCTGAATCATTTGAAACTATCACTAGACGTCTATTTGATAGGCCTTGATTCCATTTGATAGAAAAGCTTTTCCTTGGAACTACTCAGGAAAAGTGGAAAGAACCGGAAAAGAGTTGTTGAAGGTGCAGGTTTGAAATAGAAAATAGAGCAAACACTCCTTAGAGTCGAATACGTTCTAACAAATAAAACGGATTTTCATTACCGGACCGGAATCGACCGGTTTTTTCAATTCTCGCAGGAAATTGGAAGACTATTGGCGTGCGGGAAACTCGACCGAATGCTGTCAAAAGCACTCGATAGTCGGCAGTGTTGGAGGATGTTGATCGAAATGAACACATGAAATTGACGATTTAACGAATGCCAAACGAATCGAGCGACACTTTGTGCTTACAACTGTGAAATGTTGAAGGAGTTGTCGGAATCTGCAAGAAATGGTGGGGCTGCAGCTAACAATTAATCTCCCTAGAGATCACGACCAAATGTTATTCCTAGACTAAATGTTTGGCACGGGGCATCACACTACATTCCATGGGTACCTGCGATGGTACCTAGGTATTTTATGAGTGTTTCCCAGGAGGCTGTTGACAAAACCCTCTCTAGTTTCAGGGGAGGCTCCAGTCCCGAATACAGTGGAATAGGAGTGCAACCGCTAAAAAAGTGCAAAAAACAAATTATTGAACCGCTTATTTATACGTGTAATATACGTATATTATCGTTAATTGGTCATTTTTCCGGACAGTTACAAGGAAGCACTACTGGTGCCGCTCTTCAAAAAAGGGGACCCATCTGACCCGAATAATTACCGCCCCATATCGTTGCCTTCAGTAATAGGCAAAATAATTGCAAAAATAGTGGAGGAACAAAGAAAATTGGATCATCAGTGGGAGGCACCAACGACGCCGTTAGCCACAAAATGAGTGTATGTCTCTAGATGCAGGGAAAGAGTAATGGGCATATATCGTGGGGTAATTGGTAAAAGTCACCAAGTATTTTAAAAATTTTCCAGCAGAGCCTTCCAATGTTTATCCGTCTTTGTGAATCGAGAAATGGACATTCAAAATTAGTATCTTCCTTCGTATTCCCTTTTATATGATTTAATGAAGCATTAAATGAGGCACTAAATTTTAGTGCCTTAATAAATTTAAAAACCCTCCAAAGTCTCGTCGGGTCACGGGGTGGGGAGGCTGCAGTAAGATACTTTCAAACTCGCTGTATGTTGCTAAAAACATTATCAGCGTTCTTTTCAGAAAAAAGTCCGTCACACACGCTGTTATGGGCATCTGATATGAGCTTGCGGCTCCCTGTAGCCTTGAATTGGAAGTTGATCACTGCAATCATATAATTCTTTTTCTTCTTCTTCCTCTTCTTAGATGACTTCAGCCATCCCAGTCATAGTCATTGCATTCGTGATTCAAAGCAACCACCGACGGTAGCTGTAGGTAAATGTGGCATAATGAGCGGGAGATTCATATTTTCAGTTGAACGTTCTCAATAAATGTTTTCATCATTTAACTTCTACCCTCGTTCTTAATTTCTTGTGGGGAAGCACCGCTTCCTGCGCTTCCCCGGACGCTACACCCCTGCTTAGAATGTATTGTATTATGGCATCACAAAAATTTAACAACATAGGTAAGTATTTTTTTTCTCAAATACTCTTAATAAAAATTTGAAAAAACTGTATTTGGTTTTATGTTGGCTGACGTGACTCCTGCATAGAAATGTTGTATCGTAATCTGATTCTGTTATCAGTTCTATGAGCAACTTAGATATGCCACCGTAAGTAAATCTTGCGATTGAGTAGACGCCAAAAGCAAAAGAATCACTTAAGAAAATGTGCAAGTAGGAATTGAAGAAAAGCCGAAGTTCCAGTACATTTCGCAGGCTGGAGGTTGCATTGAGGTGTTAGTATTATAATTTAGATCCTCGAATCGAAGCTTCGGTTCACGCCTCTGCCCTCTCTTCCCTTTGTTTCGGGGAAAATTGAAAAGTTATGGAGCGAAAGAAACCCGCGAAAAGATTTCCACAACGATAATATATATATATCCCGACCCCGCAGAAACCCTTTTCTTCGGCGGTTTATTGAATACCCGAGGCCGGTATGGTGAGTTCTTGCAGATCCTTTAAATGATAAATGAGCTTGAAACTATCGGGTGGGTGGTAGACTTTGAAAGCCCCATCCCAACATCAGGCCCTTCCCTTCGTCTTTTACCTATCACACTCTCATCCGCTGAAACCGCAGTGAGGGTTATCGAACCATCTCAAGGAGTTTACTCTCCGCTCCCGTCCCTTCGCACTCCTCTCAACAACTCCTAAATAAGGTGAACATTATTCAAGGGGCGTTCGGTTACGTGATGTTAAGTTCGCTATCATCCTTAGAACCGTTCCTCGTCGATGGATCAATTTCTCGTTCGGTATTTTCGTACCTACGTAAATCCATACTCTGCTGGACAAATACAGGATAAAACACGAATCTCTTCATTTAAACCGAAATCTCTCAATCTATAAATAGACGATCTCTGTTGATGCTTGTAATTATTGATTGTGGGGCCTTGAATTGAGTAAATTTATAGTTGAATACCTTGACGAAACACCTAAACAACTTACCTAACACTACAAAAAACCTCTAGTGAACAAGTTGAGGCATTTTACCTTAAAATATCCAGCTTCCGTTTTGGGATTGTTTGTTAAGGTAAAATGCCTCAACTCGTTCACTAGAGGTTTTTTGTCGTGTTAGGTAAGTTGTTTAGGTGTTTCGTCAAGGTATTCAACTATATTTTAAAATCGCCTTAACTGCAATATTATTATTGCAGTTAAGGCGATTTTAAAATATCCAGCTTCCGTTTTGGGAGTAAATGTTAATCGATTATAAATAGATTAATTTGCGAGGTTTTTTTTTTCACCGTTGAATTGGTTGAAGTCATATCGATATCTCACCAAAAAATGGAGTTTTTATAATGATTTAGAGTCAACTTACATCAAAGGTTTCAGTGAAAAACTTTGAGGCGAATTTCTGCAATGTTTCGAATTTTGAGTTGAGGCGTTTTACCTATGGCAGTATTTCGGCCCGTTTACCTTTTATAGTTCCATATTTTTCATGTCAGTAATGATTGACTCAAGATAAGATAGTAAGAATGAAACCAAAACCACCACCATATCCAATGTAACCGTGCAACGTTTAGGTTAACATTAACGTTTATCGTTTCCCGATACAGGCAGCTGAAGAAACGCTCAATCGCTGATGAGCTTCATCTATATTTGAACTTAGAAAAATTCTACGAAACGTCTTGGCGTTTTGGATTTCAATGAAGGTCACCCGCAGGGGGGCTTTGTTGTCAAGCGGGTTTAATTTAGAAATCGCCTGCCCGAAGATATGGCCACTAAACTGCTTTTTTTGCATGAGGCCAACAATAAATAGGTATTCAGAATGAAGTAAATTGTCACTTGATCCATTTTTTCGTATTTTTTAAACGTAAATCGATACATTTTTCATGTTCAAGTTTTTCAAATTAGAGCAAAAATTACAAAAAAAATGACAACTAGGTCGGTATTTGTACTTGAATAGGCCACAGTATGTAAGGTAGGTATTTTCGGAAAAAAACAACGATGTTCTTTATACGGTGTTTCAAATCATCGATGTAGGTATTTTATGTGATAATGAGATATAATGATACACGAGACATACATTTCTGTGAAATATGGACACTTTTTTCGTTTTCTCCAAAATCCCCCCGGAGGCTGTTTTTAAACTAGCAAAATCCGAATGACTCCAGGTACGGGCACTGCCTTACCAATTTCGGTAATATTGGTTGTTGTAAGCGAACGTAGTAGGGAATTTTAACGGCGGGAAGGGGTTGTTAACATTCATGTCAGGTTGGGCGGGTCCTTGATCTAAGCGAAACCAAAGTTTAGAACTTCATTATTGTACTGTATAATAATTACCCTTCTCTTACAGTTCGTTTCCCGACATGATATTAACTTATGCCAACGGATCGATGAGATGGATACCGAAGACACCAAAAATAACTGAAGCTCAATTTTCGTCTGTACATTGACCAGAATCACGGAATCGTACCATTCTTCTACGTTTCATGGTTTTAAAACGTAATTATCTGAACGTTTCTTTGTCGATCTGTTTGTGCATCGTCGGAGTTACTTAAAACTTCAAGTGTTTGTCGAAAGTCATCTTAGAATTTTCAATGTAAAATGAGGAAGAGGAGAAAGAAAACCTTCATATTGCAGTATTTTAGTGCAATACTATTGTTGTACAATTGAAGTCATGTTGTTGTACAATTCCTAATGCTACTTTAGCGATCTGAAGGCTGTTGTACTTATTAAAGTGTAAGAACAGCTAAAACGGCGGTATCGATCTCTATCGATTCTCTTTGTACCACACTTCAAATTGTTTAAAGTACCGAATCTGACTCTGCTGGGCAAGTACAACTTTAGTATTGTTTAAAACGCGAAAAATTTCGCGGAGTGATCGACCATCAGGAAAAAGTGGTGATGAAGGGCACTACACCAATAATTCAATAACGAAAATGTTTACAGGGTAATCAATTGGTGAATTAGAATTCTTTTTTAAGAAACAACTAGTTTTATGTATCCATTTGACTGGTTTTATAAAAAATTTTGTCTCGTTTTTTTGCCGAGTAACACAAAAACGAGTTGGTGATAGAACTTTTTCATTCCTGTAATTCTTAGAATGGAAATGCAAGAAGGAACGGAAAGGAAAGGAAAAATATCCGATACCTACCAGTAGGTACTGGTATGGAAAGAAATATATTCGATACTTTACTCGTATCGATAGGTATCCCACGTCACTATTTTTAGGGCTTTACTACTATCGTTAAATTCAAGTTAAATTCTACTATTTACATTACAAACAAATTCTGGTTTTTGACCACATTATTTCCTGAATGTGAACTTCCTAAGGTGTAGGAGCAGGTAATCTCTGTAGCCGAGGTACTACAGGGTAATACGAGTATACTCTTGAGGAGAAATATATCTATCCCTGTAGGGGAGCAAGTACTTCCTGAAGGGAAAAAAGCTACACCTACAGGTTGTGGGAGCATGTACTTCCTGAAGGGACAACAGCAACACCATAAAGGTTGTGGGAGCATGTACTTCCTGAAGGGACAACAGCAACACCATAAAGGTTGTGGGAGCATGTACTTCTTCTGAAGGTAGAAAACCGCTACACCACAATCTAGGAGCTATGTAGTCCCTTAGGAAAAGCAGATACACTATGAGAGTAGGAACAAGCACTTTTCCTAAGGAAAATAGCTACACAGTGTACAGAGACAAAGTACTCCCAACGGAAAAACAGCTCGCTTCACAAATTCAAAGGCTTGTAGGAGATAAACGTAGACAAGTTTAGGTGTTTGGGAAGAGAGGAGCAAGACTAGAAGTCAGAGGGAAAGTGATTTGACTTGGGTCTCCTGCGGGTTTATGTATTGCTACCCTTCCCCAACTTTCGGGAAAAACACAGGTCATTATCCATAGCCCTGATATACATATGATCTTCGGTGTCTTCTGGGAGTGAATCCTGGATAGTCTGGAAAGGAGTTTGGTATAAAATCGTTTCGGGAATTCCAGTCTTAAAAATTTTGGACCGAGAAAAATACAAAAGGGTAGTTCGAGTTGGTCCGTTACTTCAAAAATTCTTTAAGTGATTCATGCTGCATGTCACGATTTTTGGTTGTGCGAATGAGGGAAGTGATTGGGGATGTTAATGGTATGTATTCCAGGGGGGTAAAGGGTCAGAGGAAAAAAAGGGCACCCGTGTATCATAAAGGTAACGTAGTAACGAGCTGATATCAAGAGAGCGGACAACAGTGATATATCGTGTCCTTAGATGAAAAAAAAGGAAGAAAAAAAGAGAGTATATATATAAAAGTTTCCAGAGTGGGTTCCATAGATAGCGGAGGAACGGGACGGGGGTTAGTATAAAGGTCCTTCGTCCTTGTGGGTGGTAGTACGGGATTTGAAAAGGGTCTTTTCGGGTACAGGGTTAAGATCCCCTGGGATCTGCTCCTTGTTTGACCCTCTGCTATCATCACATCACATCACATGTTTTGACCACTTTCAGTCTTTGCGGTGCAACGATACTTGTCTTGCAACTGAGAATGCATTGTTGCAATTTTCCTTCTAATACTGAAATTATAATAGTGACATTCTACCTGTAGTGGTATCTGAAAGAGAATGGTCGAATGAACGGCGAGTCCATATGCACACCGACAATTGTGACTCGAATGTAACCCCCTGCTACTGTAATAAGCTAGGAATAGCAGGATCGGCGAGAGAGATACTTAGGGGGAGATACATAGACTACAAGCTTAAGTGGGACGGATATTCAATATATACGACTAATAATAATATTATATATATAGGGATCGTTCCTACTTATCATCAAGCTTGCATGTTATTTAAATATTTGAATGACAAACATAATCACTGTTAGGTACGTTCATCATATTTCACTCCACTTCATTGAAAACGTCTCAATTTTTGTTTAAAAAAAAGTCACGCAGTTTAATTAACATTCTTCTACAGTGACATAGGAGTTTCCAAGTTACCGGAAGCCTAAAGGGGAGGGGGGGAAGTTCACGAACTATGTTGGGACCCTACAAACAACACTCATTATTGTACGCACTTCTAAAGTTTGTCACGTTATCCCACCCATTCCAGCCAGCTGAACGTCCATTCAAATCCCACTTCATCGTATTATAATAAACAAAAGCTAATTCAGGACCGGATTGCGACTATGAATGTGTGGTACATATCATCCGGGAGCCCTTTCTAGCTAATAGTTACTTTAGTGGGCGCTTAATCCGATTTATGGGCCTTATCTTGTGAGGGAGCGTCGTTTTTAATTTTTCATGTGAATTTTGATCAAGAAAATATCAACTAGAAATCACAATTTATTCTATAAATTCATTGATCTACTTCTTAGGAGTAATCGTACATAGGAAGCAACTATTTAGAATGACCCTAAATCCCGGCATACTAAACATCCAACGCCGTATTGTTTATTTCTTTTAATATCAAGACGAAGAACTGTAATCCCTTCATAAACCCTTTTCTATGTCTTTTGCTTCTTGTTCTTCTTCTTCCTCGTAGTGCTCGTTCATAACAGTGTGCTCTGTCCCCAATACGCCAAGGCTGACTTTGATTTATACAGGCACTAAACAACATTTAATCTTCCCAAATGTACATTGTGTTTGAGTTATCAAGAATACAATTTGGATGTGTATCTGTATCTGTCTGTAACCAAGTCCTACAATGCATCACGTCTTAATGAAAGATAATTTCAAATGCCACATACCATATTTTAATGCCACATACCATATTTTAATGCCACATAATATGTAGCATTAAAATATGGTATATTAATATTAATACCTATTATGGCACTATGCGAGGAGCCAACCATATCAATTTTACAAAAGTACATCGTAACATAAGTGTATCATACATCATAATACATGTTTGAATGACTGACTCGGTTTTTGTTACATTTCCAGGAATCACGAGGCTTGGGTTCCTAGCAGTGCTCGTGACATGCTCGTTTCGTGTTCGTGACGTGCTTGTGTCGTGCTCTTTTTGTGCTCGTGACCGTTGGAAAGAGCGCGCTACTGACGTGACCGTTTCGTGCTTGTTTCATGCTCGTATCGTGCTCGCGACGGGACACGCTCGTTTCATGCTCATTTCATACTCGTGACGTGCTCGATCGTATCGTGCGTGAGATCCGGGGGTGGAGGGGAGGACGCTTCCCTCAATAACGCTCTCCTCAATACTGCTCCCCCCTAACGCTCTACCTGTAAGGATGATAAGGAGGAGGGGAGTAATGCTTCCCCCCCCCCCCGGACCACCCACCACCCCACCCATTTCCCTCCATAAAGTACCCTGCGTACCTTACTCCTCGTGCATTGGCTCCGTGCGAGTTGCGGACAGGAAATCGTCGGGGTCAACCGACGAAATCGAGCTGTTTGCGAACAAGCTCCGTCCGTGTTTTCACGCATCAACAACTGCACGATTAATGTCGCCCCCTCCTTGACTTTACAGGATGTCTACAGAAATTATGGAACAAACTCAAGGAATCAATTCTACAGTTATTTTGCAACAGAAAGTGCCTTCTGGAATTGTTTCATTACTTAATTAAAAAACCGATTTTTTCACTTTTAAGATTTTTTTCTTGTTTTCGACCTTGTCTCAGTAAGACGGCTCTAACTCCTTTAACTTAATATCGAGGGTTCCACGGCAACTTCCCACATTGTCATTTTGGCGACTTTTCTGCAGAGCAAAAAAACCATCTGCCAATGACTTTTTACTGGCAAATTCAGTAAAATAAATCGTGAGATTTAGTGTTACCTTACGTAGGTAGTTATCTAACTTATACTTAGATCGATCCGCCGGGAGAAGACGCTTCGAATGGCATGGTATAGGTAGGTAATTCATTTTGGCCAAAAGTGACAATGTGGGAAGTTGTCGTTACATTTGCTATCTCCCTAATATAAAATCCGATTGTTTAAGACAGCACTTATTGATGAAAAAATGGTCAAATTTCAAAATTTGAAGATTTCTTAAAAATCTCCGTCTGTTCTTTCGTATTTTGCTCTATCTTCTCCCGTTTTTAAATCCAGGACGCTATCGAGGAAATCAATGCTCACCATGCGCAAAACGCAAAATACGAAAGAACAGACGGTGATTTGTAAGAAATCTTGGACTTTGGCCATTTCTTTCATCAATAAGTACCTACTGTCTTGAAATTGGATTTTATATCAGGGTAATAGCAAATTTAACGCTCTTTACAAAGGTATCCTCAACTTTTATTTTACATATTACGTTAAGGGGGTTAGAGCCCTTTTACTGAGACAAGGTCGAAAACACGAAAGTGAAAAAAGTCGGTTTTTTTGTAGTCGAGTACTGATTCCTTGAGTTTGTTCCATAATTACTGTAGACATCCTGTATATAATTTATATAGCATTTTCCAGTTGAATGAAACCTTTTCCCAATTGAATTAAACCTTTTCCCAATTGAATTACACCTTTTCCCAATACAATTAAACTTTTTTTCAAAATAATTAAATCTTTTTCCAAAATAATTAAACCTCTTGCGGGAAAATAAGGAATTGCAAGTAGGTATATGAATGGCGAAACAGTTTAATCATGAATTAGGAATTGCAGAAAAGTGAACAACAAAGGCGTGAACGAATAAGGAAGGGTCAATGAATAATGAAGATAGGTAGGTACCTACTGCAGGTTGTTAACTGTAACAGTTGTTAATGCAGCGGACAACAGTAGAAACATGTATGAGACGTAGTTCGCGCAGTCTTGGTGGGTTGCTGTAGCTGTACTGGTTGCAATTACTTCAGTAAGAATGTGCTCTTCTCGGCAGCTTAATACTACTTCATTTATTTATTTTCTATTGTACCCCCTTCATTTGAGAGGTTTGATTATTTTGGAAAAAGGTTTAATTATTTTGGAAAAAAGTTTAATTGTATTGGGAAAAGGTTTAATTCAATTGGGAAAAGGTTTAATTCAACTGGAAAATGTTATATACTCTTACAATATTATTGTATCATATATCACATTATAAGAAATCATATTTGCCATGATCAGAAACGTATCATACTCAATCATCAAAGTTATAAATGATCACTCGCTCGCTTCGCTCGCTCCTTCGCAGTTGCCAAACACTGTGGATGCTCGCTGGCTGTTGCATCTCATTCGGCAAACTAAGTAATTTCCTTGAAGAATGAGACCAGGACTTGTAATGTAGGAAAACAAAAACAACCGTCTTGTTCCTTCGTCTCCCTCCCAACATGCGCATCCTCTTCAGATTGGAGAACTTCATCTTCTCGTGGAGCTTAATAAATTTATTCGATCCGAGCTCGGGAATGAGTTCATCTGAAGTGAGATTAATGAGCTCTCCTACCTCAAGGTTCATACCCCACTCGAAGTCAACTATCGGAACCCACCGCCTGACTGTCGGAGGCAGATGGTGCACGTCGTTAGCACGAAGTTCACTACCGCCTTCCCAGTGGTTGGTAGTAAAGCACCACTTCCTCCGGAGCTGCAAGAGGCCTAAATGCACCGGAGAAGGTTTCCAGCGAAATTGCGCTACCCGCACGTCAAGTCTCCACTTAAAGTCATCCACTTGACTCATCAACCCTCATTTGAATTGTTCCGAAGGATTTTACAACGGTTTCATATTGACAGGGGACAAAATTGAATAACAACAAGGATGTACGGAATATATAGCTTTTTCAGAATGAGTTAAGATTAAACACTATTCAAAATGAAATAAACACTTTCCAAAATGAAATAAATAGTTTCTAAAATGAATTAAACACTATTCAAAATTAATTAAACAATATGATTGAACCCTAGGTACCCGTCCCCCCTGGTGGTAGGGAAAAATTGAAATGAAACGGTATAGTTTTTAGTTCACATTTACATAAAGTTTAATTTTTAGAATTTTTTCATGACCATCTGGAGGTTCGTACGACCAGCCGTTCGTACAAAATGAGGGCTCAAAGTTGGAGCAGATCATTATTCGTTAAAAATAGTTTTCAGAAAAAGTGATTGAAAACCTAAATTGATTGAAAAATGTATTATACACGCCTCTACCTACTATGAATACGGTTTTCTTGGAATTTATTCAACATTTTATTGATTAATTTCCTATTTGATTGGCCATCCTTTTTCCCGCACTAAGAGTCTAATTATCAAACAGAGTTAGCCACATAATATTCATTAATTTGTACATGTGTCTGTTTCTCACTTTCTTCTCAACTTTTTCTTCTTGTGTAGAATTAGAGAGCGGCTTATTAACTTTTCTCTTATTTCTCCATTCTTGCAGTATTATGTTTACCTGCTCTTATTGATTTATTCGTGTAATTGGCTATGCCGTACAATTAAATAAATAAATAAGAAAGTACATTATTTTTCGAGCTTGGTTTTCGTGTAGGTACCTGTGTTTTCACTGTTGCACTTACTTCAATCAAAGCGTCAAGAAACATGCATCATTATAATATACTATATGATAGGAATTACAACAATGATGAGAATTAAAAGTGAATCAAGATCGGTTGTCAGCCTGAAAATCCAATGAAAACCCAGTCCGCAATGGGCGCTGGAAAGGTTCCCTAATATCACAACCTATTACCAGACGGTCGTTGTCACTCGATAACCTATTATTAAGAAATAACAGTATTAAGGTAACCGTTAATGAGGGGAGCGTTATGGTGGGAGTACGTAGGATGGTAGAACGTCCTCCCCTCCCTCTTCCTCTTCCTCCTAACGGGAGACAAGGGTAGGAGCGTGACCAGTGCTGGGGAGGGAGGGAGGAGAGAGTTTTTAGGGGAGCGTTTCTAAGGGGACCGTCACGAGGGGAGCTTCATGGATGGAAGATCGTTCCCCCTTCCTTACCGTGTGAGCGTTACAATGGGACGGGGGCAGTATTGAGAGGAGCATTACGTAATTACGGGGGGGGGAGTATTAAGGAGAGTTTCTGAGGGGACCGTCACGAGGGGAGTATTAGTGAGGGGAGCTTCAAGGATCGGAGACTGTTCTCCCCTCCATACCGCGGGAGCGTTATGATAGGACGGGGGCAGTATTGAGAGGAGCATTACGTAATTACGGGGGGGGGGAGTATTTAGGAGAGTTTCTGAGGGGACATCACGAGGGGAGTATTAGTGAGGGGGAGCATTAAGGATCGGAGATCGGACAGGCAGGTGGAATTAAAAACCCCAGAATTATATCGGTACATTTTATTTGTAATTAATTCATCATCTCATCATTTAGTTTCTGCTCGAAGGTTCATTTCTTATGCGCATACTCCATTAATAATATTTACGAGTAGTAATAATTATTAATAATTAAAAATAAATAATATTGATGATTAATAATAATTTACACCACTGCTTCATAATAATAATTACCAATTCATTATAATTTTTAAAAACTACCATTTAGTGATCTAGACTGAAGGGTGATCTGCACGAAGAAGATAATAAACCATTGTGTCAATTAGTTTTATATCAATTCTATCTAGAGTTATCGTCTGGATTGACACATACATAAACATACAATTTTCATGATTTTATGATTGAAACATATGATTTTTCGTGTCTATTGGCAGTGAATTCAGGATGGTCTGAAACGGATTTTGGTATAAAAACGTTTCGGAAATTCGAGTTTAGAAAATTTTGGACTGAGAACAACGATCGATCGTTTTGCTTTTCATCGAAAATTCGCTAATACAAAGAAGAAGATACCATTAAATCTAAATGAAAGGGGAAGGAACAATTCTTGTTTATTGCGCTACTTCGCTCAAAAAGCAGTTTCACTTGAAATTTTGAACAAAAGTTGATTTTAATACCGAAGATCGATTCGTATTGGAAAGAACGAACCTTATTAAACACAACCTGATTTCTACTCGAAAACGTCGAAAACACTTTGCGAAAAATGTCGACTTCAATTCGAAAAGATTGATTCATATTGGAACGTACAAACCCTGCTGACAATCTGCATGTGATGAAGTACGTCAGTACTCAATATTTGTGGTTCTGTTGAATACTGATTCAGTATTTCTAAATTTGTAATGTGAAATCGTTTTAGTAGTGTAACGCGTTAGGCGCGTGTACCTTAGTTGCAGTTTGTGTGGGTGTACCTACAATATCGATCGAGCAACGCTTACTTAAAGGAATTATGGGATTGCACTAATACGTAGGCACAATATGCCTCTAGAGCCATTGTCAAACTTAGCACTAATTGCCACAACTGTAACACCATGCTGAATTATACTCCCTGAAATTCACTGGTGAAATGCAACAAGTCAGTATTGTATTATAAAATAACGGAGTGCTGAAGATCTCTGTATGTTTACTGCCGTTTCAAGGAAAAAACCACTTATGTGCAAAAATTTCGACGTCCAAATAACCCCTCTATGTTTTTCAGCTGGCCTCTAGAGGCATTGCTCGACTCCAGTATCGATCATGCTGATATCGATTAAATTTCGAAAACATCGATTCGCTTCGATTAATCGTAGTTAAGTTTGGAGTTGAGCTGTTTTGCCTGCAAACTCGCCATTTCTGACGCATCGTTTTTTTGGAAAAACCATCCGAGTCAAACTGGATATCACAGCTGGACATCATTGAGTCAAAATTTGTTTACAAAACAGCTGGTCCCGAGTTTTGAGTTAAGTAATTTGCAGGAGAAACCTGTTGGGTGTGAAGCAAAAAATCACTTGCGATGGAAAAACGCTTATAAATGCATTTTTGGGGAAAACCACTTGTCACCAGATTTCGGTTGATAAGTGATTTTGCCTGCAAATTGGATGACGTCAAATGTTGATAAGGTTTTTTTTTTTTGAAAGATTTTATTGCTCCAAGTAATAACTTATTAACAATATTATTTTGAAACTAGGGCACATATTATTCAAAGCTTAGATACATCACTGAGTTTTGTTCATTTTTATGATGATATTGCATTCACTACACTGCTTCACCCGTGAGCAAGCTCAACTGGTTTGGTACGCTTCAATCGTCTGGTGATATCACTCGTGTCAAGGAGTCGGACAGCTTCCTCGTTGACGTGAGACCTTAGCCGTTGAAGATGACGTACATGTTGATAAGTGGCTGAAACTGTCAAACACAAGTGGGTTTGCTTGCAAACTACCACAGATGAGTTGTTCTGCCTACAAATTAGATGGAAAAATCACAAAATTAGTGGTTTATACAATTTTTCACAAATTTTGACGAATTCGGAGGTTAGTGGTTTTACCTACTTCAAAACGGTAGTTTATGTCTTCGTATAAAGTTGAGTCGTATAAAGTTATCGTATTATAGTCTGACAGACAATCGTTAGTGACCTCGCAAATTGGCTACAATCCAGTGAGAGAGGATTCTACCTCTTCGTAAGATCAAAGTGCATGACAACCTTCAGTGAGGATTGTACGGTAGATAACGGAATTGGACGCTTAGTTCACCGTGTAGGTCTGGCCAACGTTTCTCTGATAAACCCAACATCCTGGTTATACATCGATCAATACTCTGCGTGTTGTTCTAAATTTGTTGTTCTCTCTCAGTCCAAATGTTATGATGTGAATGGAATTTTGAGACATTTCAGCTTATCAAACCGGCTCGGTATCCACTTCGATCTCATCTCCTAGTTACATGAGTCAAACATGTCGGAATTACTGGACGACGCAGTTCATTTTGAGAGGATTGTCAAAATAACTCTTGCAGCGTTGCATTATTTATGTTGAACATTGTAGGGAACCACTATATGCGATATAAATATCCAATCCTACCTTTCTTTGTTCCATTTCTTTCTGTGCGATGCTCCGTAGTTCTATGTAAGGTATAATGCGTCAGAAGTCGACACGTTAAAGGAAGTTTGAACTTTGAGCTTACCTTTCACGTACGGAAATAGTTTTTTCTCATTGCAAACCTGTTCATTGTGTACCCAAGATCCTTCCCTAAAAGAACTGGCAGCAGGAAATATTATTCAACATGGTTTGAAAAGGGAAAAACAAGTTTTGTAAAAAATCCCAATGCTCTAGTAGTCGACACCAGTGACCAACATTTTCTTCAGTAGTCGACATGGTTTTGCACTAGTAGTCGACCTACATGTGTTAGAAGTCGACAGTATCTCTTGAGTCAGTAGTCGTCAGGTTTCGTCATTCCATCGTTTTCACTTTTTTCGACTTCCATCTAAATAAAATACATTCAACTGTGAATCGGAACTTGAAAATAGATTAATAAGATGTAATAAAGTACCTAGTTATCAGACTTTTTATTTGCAAACAGCTCATTATCAGTCTCAAATTGCAATAAGTACTTAAGTAAAAAGGTATGAAAACTATAGTCGAAAACTCATTGTCAGAAAATTGACATTACAGTTGGGCTTAGGTACCTATTTACATAGTTTTTGACATTTTCATGTCTTTGCTTTGGCACATAAACTGAAGCGGGAAAAATTTGATCCCTTGATTCACCCTTTCCCTCAGATCACGTCAGAACACAAGCGACCGGCGGGCCACTCTGTCAGAGCCTATGACGCACGAGCGTATGACGTCAGACGGCTTGCAGGAGACCAACTAGTACGCCAGAGCCTATGACGCACGAGCGCATGACGTCAGACGGCTGGCAAAAGGCCAACTAGTACGTCAGAGCCTATGACGTCAGACGGCTGGCAGAAGGCCAACTAGTACGTCAGAGCCTATGACGCACGAGCGTATGACGTCAGACTAGTTTATCAAATTCAGCTCTCTTTATAATTGGTCAGATTTTGGTCAGCCTGTCCTCACATACAAATTAAGTGAACGGTATGTGCAGATACAAGTATCTAGTAACGACCGCCAAATTATAATTTGGCGGTCGTTATCAGATACTTGTATCTGCACATATCGTTCACTTAATTTGTATGTGAGGACAGGCTGACCAAAATCTGACAATAATTATTTGACATCCTCTCTCTTTACCTCTCTTCTATATAACAAGGTGTGCAGATCTGGTAACACGTGTTATATAGCACGTTTTCCTACAGCGGGGAGTGTGGGGCTTAATACCCTCGGTAATACAGATCTCCCTCTATGTAACAAGGCGTGCAGATATACATATCTGGTAACACTTGAAACAAATTACCTTTACCTAAGATCTGGAGTGTGGGGCCTAATACTTGAACCAAAAATTTAGCTGGTACCTTCCTCTTCGGAAGGAAAACTTTAAATAGTGAGGTATACCGTACTGCATCGCCGAAATTAGGTCCTTACAAACATTTCTTCGCCCTTTGCGGTCTACTAATTTCAAACAATATAGAGGTGAGATCATTGAATTCAGGGTGTGGACGTCTTTGGCGTAATTTTAGAGTGAAGTTGGCAATATGAGCAAATTTCAGTGGAATGGTATTTCTCTACTTACATGTAGAGAAATATTTTTATAAATAGGAAGGTACTAGCTAAATTTTTGGTTCAGGTATTAGGCCCCACACTCCAGATCTTAGGTAAAGGTAATAATATATTATGACGAGGGTCTCACGGCAACACCCCATATCGTCACTTTTGGCCAAAATGAGTTATCCATACCATTCGAAGCGTCTACCCTGGCGGATCGATCCAACTAAGTATAAGTTAGGTACCTACCTAAGTTAGGTAACACTAAATCTCACGATTTATTTCACTGAATTACTCAGTAAACATAGTCATTGGCAGATGGTTTTTTGGCTCTGCTGAAAAGTCGCCTAAATGACGATGTGGGAAGTTGCCGTGAGACCCTCAATGTATCAAGTGTTACCAGATATGTATATCTGCACTCCTTGTTACATAGAAGAAGATCTGTATTACCGAGGGTTTTAAGCCCCGCATAATTATTATTTGAACGCTGCATGTCCATCAATCTGAAGTGTGGTTCTTTATTCATCGTCATCACAGTTCAATGACAAATTTTCTTACGGGATAAAGATTAGTAGGACACAATAAAACTTGAGCATTCATTATCTCTAGAGTTACAAGGTGCTACTGAGCATTCCGGACCGCGGGAGATGGCGAATTTATCCTCTTGGCAGTTGACGGTGGAAATTCAGTTGTTTTCAAGACCGTGACAAAGAAATTGAAAAGGGATAATGGTCTAAGCACAAAGAAGCTCACCAACGTACAGAGATAAATGATCTCCGGCAGCTCCCATCCTACGCTCTTTGTCACCGGCAGACCTATGATTTATCGCGCTCATTGGATCGATGGAGTGATCGTCTGAAGGATTCCATATTGTGAACGATTATTAATCACGTTGTTTACCGAATAGCGGTCCCTATGATTTGCGTTTAGTCTGGGGGATGAATTACACGAAAACGAGACTGATTTCTAACTGCAGGAGGTTTCCAGTTTGTGTTGTAGCCGCTAAACTATAGTAAAAAGATATTCAATTGCAAGAACAAATCATGGAATGAACTTTATTCAAGAAACCTGTGTACAGCCATCTGTTTCCTAGCGACCCCATTATAAAGAATGGAGGAGCTTACTATAATAGTGAATCCCACGACAGTTTGAATATCTCTCTTATTTAAACATCTGCCTTATAGATTATATGGCCACGCATGAACTTGAGGAGAAAAACAATAAAATCCACTATCATGCAGCATGGTTATAAGAGCGAATTATGAAAAAATAACTGGTTCGATGTGTCTCTATTCAAGGACTTGATGTCCATGAAGAACGTCTCAAGTGACAACCACGTTTCTTCATCTTCAATGTGCTCCAGTTTGAGAACGGAATGAGATATCGCAATTCTGATTTCACCATCGTGTTCAGCGTGAAGAAAACCTTTAAAATGAGGTAACACTTGTCAGACTGTTCCATTTTGGGGATTTATGACCCCCCAAACTCCTCGAAACCCCCTCAGCTTATAGATTTTTCAACGCTAAACACGATGGTGAAGTCAGAATTGCGATATTAATTTCCGTCATCAGATTAGGGCAGACTAAACATGAAGAACATCTCAAGTATCAACCACGATTCTTCATCTTCAAAGTGCTCTAGTTTGAGAACAGAATACGATATCGCAATTCCGATTCCGCCATTGTGTTCAGCATAAAAAAACCGTTAAAAACACTTGTCAGAATGTTTCATTTTGGGGATTTATGGGTAATCCCCCCTCCTCCTAAAACTCCCCAAACCTCCCCCTTAGAGTGGCTCTATTCTGCCCATCTTCGAACTTAGCCTTTCGATTGCCAGGACGATTTTTTGTGTGCAAATTTGAGCTTTTTATATCAATTCTATGGGGAGTTATCGTCCGGAGTGACAAATATATAATATAAAAGTCTAAAACGGATTTTGGTATGAAAACGTTTCGGAAATACGAGTTTTAAAAATTTTGGACCGAGAGCAATAGCTTCATTTTCTTCGAAAATTCGCTAACTAGAAAAATCACGAAAAATTACACTGCTGAATGTTAATACACGCGTGGAGTTTACCAGTCCTCAACTGCCTTTAAAACTTTATATGGCACCCATCGTAAATAAATTCATTGAATGAAAACAATTTTCAGAGCGCTCAAAACTGTGAATACTCGTAGAACGGCACTATTCGTGTAGATGTGACCGTCCCTGACACTGAACACAGAAAGTGATCTTGACAGTAGAGTGATCTCCTGGTGAAACATCTTTGTTCGAACAAGTTAGACCTCACGATAGAACGTGAAGAAGTTTACAAACACCCAAGTGTAAATACCTAATTCCAAAACTAAGGGCAGCAAACCACATATAACATTGTTTCTAACGAGTTTCAACTATTTAAAGCTCATCCGTCAGCTATTTTGGCCCTCGCTAACCGCCAAGGTATTGGTATTGAGATGTGGCTCGTGGATTTGTATATTCCTAGGTAAATAGACCTATAACGATATGGATACGCTTACAAATTTGATGCTGTTGAAGCATTGTCTGCAATTCAAAATGCTTCTGGAAATCTTGATTTTTAGACACTTTGGTAAATACATTTTTTGTTTTCCCTTAAGAATTTACTTTTTCGTAGTTCAGCATACGAGACTCTCCCAGAATCGAAAGGGACATGAAAGGAAAACGTTTTGCGACTGTTGAGGAGGTGAAACAAAAATCGCTGGAGGCCTTAAAGACATCCCAATGATAGAGGTAAGTAAAGGAGAGAATTTAAAAAATTATTTTGAACAGTGGAAGAATCGATTGAACAAGAGTATTATTGCCAATGAGGAATACTTCGAAGAAGATCAAATTTTGGTGTAAACATATTGATCAATACAAAAGTTAAACCAAATTCCAGGTTTTAGCAAATTTTTAGCGAAAAAGTCTAAGGATGCTATTCTGCCGGTTTTAAGTAAAACCACTTATAAGAGATAAATCTCCGAATTCGTCAAAATTTATGAAAAATCGTATATACCACTTATCTTGTGGGGTTTCCATCTAATTTGGAGGCAGAACAACTTATAAGATAAATCTGTGGTAGTTTGCAACCGAAACCACTTGTGTTTGTCAATTTCTGCCACTTATCGACATTTTACGTCATCTCAATTTGCAGGCAAAACCACTTATCAACCGAAATCTGGTGGAAAAGTGGTTTTGCCTCGAAACGCATAAGCGTTTTTCCAAAAGCATGTGATTTTTCGCTTCACACCCAAGTGGTTTCTCCTACAAATTACTTAACTCGAAAATCGGACCAGCTGTTTTGCAAACCGATTTTGACTCAATGATATCCACCTGTGATATCGAGTTTAGCTCGAGTGTAATTATTTATTAATTATTAATCTATCTGTATTAAAAAAAATATATATTGGAAAAAAAAAGCAAGATAAAACATTATTTTATCTTTGAATGCAAATGTTTGTGTTTTATTTATTCCAACAATCACTGGTAGGAATTGCAGTTAAAAAACAAAATTAACAAGAACAATCCTGCACAAATGATTATTGCCGTTTCGGTTCTGAAAATCCATTGTGTGACTGTTTTTCTTAAACATTAGCTGACAAACAAGTTTTTTTTCTATGAGCTAACCTCAAAAGTGTATTTTTCAACCAAATTTTACCGCACGTGATGAAAATTAATATAAATCATCTGCAATATAAAGATGAAATCAGTCTTAGGATGTAGATTCACTTGATTGAAAAACGCATTGTCATAAAATTACGAGTAATCATACAAATTTCGCCATATAACATACAATATTGCCGATATCAATATTTTGTGGCGACAATATCGACGTTGAATTTAGTTATCGATACCTATCAAATATCGGAAGATCCTCGATATCGGAACAACCCTACTCTCGCTTGACTTCGCGTCACTCGCGCCGCTCCATCGCGATCGTCAGTGGCCCAAAAGTCACCCCCCCCCCCCTTCGTCACGTTATCCTCCGGTGAAAACATCAAAATCCTCCTTCAACAGCTTGAGATCACATTATCCGCTCGAGATCACGTTATCCGCTTGATCTCAATATCATCTTATATGGCGTTGTACTTCCTCCTCCCTAATTCCTCCATCCTGCTCCATACTCTCTCCTCCCTCCCCATTCCACCCTACTCCCTCTCCCTCCACCCTCTCCTCTCCTCCCTCTCCTCTCCTCCCTCCCACGCCACCGCCTCCCCCGCCCCACCGTTCACTCCTCCCACCACCCTCGGCAAGAAACCTAGTGAATATTGCATTGTCATCCATCCTTGACCTACATTTGAGGCGTTCAGGATCAAAAGCGGATAGCTCCAAAACTTGAATTTTGGTTTATTTTCACAGTTTTGGCACGCTCAGTAAAGCCATATTGATAACAATCAATAGTTATTTTTACAATAAAACAGGCCCACAAAAAAAAGTGGTCTCTTCTTTTGACGATACCCACTTATTCTTATGTATTTTTCGACGCTGAATCCAAATCTGTACTCAAAATATGGGGTCCCAATCGATTTCGGCGAGATAATCTCAAACAACCCCAAAAAATCCATTTTTCCGTTGTTTTTTGAGGTTAGTGAAAAGAAAAGCGGTGATAGGATAAATTTGACTTGGATTCTACGAAGAAAAATACGTCGAAATTGCTATTTTAATCATTTTTTGGACATAGATTAACCTATGATATTGCTCGGAAACCGGCGCTGCATCGGGTAAATGTCGTAATATCGTAAGTCGTAATGAAACTCCAACTTTCGCACTGCAAAAAATAAAATAAATTGTACGCGAATATTTGCTCATTTAAAATTGACCAAACAATTTAATATTTTGGATATGGACTTCGACCAGGTCCGAGGCCCTTGAAACCTGCCATAACCACCGATCGATAGGAAGGGGTTGCAAAATACCTCGATAGTTTGGCATTTCCAACAGTTTTCTAGGAGTGGAAATTAGTGGCAGCACGGGTCTCCGGTTCCTCGAAAGTATCATTAGCTCAATAACTGTACCTCTTATTGGCACCCCGAACCTCGATGCGGTGTAATGTCCGCACACTCCCTCGTTTCCCCGAGCTATTCACTAATATTGGTGTAATTTACCAAACGGCCTCTTAGAGGACAAACGAGAATTAAGTACAACAGTTGAAGGAAACTGTAATTCGAGCTGTCGATTTCACCATTGACATTCTAGACGGGGAACGCGAAGAAGCTTTTAACCTCTCTCAAGGAAAATTGAACCTTCCCACTGCAGAAAGAACTAAAAGGAATTCGATTGAGTTAGGTTGTCTTCTGTGTGCTTATACCCCTTAACGTTTAACGTTGCGGTCCCAAAAACACAGAGTTGAAAGGTATTTCCGACCCCTTTTTTCACATTTGCCATTACAGGGATATTCTAATGTGTGTTTCCTTAATTTGTTTCCTCAATTTGCCAACTCTATTGGTCGATCTAAATTTTGGTTGTCAAAATATGAAATTGACGGTTTACTTGTGGCATCATCCATACAGTGATTTTCCAAGGATCAGGACTTCATTCCAGAAGCGGTGACGAGGGTGTCCTTGGATTTGAACATTCAACCCGTGATGACTGATGTGCCCCTGTTCTCGATCTTTTTGTTCGACCGCTCTGGGGATGTAAGGTTCTGCGGAAGCACAGATCAAAAATCACTCTGGGTGGGCAAAAAAAAAACCTCTGGGTGGGCATACTACCTAACCTCCCTTGAACAGGGCCACACAGCAGCCATCCATTACATGGTAGGGAAGAAAGAAGAGTATGACAACTCGAGGACCTGTAAGGGCTTGATAGGGCAGACATTTTGGGAGTTTGGAGGTAAAGAAGTGCCTTCTCTACAACATAACAAAGTTTTAACCCTATTCAAGCCCTTTTATGGCCTCGAGTCGTCATCCTCTTGTTTTTCCCCACTTCGAGCCACAAGGAGGTCGAGAGCTATCATGCTCAGCTATTGCCCAGCCACGAATAAAATGTGAGATGTACCTGGAGAATACTTTCAAATGGTTTTCATGATTCTTCATAATTTCAACACAATTTTGGACGTACTCGTAGTTGTACAAATAATGTCAGGAATCTTGAGAGTTCAGGTGTTGGAGAGGTTCAAACTGATCACACTCCTTTACAAGATTCAGTATCCACGCATGATTCGACATAAACGCTTAAAACGCCCTCGCAAATACGTGAGTTGTGTATCAGAAGGTTTTCTATGCATTGCGTAAAAACTGGATAAACGATAACGTGGATGCATGCGGAAAAATAAGGATACCGTTGAAAAGAGCGTTAAATTTCCCATCTACTCAGTCTCAACAATAGTTTTTGAAAGGGAACTAAAGGGTGAAAAGTGAACCCGAAAAGTAAATTTTGCCAAATCTTGAAAAAACTTTTTTTTTAAAGGCTCATAAGTCCCCCGTAATTTTAGTGGTTCGTTATAGCCTGTAAACCTAAAATATGCGCCAAAGCTTCAGCTTTCCAACGGTATAATTATTTTTTATTTTTTTGGGGGAACGTTTTTGAGAAAATTGAGTTTGTATGCCAAAAAACGTGTATTTTCAGGCACATTTTCACGCTAAATCGAATGGACATACCCAGACCTCCCTAGCAACGAATTAAATGAGTTTTCAGTCGCAATATCTCCATTTCAGAGTGTAGAAAGTGTCAAGTCAAGGGTGTGAGGCCAGGATTTCTACTTCTGGAGAAACTTGAAATCCAAGGTATACGATGTCAGAATTGAGTCGAGGGACCGTTTAGTGGACCGAATTCTGGAGTGCGGGGATCTGATTCGCTAGACCCACCGTGACATTCATCTGGCGGTCAACTCCATTCGCAGGCGAGCGACCCTCTGCACCCGCGAGAACGAGGGACATTTTGAACAGTTCATGTAATTTTATTTTATGAAGGCCCTGCCTCAAAAATAAATAAATTTCCTAAGTAATGCCGTTGACTTGACACTTTTTATTTTATTATAGACTGAATAGATGGGAAATTTAACGCTCTTTCCAACGGCATCCTCAAATTTGCAAATACTTTGAAAACGATGGAGTTGGGACCATTTTTAGGAGATAAGGTCGAAAACACGAGAAAAATCTTAACATTTAAATAACACTGAAACGAAGCCTCTAAAAAAACTCTAGGAGGCACATTTTGTCGCAAATTAGTTGTAGAACACGTGGTTGAAGTTTTTCGGATTATAATCTGGACACCCTATATAAGGAAGCCATGGCAGAAATTTCGGAGTGAAAATTGAGTGTAGGTTAAGTGTATAATATACACTTATATATTGTGACGGGAACTAAATAGGTGGGGATGAACCCACTTGGAAAAATAGACGAAATGTAGTTAATACACAGTAGCTCAGCACTTCCTTCTTTATTCAAAAATAAAAATAAAATAAATTGTATTTCTCAGGGTTCTTCATAGATATAACCAAATTTACTTCTTACTTACTATTACTTACAGTTTCCGACGGCCTTGGAAGTAAATTGACAAAATAAAAGGGAAAATGTAAAATTAAGTCGAGATCAGTAAAATTTGGGAAAGTCGAGATCGGTATAGGTAAATTCGGGAAATGTTTAAATCGGTATAAATTTGGAATCGTCGAGATCGGGAGGGAACAGGGAACTTCAACTTCCTGGTTTTCGGTAGACGACAGACGAGGCACTTGGTTTGGAAGTAGTCTCAAATCTGAAACTGTCGAACATACGATTCAGCATACATTCTAATAAACTAGTACGACAGGTAGATTTTAATCGAGCAGCGCATACCGGTAAGGCACGAAATGATGCTTGAAGTCGTAGGCCAGGGAAAGATCCTTTTTTCTTTCTTCTTCCTTCAACATATTATATTATACATAATATTCAGTGTATATTATACGTTGTTACCATTTCTCTCAAGACTCAAGATAACTTTCTCTCGAAGTCCGTTCTTCGCATATAGAAGGCGAAGTAATGAGTTGGCGAGTACCTACAAATGTTTCCAATTCTTTCCTTTTCCCGTTTCTTGGATTCGGACCTGAAAAATTAATGTAATGCATATATAACTACCTTGTGTACGTTGCCAATTCCATTCGAACGCGTTATTCTTTCATCTTAATATTATTTATTTACTAATATCTCTTCGGGAAAGCGGCGCAAACCGTATTGAACCCATTCAATCAGCCGAGGGGGCCCCTCCTCGAGACCCTACAGTATGAGGGGAGTTAAGGGAGTCATAGCGAACCTCGGGGATGCCGGAGAATGGCTAAGGAGCTGTAATGTTTTATGGAGCTCGATACGGTTCTGGGCTTTAAAACGGAGTGTCTGAGCCAACCCTGGGTTTTCATCCGTCGGCCCTCAAGTGCAGTTTTACGATTTCCCACTTTTCCCCGGTCATAATGACCTTTCCCTCTTTTGCGGTCAAGTGGGAGCGGTAGAACAATGCAGGATGGCACGAAGATTTCATTAGAATGGAGGAGGCGAGATTAATCAAGTGACTGAATTCATGGCTGTTTAACAATCACGTGAGGGATGTCAGTGGTACATGACTGGACATGATTGGAAGGGAGATTGCACTGCCTCACCTCGTTTTTCTTGCAAAATGTCGAAATTACACTACTTCAGGTGCCATCAAATGAGCTACACCGTATAACAACTGTTCTGTAAGAACCTCCTTCTATACTTACACAAGCACCCTGAAGTAATAAATTCCGCCCCTCTACATAGTCACCTCACGAGGTTCCAAATGGAGGGAAATGTGGTAAATCCCCGCCCTCGACTACAACTCAAAACTCGTAGTCCCACCTACGTAATGGGCTTTATGCATAGGAGTTTGAATCGTGACTTAAAACATCCACAACATTTCTCTAGAGCGAATTACAAAAGGAAAATTTTCGAATTCCTAATAAAAAATAGGCGTCAACAAATTGAAGAGATAATGATAAGCAATTATGTCTAGGAGGTCAAATTGTTACAGGAACAGGTGTCCCAGATATCAGAAGGGTTTCCAGTTAATATTTATTTTGTATCATGACTGAATAACTTTCATAAAAAAGTATTTATCTATATTAATATCATAAAATATAGACGTATAATACATTCAAGTAATAATAAGCGTTGTGCCAATGTATCTATCTGAAACGGTGTGTACCAATATTGTGACCTAGCAACACTCCCCCACAGCGCTGTGGGGACATTGACGCCAGGTATATGATTATTATATTTCAGTAATTTAGTTCCAAAACAACCTATGTTCATTGGTTTCAAATAATTGTTGTACCAGAAGTGAACTTCCTTTTTTTTATATGTCTATTTAATTGATTGTCAATGAACTATATTCTCTCTCTCTCCAGAACTGTGTGTCTTACATGCACTGTAGCGACGAATCCCGAGGTCATTGCATGGTAGAACTCAAATTCTTGTTCACTTTGCCGTCCTAATTGATGCACGGAGACAAATAAAGTAGCTGAGTTTGCTGATTCCCCTTAGCACGGAAAGATTAGCAGGAACCGTGAATTTAATGGATGTGTAGCAAAATCGTAGCTGCCCCAATCCAAACCTCTTCGCTAAGAGTTCTAAAAAAGTTAGCTGTAACGATTTAGCTCTGGTGCTAGGATTTAGCAACCTGCGTAAATACCTCGCTTCGAGCCCCAACGATTAGAATTTTGACCGGAGGTTTAAAGGGTACATTAGAGTAAATTTGTGACCACAAATTTGTGATTTAGATTTTATATGATGACGTGTTGTATGATGTTTTATGTGATTTTATATGAAGCCGTGACACTATTGAGCTATATTTTTGAAGAATTATTTATAGAAAAATAATAATCGATATTCACCTCTATTGCAGTAAATAGAAAGGAAAAAACTATTATTTGATGAATCCTTCACACCCATCGATCTAATTGAAGATCAATTGATGTTTTGCAGCGATCAAAAAGGGGGTGTTCACTGGTGAACTTTGAAGCTGATTTCTGAAAAGTCAATTAGGTATTTCGAGTTGAGGCGTTTTTGCTTATCAGGGCAGCATACCGCTGAAATCGAATTTTTCGAGATATGATGTTTTGAAAATTTCAAAATTAGTCTTGAGCCACTTCTCATTGACGTAAAGTTATGAAAAGTTTCAAGGGTCATCCTGGGGCAGGTCGGAGCCCTTAAACCAAATTTCATAATTTTAGGACAACGCTAACTGGACAGATTTTTTCTCATTATTTTTGGATCTACATAATATGTAGAATTCATGACACGACTTTGAGTTCTCCCTATTTCAGAGAACCATGTGCAATATTCATGAAATACAGGATTTCTTATTTCAGAGGTGGGGAGGTTACAATTGTTTTTCTTAGTTGATTTTAATGGTTTATTATTGAAGATAATAGGTAAACCAAAATAACGTCTATTGACGCGCAACCATGATATCCTCTATTTTACGAATATTGCACATGGTTCTCTGAAATACGGAGAACTCAAAGTCGTGTCATGAATTTTCGAGCTGATAATATCATTCATAACATTCATATTATGAATGTTGAACTCGTTTCTTCGTACGTAAAGCAGTCAAATCGTTCTCTCGGTGATCCAGCAGTCGAGTTACGTTTTCCCCAATAACGTCGGTAGATCGTTTCAAACGAAATGAGAACGATTTCATTTGCGGAAAGTTTTCTTTTTCGTTCTGTTGTTACTAGAGAAGTTGGGAGGGATATAAATTTCGTTTGTACGTGACGTATTTCTTGAGCCGAACTGAACGAGTGCAGTAGGTGAACGGAAGAAGTCTCGACCACTTACTGACTGCAAGAGCAGAACGACAGAAATTGACGGCTCAGTACGCTCTTACACACTTGGGGCGGTACTATTTGTATTAACGACCTATTTATATACAATTACTATCGCAAAGGATGTGAAGCAGCCTCCATGATCACCCCTACATATACTCATATACTTGTACCTCACCGCTCACACTAGGGCAGAGTATGCTGAGTAAACACGCGGATTGCAAATTACAGATGGCAGGTAGGACGGTATAAGTGAAGTTTATAGCTTAAACATGGGCCCATGGGGCCCCACAATAGATAACTCACCCCTGAAACTCGTTCCGGAGGCAATATTGGTTCAGGTTTCCTCATGATTGACAGTGTAGCAGAGTTTCGCTTCTCGGCGCTGTTTGAGTTTCCTAACACAAAGTGTAGGTAGGTCTTCCAGAGGCGACAGGTTAAAGGTTCAATTTGCAAATCGCGGCAACGGAACGCTCTGGTAGCTGCTTTTACGTGTTAACATGACGAAGCTGCCCGGGCGATAATGTCGTAACTGCTTTATGCGTGAGGCTCGGCGGTACATTGAGGCTTTGTTGGTCAGAGAAGGAACAACGCAGTGAATTGTTGAAAAGTAGTGCCATTGAAACACTGATTAGATTACCCTCCTGTCTGGATCATTGTATACACAACATCACTGTGTACTGTACACAACATCATACTGAGTCCCATTATTGTGGTAACGAGCTAAAATGTTATGTATTTGTTCGAGGAGGTGTCTAGATTATCATCTCCGAGTTGGTGATAGACGTTAGTAGAGCTCAGTGAATTCCAGGCTGGCGAAGTCAATTCTTTTCATGAAGGCCATTTCAATTCAGGGATGGCCATCGATAGCCGATAGTATCAAAATATCCATGTTCCATCGATATATCGATAGTGCATAGTTCGATAGTATCGGGTATCGATACTTGAGTAACCGATAGTTTCTGACGATATTTCGTTTTATCCGATACATCGAAAATTTTCAAAATTCTTGAATCAAATGAAAAAAATCTGAGTTTTAGTGTTGTGGGTGAACTAGTCGAGCTTTCTACTAGTTCCATGGACGTTCTAACCTCCATGAGTAAATTTTACTAAATGTTCGGCCTGGTCAGGAAAATGGAAAGAAGAAGAGGATCCCTTTATTTGTTGATTTTTATGAGGGATAATGTCGTAATTTACTTCTTTTCTGTTTTCGGCTGCCGGGCAAACCTTGACCCAGGAAAGTAACCGGCTGGAAGGCAAAATGCTATCAAAATTATTACTTTGGCAAACAGTGCCTGAAGATATGTTTTTTTGAATATACATATCAATCCTATGATGAGTTAAGAATCTTATGTAAGAAGAATGTAAATCTGATGTAAGAAGTGTAAATAAAATAGAAAATAGCGGATGCTTTTGGACAGTGTTTTTGTTCAAGAACTACTAATAATATTATATAATATATAATATAATATTATATATATTATATAATACCTACTTAGTTGTTGATATATAATAATATTATATAATATATAATATTATTATATATCAACAACTGAGTAGGTAATTATTACTGTAATTATGTTTAAAAGTGAAACTATAGTCGAAAATTCATTGCCAGAGAATTGACATTCCAGTGGGGCTTAGGAACCTATTTACATAGTTTTTTAATGGAATGTTTTTCAACCGATATTTTAGTAAATATCGATATTTTTTTATCGATACTATAGGTTGCAAAAAGTATCGATACTGAGCTATACGATAAATAACGTCATCGATACCTCACCTCCGATACTATCGAATATCGAAATATCGATATGTTGGCGACCTATAGTAGCTACCTATAGAGCTCTTCTTGAAGGTCCATTCGAACTCAAATAAACACCTCGAGTCGATATGAAGTCAACTTTTTTTCGTTTTCACGACGTATTATGAGTCGACAATTGCTCTCCTTGAAGGTCCATTCGAACTCAAATAAACACCTCGAGTCGATATGAAGTCAACATTTTTCGTTTTCACGAAGTATTTGAGTCGACAATTGCTCTTCTTGAAGGTCCATTCGAACTCAAATAAACACGTCGAGTCGATATGAAGTCAATTTTTTTCGTTTTCACGAAGTATTTGAGTCGACAATTGCTCTTCTTGGAGGTCCATTCGAACTCAAATAAACACGTCGAGTCGATACGAAGTCAACTTTTTTTCTTTTTCACGAAGTATTTGAGTCGAAAATTGCTCTTCTTGAAGGTCCATTCGAACTCAAATAAACACGTCGAGTCGATATGAAGTCAACTTTTTTTCTTTTTCACGAAGTATTTGAGTCGACAATTGCTCTTCTTGAAGGTTCATTCGAACTCAAATAAACACGTCGAGTTGATATGAAGTCAACTTTTTTTCGTTTTCACGAAGTATTTGAGTCGACAATTGCTCTTCTTGAAGGTCCATTCGAACTCAAATAAACACGTCGAGTCGATACGAAGTCTACTTTTTTTCGTTTTCACGAAGTATTTGAGTCGACAATTGCTCTTCTTGAAGGTCCATTCGAACTCAAATAAACACGTCGAGTCGATATGAAGTCTACTTTTTTTCGTTTTCACGTAGTATTTGAGTCGACAATTGCTCTTCATGAAGGCCCATTCGAACTCAAATAAACACCTCGAGTCGATGTGAAGTCAATTTTTTTTCGTTTTCACGAAGTATTTGAGTCGACAATGGCTCTTCTTGAAGGTCTATTCGAACTCAAATAAACACCTCGAGTCCATATGAAGTCAACTTTTTTTCGTTTTCACGAAGTATTTGAGTCGACAATTGCTCTTCTTGAAGGTCCATTCGAACTCAAATAAAAACGTCGAGTCGATATGAAGTCAACTTTTTTTCGTTTTCACGAAGTATTTGAGTCGACAATTGCTCTTCTTGAAGGTCCATTCGAACTCAAATAAACACGTCGAGTCGATGCGAAGTCAACTTTTTTTCGTTTTCACGAAGTATTTGAGTCGACAATTGCTCTTCTTGAAGGTCCATTCGAACTCAAATAAACACCTCGAGTCGATATGAAGTCAACTTTTTTTCGTTTTCACGAAGTATTTGAGTCGACAATTGCTCTTCTTGAAGGTCCATTCGAACTCAAATAAACACGTCGAGTCGATATGAAGTCAACTTTTTTTCGTTTTCACGAAGTATTTGAGTCGACAATTGCTCTTCTTGAAGGTCCATTCGAACTCAAATAAACACCTCGAGTCGATGTGAAGTCTACTTTTTTTCGTTTTCACGAAGTATTTGAGTCGACAACTGCTCTTCTTGAAGGTCCATTCGAACTCAAATAAACACGTCGAGTCGATACGAAGTCAACTTTTTTTCGTTTTCACGAAGTATTTGAGTCGACAATTGCTCTTCTTGAAGGTCCATTCGAACTCAAATAAACACGTCGAGTCGATATGAAGTCTACTTTTTTTCGTTTTCACGAAGTATTTGAGTCGACAATTGCTCTTCTTGAAGGTCCATTCGAACTCAAATAAACACGTCGAGTCGATATGAAGTCTACTTTTTTTCGTTTTCACGTAGTATTTGAGTCGACAATTGCTCTTCATGAAGGCCCATTCGAACTCAAATAAACACCTCGAGTCGATGTGAAGTCAATTTTTTTTCGTTTTCACGAAGTATTTGAGTCGACAATTGCTCTTCTTGAAGGTCCATTCGAACTCAAATAAACACCTCGAGTCCATATGAAGTCAACTTTTTTTCGTTTTCACGAAATATTTGAGTCGACAATCGCTCTTCTTGAAGGTCCATTCGAACTCAAATAAACACCTGGAGTCGATATGAAGTCAACTTTTTTTCGTTTTCACGAAGTATTTGAGTCGACAATTGCTCTTCTTGAAGGTCCATTCGAACTCAAATAAACACGTCGAGTCGATACGAAGTCTACTTTTTTTCGTTTTCACGTAGTATTTGAGTCGACAATTGCTCTTCATGAAGGCCCATTCGAACTCAAATAAACACCTCGAGTCGATGTGAAGTCAATTTTTTTTCGTTTTCACGAAGTATTTGAGTCGACAATTGCTCTTCTTGAAGGTCCATTCGAACTCAAATAAACACCTCGAGTCCATATGAAGTCAACTTTTTTTCGTTTTCACGAAATATTTGAGTCGACAATCGCTCTTCTTGAAGGTCCATTCGAACTCAAATAAACACCTGGAGTCGATATGAAGTCAACTTTTTTTCGTTTTCACGAAGTATTTGAGTCGACAATTGCTCTTCTTGAAGGTCCATTCGAACTCAAATAAACACGTCGAGTCGATACGAAGTCTACTTTTTTTCGTTTTCACGATGTATTTGAGTCGACAATTGCTCTTCTTGAAGGTCCATTCGAACTCAAATAAACACCTCGAGTCGATGTGAAGTCAATTTTTTTTCGTTTTCACGAAGTATTTGAGTCGACAATTGCTCTTCTTGAAGGTCCATTCGAACTCAAATAAACACCTCGAGTCCATATGAAGTCAACTTTTTTTCGTTTTCACGAAGTATTTGAGTCGACAATTGCTCTTCATGAAGGTCCATTCGAACTCAAATAAACACCTCGAGTCGATATGAAGTCAACTTTTTTTCGTTTTCACGAAGTATTTGAGTCGACAATTGCTCTTCTTGAAGGTCCATTCGAACTCAAATAAACACCTCGAGTCGATATGAAGTCAACTTTTTTTCGTTTTCACGAAGTATTTGAGTCGACAATTGCTCTTCTTGAAGGTCCATTCGAACTCAAATAAACACCTCGAGTCGATATGAAGTCAACTTTTTTTCGTTTTCACGAAGTATTTGAGTCGACAATTGCTCTTCTTGAAGGTCCATTCGAACTCAAATAAACACCTCGAGTCGATATGAAGTCAACTTTTTTTCGTTTTCACGAAGTATTTGAGTCGACAATTGCTCTTCTTGAAGGTCCATTCGAACTCAAATAAACACGTCGAGTCGATACGAAGTCTACTTTTTTTCGTTTTCACGATGTATTTGAGTCGACAATTGCTCTTCTTGAAGGTCCATTCGAACTCAAATAAACACCTCGAGTCGATGTGAAGTCAATTTTTTTTCGTTTTCACGAAGTATTTGAGTCGACAATTGCTCTTCATGAAGGTCCATTCGAAATCAAATAAACACCTCGAGTCCATATGAAGTCAACTTTTTTTCGTTTTCACGAAGTATTTGAGTCGACAATTGCTCTTCTTGAAGGTCCATTCGAACTCAAATAAACACCTCGAGTCGATATGAAGACTCTGTACCTTCAGCGCATCAGGTGCCGGCTCCTCCTCCACCTATCGAACAACTGCCCACCAGGTCTCGAAGACTTGTGCGACCCAATGTGCGCTTCCTTGACGACGTCATAGAGGGGTGGGGGGGGATGTGGCAGTTCGAATTGTTTTTCCGAGGAAACATTATTGCAACTGAATCATGTTCATGGTAGCGTCATCGGTTGACATTAATTATCCTCAATCCTCAATTATCACCATCGCAACTCTGATAGATACTCATAAAAATGATTAATTAGTCTTTGTGCGTTACGTCTCTCGTTCTTACTAGAATTTTATCGCTCGTTTTATATTGTTCTTCCGGATTCTTTGACTTCAATAAAACCAATATTCCTGAAGTTAACACTTGACCCGCCAAATATTTAATAATATGACCGAACAAAAACATGGTACCTATTCTCAGTGTACCTCAGGTAAAACAATCTTTTGTATTACTATTAACGTTGGGGTTCATTGAGTTAGAAGCTGTAGAAGTGCGTTTTCTCACCTAAATGCCAGAGAGAGAACTCCCGGCGTTGAGCTAATGTATTCTACCAGAATTCCATTTACCAAGTGCCAGACGATCTCAGCGGTTCAACTTAATCCTCATTTCTTAAGATCCGGAACCTGATGCCTTCGGCGTTCGGTTGTTGGCCAACTTCTTCAATTATTTCTTTCCACCTTCTAAAACCCTCCATTAACTCTGGAACAAAATTACTGTTCCTTCCGACCCTCTTCGCCTGTTTATTTATTTTTTTCTTCTTCTTCTCGTTCGGTTCTTTTTTCTTTCTTCCTCCAGCTTTATCCGCGAAGAAGTCTCTTTTCTTTCTGCCTGCTAATCCCCTTTTCCCAACCCACTGGGAACCTCGACCTATTGTTTTATTCACTCGGGAGGCTTCGAGCGCGACAATGGGTCGTCTGTTTTGGTGATTTTGAAAGCGTTTTCTGTGCTTTTGAATGCATCAAGGGGAAACCGAGGGAAGATGAATGAGAAATGACGTTGTTGAAATGAAACATCTTCATGTTCAATGGTTTTTTACAGGATCGAGATCAATAAACGTTAAAAGTGATGATGTAACTGTGACGAGAAAATCATGTCCATGAAAATTATCTTTGCTCTTTCGAAGAAATGAGGTAGGTTTAACAGAAATACTCTAAATCTCAAATGTATTTATTTTTGGCACTGTGAGGAAAGAAAAGAAACCTACGTAGATAAAAATTGGATTATAAAAATTGGAAAATGGAAAATAAACGAATATCTTTCGGTTGAGGAATCAAGTTCTTGCCTGATATTATCAACGAATGAGAGATCCGACCTCAATTACCAGCCGCCGTCGGATGCAGGCTTACGGTCCTACAGAGGCTGCAGATGCTGAAAATGCTTATTGTCTATCAAATTGTAATGGTTTGCTGAGTTTTCCTTGCTTCTCGTGTTTTTGATTCCACTGCTTAGAAGGTGACCGGCTCTGTGAATACAGTCCGGATACCCCTCTGGGTGGGTTTAATTGCCTAACCTACCCGGGTTACAGGGGGACTCAGCAAACCATTCATTTCATCGTAGCAGGGAGTGGTTGGTAGGTACGTGCTGGCTTTGCCTCGGTACCTCCTCCACTATTTTTTTGGAGCTTTAAGGAGCTCTAAGGAGTTTTCCCAGAAGGGACTACTTTTTAGGGATCATAACCATTTGCGTATAAGCATTTATATTGGCATTATTCAGTATCTTTCTCTCCTCCATTCTTCAATTTACTGTGTGACAATTGGTTCTTCCTTTTCCACCCTCGATTGCAAGGTACGAAGATTCACGACAGGAGCACGAGTGAAATTCCAACTACAGTAGTCCCTCGGTAATCCAGCAGATGAAGCACCAGAGTACCACCGAATTATCGAAAATGCCAGATTAATAGAATAAAACGAGGAAAAACGCAGTTATCATTCAAAAATCAGTTATAATTATGTACATAGTTAACTCACATTATTCCTTGGAAGTAGACGGCTGAAAATACTCATCAATTGCCAGAAGCCATATGCGTATGTCATCAGTTGTCAATGGATTATCCGGTGAATCCACAAGTTGTTCGTTAACCGCGTCTCGCAGCAGGTAAATCTGCTGGCTTTCGGGTTCGGTTCAACCTTTTTGTACTGATCCAGTAGTGTCATGTCCGGCCATAGGGGTTTCCAAGAGCAAATCATGACTTTGTAGTGAACATTTTTCCAAGCATTAGCGAGTGAGTAAACCGCGTTTCTTAGGTTTATTTCTTTCAAGGATTTAAGCACACTCTCGTCCTTAGACAACACATTGTACAATAAACACTTTTTGTATTGCATTTTAATCGCCTGGATAACGTGCTGGTTGTAAGAGAGTGGTCACATTCGGTGGTAAGAATATGACACGAATAAAACTGTCAGCTCAACTCATCTACATCAGGGCCAAGAAAGCATAACGCCGGATTACCTAGGGACTACTGTAGTTTTCAAACAAAAATATCTACAAAAGCAACAATTCTAGGTTCCTTAAAATTTCTAATTATAATAATTATAAATTATTTCCAATTCCCCTTTTGTTTTCGAATCCGCGCCGTATTTGAATTCAACCACTCGAGCTGTCGAGGGAGGAATCAAGTTTTCACGATGGTTTCAGAACCAGATGAGCGGTCGTTGATTAGTTGGATATCTCGATCCTTCGCACGCAACCACCCACGTTAGTCCCGCACATCACATTCACGTACGTACTCGTACACACCCATTCGCCCACATTAGCGGCGGGTTCTCCATCCAAAACGTCGGTAAAATAATGGCTGCTGAGGATTCAACCCGCAGATGGTTCTGAATGGAAGGCGTTATCAGTCTTCAGGGTCGGGGGGGAATTGGGGAGGTGTGTAATACAGCGGTTCTTCGCTGAGTCTCTTCCTTCTCGTGTGAGAGATCTCATATGGTGGATTAGCATGACAAAGGGAAGGAATACCACCTGAAGGCTTGTTTAATCTCCCACCGACACTGGGCCAAGTTCGAGGTGCGGCACCGCTCATTAGATATACACAACCTTTCTTTGCCACAATCCTACTAGTAGCTATAGAGAATCTTGTTTCCCATAAGATAGGTACTTAACGGTTATGTTTATATCACAAAAGAAAACGTACAGATATCATAAATAAGCGACATTGGCAGTTGGAGACAGCAACATTGAGTCAATGACCAAGTTAAAGCGGTCAATATCTAGCATACAACAATAGACAGCGAAATGGAGGATCAAAATGAATGAAACTAAGTCGGTACATGTCGATTTCACCAATAAAAGGATCGACTATATACCGGCTTATCTCAATGGCAAAGTGATTCCTCATGCCAATGAAGCCAAATACTTCGGTATGACGCTTGATGCCAGGCTTCGGTGGAAAGCCCACGTCAAGAAAAAGAAGGAGGAACTTCTTCTCAAATTCAGAAAAATGTAGGTACTGGCTAATGGGGAGGCGGTCAAAACTGTCAATCCAGAAAAAGCTTACGCTGTATAACCAAGTCCTTAAACCAGTGTGGACTTACGGAGCTTAGCTGTGGGACTGCACGGCTCAATCAAACCGGGAAATAATCCAAAGATTCCAGAACAATGTGCTAAGAAATGTTGTCAATGCACCATGGTACTTTCGAAATGAACGACTCCACCATGAACTTCTAATCGAAATCATAAGCGAAGCCATCAAGCGGCAAGCCGTACTTCATCTTCAACGGCTAAGATCTCACGTCAACGAGGACGCTGTCCGACTCTTTGACACGAGTGATATCACCAGACGATTGAAGCGTACCAAACTCGAGCTTGCTCACGGGTGAAGCAGTGTAGTGAATGCAATAACATCATAAAAATGAACAAAACTCAGTGATGTATCTATGCTTTGAATAATATGTGCCCTAGTTTCAAAATAATATTGTTAATAAGTTATTACTTGGAGCAATAAGATCTTTCAAAAAAAAAAAAAAAGATATCATAATTCTTTCCATAATACGTGCAGTACCTACAGGGAAAACTCACGTCAATTGTTAAAAAAAAAAATACTCATGAAAATCCGTTGAAAATGACTCTTTCAACACCAATATAATCACAAATGCTATCCGTGAGGTTAAAGGGAAGAATTTTACTTGAACTGAGAGTGTGACGCTCTGGATTTGGCGTTGAGACACTTAAGGAAGGCTGCAGAAAGGAATAAGAATTAGCAGAGAAAATAAGCCTCAAGACACTTCCTCAAAACGGAAAAACCGACAACCGAAATTTTGTAGAAAGTTGGCGAAATTCGCCCAAAGGTCGCCGATTTCCCCGAGGCTGCCGCACCAACCCGTGTTTACCATGACCGCGGGTCATCGGCTATCCAATCAAAGTAACTGCTGTTTCAGCATATTTGACCCCCGACTTGCTACACCCAGTTAGTTTCTAGGAAGCGGAGCGATTCCCGGATAACGGCCCAAGATTGCGGTCTGAACACGGTGATTGCGAACAAGGATTACTTAAACGTGTTTGTATGGAAATGGAGTTGGTTTATGATAATTTAGCTTGTTACGGAGACCGCCGCGCCGCAGCCAAGGTGAGGCCCAGCATACAAAGTACGGTATTAATCACGTTTTTGTTGATATTAGAACTCTAATTTAATGTGGATTGAACCTGTGTGTTTTTCAAATCAAAATCAATCAAAATCAAAAATTCTTTATTGTTTAAGGTGTTCCACCTATACAATGCATGGGCATTACCCACAAAAATAAAAATGAGCTTAAAACAACTTAAAGGGATTGAACAGTGAGTTCGGTAAGTATAAATCAAAAATAAATTTCCTAGCATCACATTGTGTCGACACACTCCGTCCTCCGGCAATGAAAAAAAAAAAAGAAAAAACAAACAAAAGAAAACATATGAACAATGCACATGTCCTAGCGATTATAACAGGTCCAGGCCCACTTCTTCTAACAATCTCTTCTTAAATTTGCGAAAGCACAAAAACGAGAGGAAAAAAGAACATATCATCTTTGTTTCGGCGTCACTTTTGCCTGATAATAAATTTCTCCTGAAATGGTCAACACTCAGCCTTCTAAAACCGAAACACTTGAGTCTATGATGGGACAATACCGAACATTCACAGAAAATATGAGAGATTGTTTCCAACTTGTTACTGTTACACAAAACACATAATTTTTTCTGGTCGATTTCATATTTTTCCCCCTGGGTCCATACTCTGACAACGTTGCAACTCGACAATCTAAGAGATACTAGGATACGCTTCGCATGCAGAGGGACCCCAGAGTTGAGGTAGCTTTTCAAGTGGGAACCTGGGGGTGTCAGTTTACAGTACAATGTACTGTAGGAGGAGTGGTACATTCTTCCCAAATCCTCGTAAAGATATTTAATTCTTAAACTATTTACCATATCATTCCTGTACCTTCGTAACCCCTGACAATCAAGTTTCTCCCAGACACCACCATAGCCGATACCACTCATGATTCCCTTAATCTGTGCCGCCCAGTTGAACCTATTTAAGCTGGAACCTCCATCAACAGTTCGGATCAGTTGATCCAAGCAGATACGCGGATATCTGCACATGGGCATTTCCAGGATTTTGATCAACCATGCAATAGCTCTATCAAAGACTTTCACACCCAGGCTCTCCCGACCCGTCTCCAATCGCAGCAGATAACCAGGAGTACCTCTAGGTAGCAATAGAGCGCTTTTGATAACACTGGTTTGAACTTTTTCCAGCTCCTCAAAATATCGAAGACTCCAAATCTCCGCGTTATATAATAGGACGGATTCCACTAATGCATCTGCAATGCGACACATTGGCTCCCAGTTTTGGCACCTGCCCCTGACCAGAATCTGTCTGGCCGCACCCCAAGCCGATAGGGCTTTTGACCTGAAAAGCTGAGCCGCCTTGACAAAAACTCCCGATGAGCTGAAGGGTATACCAAGGTAGACGTATTCGCTCGCTCCTTTAACGACATCGTCCCCCACCTCATATTCCTGGCTCACCTGCATACCTCCTCTCTTGGAAAAACACACCACCTTGGTCTTAGAGGGGTTAATCGCGAGGCCCATAGACTCTGAGAACTCCAACAACGCCTGTAACTTGTGTTGAATGTCAACCCTCGAAAACCCCAATATGCAGAGATCATCGGCAAAACAAAGTGTCAGAATTTCATGTAGTCCATCCACATTTACGCCGCTAAAGCCTCTCCCCCTTATATATTCCTCGAGACCGGCAAGGAACAGTGAAAATAACAAGGGGCTACAAGAATCACCCTGGAGAATACCTCGGTTCACATTAAAGAATTCGGTTGTGCCTTCCGTGGTTCTAATCGCCACCTTTGCTGCCTCATACAAGCTCACCAAAACGTCGAGTATGTTGCCTCTGATCCCCATTCGAGAAAGAACACACCATATAATCTCGTGCGGGAGGGAGCCAAAAGCATCTCGGTAGTCTACAAACGCACAGAACAGTTTACCCTTAGGAAACTGCAATCTTAAACAAATCAAGGCATACAGGACAAAAATATTGTCTCTGCAGCCTCTACCACGTCAAAATCCTGCCTGTGCCTCTGGGATGACACCATTCTCCTCAGCCCATACAGACAACCTCTCACACACACACTGGGTGAAGCATTTGACTACAGTATTCAGCAATGCGATAGGCCTTTGTTTATTCACGTCATCGAGATCGGAGGTTTTTGGTATCATTCTCAGAATTACCTCACCCCATTCCTCAGGTACCAGCCGATTCTCCAAAAATTTGTTAAAAACCTCAACCAAGCATTCCACCCCAAACTCATCCAAGTTCTTCCAAGCCTCATTTGGTATCATATCGGAACCTGGGGTCTTTCTTTCCTTGAGTCGCACTAGTACTTTACTGATTTCAGACTTTGTGAACGGTTCATTTAGTGATGGGAAAATAACCAATGTCTCTCGGCCTGCAACCCATCTCTGTAATGGCGGAGCATACTTACATCTTAAGAAGCTTGCCCAGCTGTCCAAACTAATGTTTGGAACCTTATATTCGCGAAATCGAACCTTTTTGATTGCTTCCCACCACTCACGCGAGTTGCCAGCCCTTGAAATCTGCTCGCTTATTCCCTCAATGAACTCAGCTCTCAGTTTCTTGGTCAATGCGAAGTATTGTTTTTTCTGGTCGAGGTAGTCCCCGATTTTGCCCCCTCCGCCTTTCCACCTCCTTAGGGACCTCCTAACTTGCCTCAGCATATCTCTACACTCCCTCGTATACCACGGTTTTTCCAGTTTCACCAATTGACGGTTTTGCGTAGGAGGAAGAGCAATCACTTCAGCCATTCCCGCCGAGGATAGCGCATTTAGCACTCCAGATTTGAAGTCACCATACGCACCAAGCGCATTCTGAGCCTCGGAGAAATGTTCCAACTCTAGGTTCAAGGCTGCACGATATTCCTTAACTTTATCTGGCTTCCATCTAATTTTAACAGAATCTCTGTTGTTTTGAGTGGTGGTTTGCTGTTTCGAGACCTCAATTCTGCCGGAACCCAGATGCAGTATGCACTCGGAGTGATCCGAAAGCACCCCCAAGGTATCACCAACCTGGAACCGCCACACCTCATCCAATGCAAACAGGTTCACCCAACACTGATCCACAGTGCTGCTCCCCCTCGCCCCCCGAAACGTAAAATCCCCCTGACTATCCCCCTTTAAGCGCCCATTAGTAACGATATATCCATAAGTCTCCATTATTCCCACTAACTGTTTTCCCCTATTGTCAATTACAACATCTTTATTACTCCTGCATGGGTTTACATTCTTACTCAAAAACTGGGCCTCATCTCCCTGATTCAGATCACCAATACGGGCATTCTAATCCTGTGTGTTTTTCGTCCACCTTAACTTTACTCTTATTGCAGTTAATAATGACACCGAAACATGAGTATACAATAAGGAATAAGAAATCGTATAACGTCTACTTTTTGCACATAATATATACATAATATGCATATTATGTGAATATTATTCATATTATGTGAATATTATGTGAAAACTGATTCATCTGTTCGACCTATAATTATAATTTCTTTGTACCTATTTCAAATAAAACCTTGACAACGACGCTTCGGATCATATGGGGAATCTGGAGGCTACAGTTTCATTGGATCGGATTGGAAAATATGAAGCCTGTGATATAAATAACTCTAATTCGCATTTTGCAGATAGATCACATTGGTCTAGGGATCATCTCAGGACAACATCATAATCACTAGAAATGCCATGTACAGTACCTATGTTAAATATACACAGGGGATTAGTACCTACTGTGTTATTATTCTGCCGTTTTAAAGTAGAACCACTTATCTCCGATTTCGTCAAAATTTGTGAAAAATCGTATTTATACGGTTTATAAACCAGTTATCTGTGGCACTTGTGTTTTCAATTTTTACCACTTATCGACCGAAATCTGGTGTCAAGTGGTTTTGCCTCGAAATGCATAGGTAAGCGTTTTTCCATAGCAAGTGATTTTTCGCTTCACATCCAAGTGGTTTCTCCTGCCAATTACTTTACTTCAAACACGGGACCAGCTGTTTTGTAAAAAGATTTTGACTTAATGATATCCACCTGTGATATCCAGTTTGGCACAAGTGGTTTTTCCAAAAAACGATGCGTCAGAAATGGCGAGTGTTTGCAGGAAAAACAGCTCAAGTGGTTTTGCCTCCAAACTGAGTGCTTGAGTTTAGATTATCGAAGGGGAAGAACAACTTAACTACGATTAATAGAAGCGAATCGGTGTATTCAATAATAAATTGATATCAGCATGATCGATAGGATGACCTTAAGTTAACATCAAGCGGCAATACGGATTCGTAACTCTAAACTGGAGTAGAGCAATGAAGGGGCCAGCTGAAAAACCTAGAGGCATTTTTTGGACGTCGGATATTTTACCAGATAAGTGAATTTCCTTGAAACGGCAATATTGTCTTAAGTGAATATTTTTAATCGGTCTAATAAAAACTAGCTGATTGCATAGTTTAAACAAAGATTTGAAATAATTCCTCAGAGGCAACGTCACCGACTATATCGTCGGCCTGTAAGTGATACCTCATAAGTGACAAAAATGCATTTTTAGATCCAGAAAGACTGGCCGCGTCCATCTAATGCGTGCATCTAATGTGCATCTCGTATTCGTATCTAATGCTGAGGATTCGACTATAAATAATTATTTATCAGCCCGAATGCCATGAAGCTCGTCTCGTCGTAGTTCAGCTTCATCCAAAGGTTCTGAAGACACCGCTAACCCACTGAAAAACTCTTTTCAGAGTTGTTTTTGGGCCCTGTCCAATCGTATCCTACCACTATGAGAGAAGTGTCATCAGCAAAGGATTAAAGAGTTGTTAAGAGTTTTTAAAGAGTTGTCAGTTGTTAAGTTTGCCCAATGATTTCACTCCTGTTGGTAAGTTTACTATCGAGTTTGGGATCTAGCAATGATTTATCGAGAGCCGACTATCATAGCTATAGCATAATGCTTGTTCATTGTTGTGATGATGCAAGACTCTCTTTCTTCTTGACGTCACGCGCATCTACATGTAGGTACCTAGGCTCTAATGCATCAACAATAAAATCAGTTTTTTTAAAATGTCATATGACATTACACAACGTATATAGCCTTACTTGCGGTGACCATTTACAATAATTCATGATACGTAATGTACTATAATAATTATAGCTTTACCACTATATACAGTGGTAAATACTCGTACCTACATGATAATATTACAATTTGAGTAAAGCTTACACAGTTCTTCGTAAATTAATATATTTTTTGATGATACTATGGAATAATAATCGAAACTAAAAGCCGTTTTCTCATTACACTGTCCACTAATAAAATTTATTAGTGGACAGTGTAATGACATTCAACGTCTCTGGCTTTCGTATTCTGGCCATTCCATAATAAGATGTTGTAGTGTCCCATTACATCTTACATGTATCTATATGTACCTATGCAAACGTAAGCAACGTGTCATTTGGGTTTTCAATGGTGAAAATAGAAAAACTCTTTCTTCTCCGAAACCACTCGGCAAAGCTCATTCGAGCAGGTTAGGCACATAATATGTAGGTACAGACAGGATTACCGCAGTGTACTTTTTGTTGACTCAGAGTGTCGAGTTGAATAAAAATAGCATCGTAGACACCCCATAAATGGAACCAACGGAATTAATAAATAATTGGTCGAAAAAGAAAGTTGAATTAATATTCAAGCCAGTTTCCCTGCGCGGTCTGACCGCTGTTGATATCAGATAGCGGTTGAACGGCGGAGAGGAAAAACAAGTTGAAATTTTCCACGAGTCGAAGGTGGAAAAAGGATCGCAGCTGGTCGTATCAACGAATTTCAGACTTCCCCCGCACGCGAGCCGGTACCGCGTAAAGGGTTAAACCACCAGCGGCAGGTGTATGAGGGGGACCGCTCGGGTAAAAACAAACGAGTCGATGGGAGCCGCTTGGTGGGAGGGATCCGGGTTCGCGGGGGTGGTGGGGACGGACGGCCACCCCAGTGGGGCGGGTTTGTTCCAGCTTCAGTGCCGCCGTGAACTCTACCGTTTTCGCTGGGTGACTGTTCGCGTCCGGGCCATTTCACATCGTAGTTTTACCGATAATATTCTTTCCCTCCGTCACTTACCTCTGGCAACCATCGCCTCATTCTCTTAACAGTGACAGTGTAACACTTGAAAAACAAAAATATATATATAATTAAAAAAAAAAAATAAAAAATTCAAATTTCGTTCCACGAAATTGGACCTTCTGAACTAAACTTTGCAAAAATTTTTGGCGCTCTAAATACATTGTGAAGTGCATCCGAAGAATTCAACTGAAGCAAAACCTTCATTTGCGAAAAATCGACTCACTAATTGCACCAAATCCAGGTCAGACACTATTTTTGTAAAATTCTCTTTTTCCAGCAGTACAAACCCAAATAACAGTAATCTTAGTGTAGGTAGGTACATCAAATGTTTGAAATGTTCATAAAACACACGCCAGATCATCCTTAAGAACACGTTTTTGTCTCATATAGAACTAATTGTGTCAAAATAGTTGAAAATATTTGAATAGGGATTCTGAGAAATAATAAATTCGATGTGACAACTTCTTGTGTCAAACCACAGGTTAATATTCTGATTGATTTTGAGAAAAGAGAAATTCCACCTTAGTCGTCAAGTTCAATAGCAATTTGCTGTACAGCATCTCTAACATCCTAAATCACAACAACGACTAGGCATTCAGACTTTTGTTCGTGGTGATTTCAAAAACTCCCACCATCGAACGAACACTCAAAATTGTATTGTACTATTTCGGTCTCCATCCAAAATTGGTGAATTGACACTATCAGACTTGAGCCAAACCAAAGCCGCCATTGTCCGTCGTGTTGAGGGACAAACCTGTTCTCTAGTACTTCACAGGCATCAGGCATGAGGCTGCACTTCTGAACGACTCAATACGATTTGATCGTTCTGTTCTGATTTCGTTTGAACAAGTCATTTTGCACAGATGAGATTCACCAACATAACAACTTATTAAAATTCTGCAAAAATAACTTTTTAAGACCAGCGGTTTTCAATCATGTTCAACAAAATTTGAACAGAGTTCGTGCAAAACTTTGTACAGGTGTAGCAAGTTGAAGTTTGAAGTTGACCTGCGTGTACGTCCTTTTGGCCCGGACAACCCGGGTGTGGCAATCAGGCTGCTCTGTTTTGGTTCGAAAGGTCAGCACAGTTCGCGTATCAAAATGCCCTTATTTTTATTTGAAGTCATTGAAATATCAAAACAATTTTTTAACTAAGTAGGAGTATAATATTTAATATTATTAAATATTAAATCAAATTTTTTCCTCGAAGATTCCATCTTTAAAACAAATAGGTAAGATAACTCATGTGATGAAGTGGGAAGTTCAATTCTCGTTTCGGTATCGTCCACGAGTACAGTCGTCCCTTTTAATTCTTACTCACCTGATAGAATAGGTGAATGTAGGAACTTGTTTTCTGTTATACTTATGACATGTACAGGGTGGGGCACTGTAAACCGAAGTTATGGAAATAACTCAGTTAACGATAATATCGTTAACTGAGTTATTTCGACGTCAAAATTTAACGTTTAGACTTTTTACATTTAGTAAAGGAAATTGCAATACTACAACCATTTGATGTGTAAATGTAGGTAGCTATAATTATATCACATATTATAATTACACTCATTTTCTTAACCGTTAAACAGGAGGTTTATAATTTTTGGACCTTGTGAGTTGCTAACGCTCATCAAAAAATCTGTGAATATGGGAAATGTACACCTTACATACCCAATAAGTCTACTTCTTGAGTTTCCAACATACTTCTGGGCAATGTTGGATACCAAACAAGTGGCCTGTGAATTTCCCCCTGAATTGAATCGATCGAATTTCTCGTCATTGGGCCTTGGCGTAAAGGAAGTTGCATTATTCTATTCAAAACTGCCTCAGCATTTCACGAAAATAAAATTCAACGGATGTGGGAGCCTTGGGCGTCTGGAAAAGAACCAAGCGATCGTCGGTGAACCTTGATTACTCGAAGGTGAACTGATGCAAAACACAAACGAAAACAAAGCGTACCTATAGAAGGGTATAAAATTTAATACCTCATGTTCATTTGTTCCAAAAAATTGATGAAATTGGAACAATTTGAACAATGAATGAAATATTACGATATAACTCGACTTGACACGGTCACCACTATTTATAAGCTTGTTAGTGACTTGAAAAATGTACCTACCAGTAAGCAAAAGTATATAGAGCGAATTTGTACACGTTTGATAAGTAAATGAATATGGCTAACCCTTCGAGGTTACTCTAAAGTTATTTTACTTGCAAAGTGGTATTGACCTTAAATTTTGGTAATTGATAGACAATTTTGAATTGATGAACTTGACAATAGAAATTAAAAAATGTATTCAAGTCCGAGTAGACCAAACCTGATTTAAGCGAATTTTCGAAGAAGAGGAAGCTATTGTTCTCAGTACAACATTTTTAAAACTCGAATTTCGGAACCATTTTCATACCAAAATCCGTTCCGGACCACCCTGAATTCACTGCCAAAAGACACCGAAAATCATATGTACATATATATTTATATAATTTGCAAATAGAAAATGAAATGGAGATCACATTTAAAGCGAAAATCATAGAAAAATATACCTCAATATTTCGGCTGGTGGCCGTGAACACGAGACTGCGGGGAAGGTTCCATGGGGTTACGATGTTGGAATTCCATGGTACCTCTATTCCATAGTAGTTCTGCGCGAAGTGTAGATGAGGAAGACGTGGAGGAAGGGGGAAAATGAGTAGAAAGAATGGGCAGGAAGATAGAGGATGAGAGAGAAAGAAAGAGAGCATTGGAAGAAAAAAAAAAGAGAGGAAGAGAAGAAGAGAAAGAGGAAAAAAAAATTTATAAAAATAAAATAAAATTAAAAATATATATAAAAATATAAATAAAGTAAATTAAAATAAATAAATAAAAATAATAAAATAAAATAAAAGAAATAATATATATAAAAAAAAAAAAGTGCTGGTTTTGGTATTGCTATTGTCGGTTTTTGTTGATGCCTGGTTCTTTGTGGGCCCCCAGAAGTCTTATATATGCTTGTTCAGCGTCCCTGACTCCCACTGGCGTAGCATTATCTCCTAGGCACTCTATCAGGCTCAGCGAGAAGCAATCATCAAATGACGTGGCATCATGAATTAGGGCGTGTCGGCTTACTGGTAGGTCGTAATTATTGGAGACGGATGAGCGGTGGTTGTTCATGCGGAGGTTTAATTGTGTTTCAGATATTATATTTATATAATATATGACACATATTATGTGTCATTCCACACGATAACTCTCAATAGGATTGAGATTAAATTTCAAATTTGAACAAAACTCTGTCTTGGCAGTCGAACGGCTAAGTTCGTAGGTGGGCAGAACAGGTCGTTACCAGGTGTATTGCTCGATTTTGCGCTTACCTGGTATTCGCAATGACGCTTTGTGGCACTTACTAGATATTTGAGAAATAAAATGTAAAATTTGTCGCTTACCAGGTTTTCGCAAAATAAATACAAGGCTTGTCGCTTACTTGATTTAATTATTTAATTAAATATAACAAATATAATTGAATGAAACCACTCTAGAATTGTAGATCTTGTCGAGCTGAATCCAGCGATACCAAAAACTCGATTATCGATTTCTGTCGCTTACCAGGTATTGACATAACGCGGTCTTAATGGTACAAGCAAATAATTGAACAGGCAAAACTATCCTTTCGACTTGGAACCTGATGTTGACATTGACGTCAAAATTGTACTTGACAGAGTTTGGTCTTCAAATGTTCTGAGAGATTATTACTCCTGGTTTAAACTTGTGAAAAACGCAAGGAAATTGTATTTTAAAATGTTAGTGTTCACTATAGTTGACCCCAAACGCCTCATTTACCAGAATTTACGTTATCTGTGTTATTGCTGTTTTATGTTGCCTCTCTGTTTTTTCGTAGTACAGGAACTGTTTGTATGATGAGAATAATATTCGAGTATTTGTTGCAATGAGTTCATCGGAATATGATAAAATCCAACTCTCTCTGGGTGCGGTCCAGCCGCGAAACTTTTCTTCCGACCCAATGATTGTGAAAATACGAATCAACGCTCGTTCTAAAATTCAATTTCTTGAATGATTGAACAACTGAATTCTCAGTTTGGGGAGGTTCGGATGAGAATTGAGGTCTTTCAATTATTCATAAGGGAACTTGAAACTGTTCGCACGTCCTGTTGGTGTGAGTTTGTGGGATTCCGAAGGAAAGGCAATATTCGTTCGGTTTCCCGGTGGGACAGAAGGGAATATAGACGAGATAGGCTAGTGAAAGATCAAACGTACTAGAGGGAAACCTTATCGTCTTCGGATCGCGTGTCCCTGGCCATGTTATACACCGAGAAAGGCGAGACTCCTCAATTATTTCTTGACTTTCCTTTGATTTCTTGTAAAATTGATTGAGCCAATTAAAAATACGTGAATAGAAAGCTGTACAGAACCTCTTCCATGAAGGGCCCTCGTGAATACGTACACGTTGATCCTATTTAATTAAAATTCTCATTTTTTTTAATCGTTCGATGTTTTCGATTCGAATATCGGTTGTGTGTAAGGGCAGTTTCTTCCCAAGTGAACAGATCTATTTGAATTAAAATCCATTTTTCCTAATTTTTTCGACGTTTTCGAGTCAGTTGTGCGTAATGGCCGTTTATTCCAAACAAACGGATCTATTTGAAATTAAATCCACTGTTTGAATTTTTTCGACGTTTTTGCTTCGAATATCGGTTGTGTGTGAGGGCAGTTTCATCTAATATCAACAGATCTATTTGAATCAAAATCCATTTTTTCCGATTTTTTCTAGTCGAATGTCGAGTCAGTTGTGCGTAGTGGCCGTTAATGCTAACATAAAAAGATCTACCTAATCGACTTTTTCGATTTTTGTTGTTGACATTTTCAAGTCGAATATCGGTTGTTTGTAAGGGCAGTTTATTCCAACATGAACAGTTCTATTTGAAATTAAATCCACTTTTTCGAATTTTTCGACGTTTTTGAGTCGAATATTAGTTGTGTGTTATGGGCAGTTTCCTCCAATATGTACAGATCTATCTGGATCAAAATCCATTTTTTTCGATTTTTTTGACGTTTTGGAGTCGAATGTCGAGTCAGTTGTGCGTAATGGCCGTTTATGCTAACATAAAAAGATCTACCTAATCGACTTTTTCGATTTTTTGTTGTTGACATTTTCAAGTCGAATATCGGTTGTTTGTAAGGGCAGTTTTCTCCCAATATAAACAGATCTATTTGAATTAAAATCTATTTTTGACGGATTTTTTAGACGTTTTGTGCGCAATGGCCGTTTATTCCAACATGAACTATATTCATTTGACATTAAATCCACTTTTTCGAATTTTTTCGACGTTTTCGAGTCGAATATCGGTTGTGTGTAATAGCACTTTCTTCCAATGTGAACAGATCGACCTATTAGGGATGAAAACCAATTTCCAACTTTTCGGCGTGCAAAAAAGGCCTTTTCTAACTTCCTGCATTAAGACTAACACATTTAAGCACCTCCTGTTCTGTCGTCTTTAACTTCAGTAACTTCATTTGAATACCGTTCGGTGAAGTTTGAAGAGTTTCCTTCTGATCTCGTTCAGGGTCAAACGCTTGTCATTCTGAACTGAGTTGAGCAGCTGTTCTTGCGTCACGTATTGGACAATCCAAGTGTGTTTTCAAGAGTCTACCACTTCAAGGCCACCCAGCAGTCATCTGACTCAAGTTCACGTTTTAAACTCCAAGTTCAAGCACAAGTAGTACGTCTTGGCTCATCGAATTGTAAAAGTTTGTTTGGCTGCTGGGCATCATTTGATGTGAACTTTTCCAAACAATATCAACAGTTTACGGCACTTCTCGTTGTTGACACTATTCGGTCCAGTAGAAAACCGAAAACTGAAATAATTTCCAAATGTGTTTCTCCTCCACTTCCATTTCAGATGAATTCCGGTATTTACCGCTTGCGAAACCTCACAATTGACAGTGATTGGATTTGGAGCCCTTTGTAGGAGGATTCTGAGTCTCACCTCTGCAGTTATTTTTCTCCTTCCAGCTCAGGATTTCTTTTGAAGTTGCCAAGCAAAGGGGCGTCTTTTGTCTGGTGTACAGACCCGTCTATCAACTTGTCAAGGGCTTTAGTTCCTCGCGAAAGAAATATAAATCGGAACAGGACGCTCATAGTCGGGTAACTTCTGAAATGTTTAATACCATTCAAGCCGTTTTGTAAGATCCACAGCAAAGTTCCGGGAAAAGTTTATACAGCTTTGTCAAATAGAAGTGGACGCCTGTTTTAAACGAGATCTTCATACATGAATACACCATGCTGGTGATATTCCTTGTGAGTAGGTTGGTACACCTCAATAATCCTACGTGGATTTTCGAATAGGTGATCTGTATGCTAGCCTTCAAAATAATGAATGTTTTTGTGTATCTTAATGTAGGTATTCAATTTTCCCATCAAATCGAGGAAACGTGAAATACACAGGGTAAACCAAAACGTGAGCTACACAAAGAAGTTGATATGATATGATATGATTTGGCTGATATGATGAGTCTCGTAATTGGTGAGTGTAGTAATTGATTAGATCGGGTCAGTTGGAAGTAATTCCTAGCAGCCTGTTGGTGCATCGTTTAGTGGATGCAGAATAATCCTGGTGAAAAAGCAGGAGTTTGAAGAAGCTCCATGGCCCACAGCCAGCAGAGTTTTTTTTGTACTGCTACCAGGCCCTGTTTTATTGTTAATGCTGATAGTTGTAGACATTGGGGGGATGTGCGGTTACGAACAAAACTAACCTTCGGTTTCTACATTTTCCTCGTCCACCTCTTATAACGGAGAAAGTTACTATATATATACCGAAATATACCGTTCGTCATACGGTTAACCCTCCATGGCCAGGTGGTCTGGACGTCACACTTAGGCCAGATCGGCGTACACAGTACGCCACCCTCTTTTTGCATTCCCGACTGTTCAATTTCGAACCTTAATGCATTCTCCAACCTTATTCAATCTCTTAGGAGATTCCAAGATGATTTCAGACAAGAGCTCAAGAGCTCAATCAGACGTGGTTAAAATTATTAATAGGGGAATACTTTCAATAAATTTGAACAACCGTTTGTTTTTAAGAAGAAAAAATTGAAATCACAAAAATATCTCTCAATCATGAAATGTGTATGAGTGAGTCACGTAAGAATTTTTTGTTTAAAATTTGGTTAAGTACCATAAAAGTGCACAAACGGATTCGTCATCGTCGACCACCGCCGGGGGATCATAATTGTCAACGTCCTCTGTCCATCACCATCAAATTCTGAATTGGATTGATGGTCACTGAAGATCACGTTATCCTGTTCACAATTCATCGTTGGAAGCGTCGTCCTCTTCGCTGAGCTCTTGTAGAACCGACTGGTACTCGGAACGAGGGACAAAGCGGCGGGACGTGACGGCCAGATTGGCGTACAAAATACGCCTGGTAAAAAGTCTTCAAGTCTTTACCGGCTACTTGCCGAGTAATAACTGATGGGTGGGCGTTGAACTTGATATGATAACGTGCGTGTTGGTTTGGTATGCCAATTTTATAGAAGGTTTCATTGGTGAGGAGGTTACTCAGCGGTGCGCCCCCAGGATTCCTGGAAATTTGACTGCGCTTGGCGTACTATATTCGTCAGATCTAGCCGTAGAGGGTTAAGCTTGTATTACTGAATGTAGAGATCATGAAATATCACTAGAAGTTTGATGTTTACGGAGCTGTTGCACTGAGGTGCGTAGTTGCGTCTATAGCAGTTTGTTATGGTAGATCATGAAACACGCTATTGACTCATCTGATTTATTTAACGGTTGATAGACAACAAGAATTTTAACATACAAAATATAAAGAACATATACAAAATATAGAATATACAAAATATATATATACGAATTCTATATTCTATATATCGTCGGTCCCGTGCAAGAGTGAGCTATCTCGAAAAACGTAACTTTTCAGGACAGCTGTTCAAAGTTTTTGCTTTTCAGTTTTCTCGATATTTCCTAACTGCATTGCCTAATTTAGCTGAAATTTTCAAAAAATCATCTTATAGGACTCTCCTATCGATTCCCAGAGGTTTTTTTCCCCTTGATACTACGACTCAACGTGTATCTGACCAATTTATGGACAAAAACCAAGATAATCCTCTTTTGCAAGAAATTAGTTCAGGGATTTCAAAGATAATGCAAGGCACTATTTGAACATGAACTCGTAACAAAACTATATTTTTACAAAATAACTTCAAGTAAACTTTGACGTCATCACAATGAAAAGGAATCATCAGTGGAATAATATATAAATTACTTGATGACTAGTGTGAGGCACTGTCTCTGGGAATTCGCTCCAAGATGCCATCAAAAACATTTTTGTAAAACTATCTCGAACTTAGCAAAGAAACTTCAGAAAAGAAAAATGAACGAAGAAAGGGACATTCTACAAAATGTCTACATAGGGACATTCTACAAAATGTCTGTCACAAATTTTTGAAAAAATCCTTGTAGCATTGGGGCATAACAGCTACCCCATTACTTTTTTTCTCGAAGAGTGAGAGCAAGGCTTCTTTTTTTTTATTTGTAATACCGGTTTTTTTATTGTAGGCCATCGTCAATTCGGTCGGTAAAGGAAATGCAGGTGTTTTTTGGCGGCGTTTCTGATTACCAATATCTATCGTCTTGAAATTTTCTTGGGCGAAAGATGTTTTGTACCGGAGAAGCCATGGTTCATCTTTCTGTGTCTTGATCACAGAGACTTCGGCAATTGGTACCCGTTCCCCATCTTCATTCAATAGGGCTTCCTTAATTTTCAAATCGCCTGTCAGCTTTTTTAAATCGGAAAATTCGGAGTAATCTATTTGCTTGACAACGTATCTTGGTCCTGTCTTCTTGGCCTGCTTGATAATTGTGACGTAGTTCTCAGGGACTTTTGGAGCATCTGAAAGGTGAGAACAGGCCGGTGAAATCATTTTACTATACATAAGAATAGTTAGTTTGGTTTTTAAAAAGACATTTGGATCTACCTGGAGTGTGAGGAATATCCATTTGAGGTTCTGACCCTTCCTGAATGTTGTAACCAGAAAAGAACGGTAGTGGGAAGTTAGGATTGGATAAGGAAGACTGGCTGCTGTCCTGCACGTTGGCGGCATCTAGAAGTTAGAAAAAAGGTACCTAAGTGAAAAAATACTCGTACCTACCTACCAATGACAAAAGCAATGTTCATCTTTCCAAAAGACATTTTGGATCTACCCAGAAAAGCAGTACCTACCTTCTTTTTGGCCATTGGTTGCGAGAGGAGGGATTGAATTAATCTCAGTTCCACGTCGATCACCACCCTCACACTTCTTGGCACTGTCTGAAAATGAGAAATGAGCAGAATGTAAAATTCTTCTCAACGAGCTGTGCTGGCGATGTTCTGAAGAATACATTAACTTGATGGATCTACCTTGAGAGGAAACAGCAACTTCTTGGTGGTTTGTGGTGAGGGTAGGGGCATAAGGGGACTCAGTAGCTTTCTTCAAACTCGTCCGAGATCCTGAGGCTGCATTAAACTCGGTCTTTGCTGCGATTGCCAATTCAACCAGCTTCCGACCCCTGGTCATCTCTGTGGTACGAAATACTACAAGGAAGGGCACATTATTGGTGAATTACTCAATTTAACAAAGCGAGTAAGATTGATGACTTTACACCAAAAGAGAGCTATCGAAGGTTGGCTCGGAATTGAACGGAATGATTTGTAACAGTCCCTATGTTGCCATGGAAACAAGACGCTATGCGCTTCTTTCCGCCATTGAACTTTCCGCCATTGAACTTCCCGATTGTAACATTTCCGATTTGTGATTTTTCCTATTGTCCTTTCTGATTAAAACAAGTTTACCTAATTGCTTTTAGTACGCGTACTTACTTATTGCGAACTACTCCAATCTTTGTTAAGCACCGGAGCCGCGAAAGATTCTTCTCAAATTCAGTGGCGGCTCGTCCATAAGGCCACCTTGGCCCTCGCCCCACCCAAAAATTTGCAAAGGAAAACAGAAAAAACATAGAACAAGGAGAAAAAAATCTTACTACTACCCACCATGGAAGAAGGGAGATCTCCCTTCCTCCATGACTACCCACTTCCACTGAGTCGCATTTTGTTTCGATTTATCGATTAAAAAAGTCGATTATCGGATCGACCAGAAGTGCCCCAGTCTCAATGTTGAAGGTATAGGCGCTTCCTGGGGTGGGGGAAGGCACTCTGTGTTGCGAGATAGGAGGCGTCCCGGGCGGTGGCCAAAATATCGTATCAAGTTGAACGCCGAAAACAATCGATCGTTGAATCGTTCCTTGTCAAGGAAGAACGAGTTTCATTCTTCCATGCTTTCTTCCATGTTTGATAAGAATGATATCAAAACGTTGCCTGACGTTATAATATTATTTTGAATGCATTGACTGGTGGTTTTTAGCTTCGTATTTACTCATCATAGTAAAAGTGAATTATTGTCTCCATAATATTAATCAACTAAACATTGAAATTTAATATCTCACGTGCAACGCGTGAACGCTTTGCTAGTCGTCAAGACTGAAGTGGATCCACAGAAAACCCTACTTATACTACGTGGATCACTATTCGCCCAAGGGAATCTCATTTGTTGATTTCTACATTCTGTAAGTTAATAACCGTTAATAACCGTTAATAACAGTAATATACATAATATTATTATGTAGCTCAGCCAACCGTTGAGAATACTGTTTTATTTGTTATCCCTGAAACTGATGGTGACTTCGTTGACTCGAGCTTTGTTTGAGCTAACCAACGAACTCTAAAAGCTAGTTGAAATCAATCTTGCTGTTCTGTGATCGCTCAAAATGTTTTGATACGATTGGATAAGAAAACGTATGTGCAATCTGGGCATAAGAGGACATTTTTAGAGGGGGTTTTCAAGGTACCACTCGGCTAGGAAGCAGATGGTCGCGATTGCTAATTTTTAAAAACCCCAGTAATAGAAACTCCAATAATATAATTTTTTGACTACCTTTATAACGTACTCTTTGAATAGTACTCGTACAGTCACAATTTCTGTTTTATTCTTCCTATAATTTTGAAGATAATTATTTGGGTGGGTAGGTGGGATTGCCTTGCAGCCACCTCCTCGTCGGTAATCCTGGATACTGGTCAGTAACCTTCCCTCTCCTCAAGAGAACTCTTTGGAGAACGATGTTTCCTGACTTGCTAAGAGCTGCATACCATTAATTATGAAGCAGTTTAGCTGTAAGGGTAGTTTGAGTTTAGTTCCTATAGTGAGTACCTAATAGGTAGGTATGCACCTAAATATTGCCCTGGTGCCCCACCAGTTTCTGAGCCCACGAGCCGCCCCTGCTCAAATTCTATAAGTTATCGATCAAGAGAGGGATATTTCCATTTATAACACGGACCAACGCAAATCTGACTGAAGATTTCACGGCAAAGGAGGGCCATCAAAGGTTGACTCATTATTGAACGGAAAGATTCTCCTCAGATTCCGCGATTTTTTTAACAAGAAAGAGATATCACTGGTTGACACTCTATTCAACAGAAAAAACTACTAAAAAATAACTTCGCCCGTTCTCCTAAACAGAGCCATCACTTGCTAGCTCTGTCTTACACAAAAAAAAGGAACGAAAATGCTGCTTACCGCCGGATTATCCTGTGATGATACACTCTTGCACCGAACGAAAACACCACTCCCGTAGGAACACGTGATTCAACTGAGATGTTACCTTCTTGCTCTGTGTGTCCTCTCTCAAATCCAAGATGGTACCGTCACCCCAACCCAATCTAGCGGTGTTCCGCTCAGGTAAACGTGATACGGCCTTGCACAGTGAAAGTAGGTGGATTTTGAAGATGATTCATGCAAAAAACTCAAAATTGCATTTTTTCGAGATAGCTCACTCTTGCACGGGACCGACGATATATTCTATATTCTATATTCTATATATATCCTATATTCTATATATATTCTATATACAAAATATAGAACACACTAGGGACTAGTTCACTGTATTTTCCACCGAGCGCTCGCAGCTCTTGAGTTCCACCACGGTGGAGGAAGGTACCGCCACACGTCGTTATCGGTTCGTCGTTCTGAGAGTTGTGACTTTGAGCGCTGTCAGGATCGAGTCAGTTGGAGGGAGATGTCGTCAACAGTCATCAGGTCCTTATGAGCTCTAAAACGGCCGCTGCTAGTTATAAATACTCACATCTGTGTCAACTGAATATTTGCAACTCTAACTCTTTTGTTTCTCCCGGTGAGACCTCTCCAACACCGGAGTGATGAGACCCTCCCGACCTTCATTCACATTATGGATAGTGAGTCACTAAAGCTTGTACTGTCTCATGCGGATTAATTATAGTTTTTTCAAATTGAATTCGTCCTTTTCCACAGTGAATTCGCCCTTGGTCACAATGAATTCGTCCTTTTACAAAACGAATTCTTCCTTTTACAAAAACGAATTCGTCCTTTTACAAAATGAATTCGTCCTTCATAAAGAGGGACCAAATCTTGAAGGCAACCCGACTAAATGACATGCAGATACCTTTTCTCGAAGAATAATAATTTATTGCAATTGTTTGCATAGTTAATAAAGATGTAATATAAGAAATTTATAACGTTTACAAGAAATTCATACAAATAAGATATTTAGAGGGTTTTTTTTTCTCAATGCAGAGGCTGCCCTGACGCTGCTCTGGGCTTGAGGAAGAGCATATATGCATTACAAAGTTGGTACAGTTAAAGTTGGTAACTTTCTGTACATTTTTTGTATCAATTCCTTGTAAACTTTATAAATTTCTTCTATTACATCTTTATTAACTATGTAAACCAATGCAATAAATTATTATTTTTCGAGAAAATGTATCTGCATATCATTTAGTCTGGTTGCTTCAAGATTTGGTCCTTCTTTAAGAAGGACGAATTCATTTTGTAAAAAGACGAATTCAATTTTAAAACTCTGCAAATTCTTGACACAACGGTTCATTATCTTCTTTGTACAGATCACCCTTCTGTCTAGATCACTAGGTCTAAATGTCTAGATCCTAAATGTTAGATTAATTATTATTATCAATTATCACTAATTATTAACAATTTTATCAAGTACCTACCTAGTGAAAATTATTATAATTTATTGTTAGGTATTAATAATTTGTATTTATTATTAATTATGATTATTTAATACGATATAATTCTGGGGTTTTTAATACTACTTCGGTAATAATTTTTCTATAAAAGAAGTACCTACCAACAAACATTCGAAATTACCTTCATTTCCGTAGCACGAAACGCACCTCAGAACAACAAACTCGACATCACTTAAGCCATATGATGTTCCAAAGAGCTTGTTAGTATGAAAATGGACCTGTATTTCAACAGTTTGATTCACGATCGGGTTGTGAGGCACAATCTTTGAGCCCTCATTGTGAACGAACGGCTGGTCGTACAAAGCTGCGGATGGTCTTAAAAAATTCTACGGAACAAACTCTATCGAAATATGAAATAAAAAACATACCGTTATATATGAATTTTTCGAGATATGGAATTTTCTAAATTTCAAAATTCGTTTTGAACCCCTTCCCCTTGACCTAGGGTTATGAAAAGTTTCGAGGACCATTGTGGGGTTGGTCGAAACCCATAAAAAAAATTTCGTAATTTTAACTCAACGCTAACTGGGCAAAGTGGCGCGGACGGCGGACGGACGGATTTTTTTTTATTCGATTTTCTGAATCTACGTATCTTGAAACGTAAACCAACAAATTTTGAGGGGGGGTTAAAAAAATTTTTTCTTTGGGCGATTCCAATGGTTCATTATCGAAGATAATAAACCAAAAAAGCTATATATTATCGTGTATAAAATTCTAGCTTTTCTTTATCGAGACAAAAAACCAATTTTTCCGCGGGGTAACATAAATTTTTGCTGTCTGCGCACATTTATTAAGATATATTTTGCTGTCTGCGCACAATACTGAGAGTATTTTACATAAAGATGTGTTGATGAAGACTGGAAGTGGCATTCGAAAGAAGGAAGGTTAGGAAAGTGGAATAAAACGGTGGTGCCGGCTAATGCCACTTCTTTGTTAACAAATAAGTATGAGAACGAAAATGGTGTTTTAGGAAGGGAAAATCGGTTATGGCAAACTCCGCAGAAAAGATAGACATGACCATAAATCGAAAACAAATCTTGGCGAAATTCAAAGTAAATCTCTCACCGGGGGGCTCTATATGGACGAGCGGTACAGTGCGTTTCACGAAGCTTTTTTTACTGCAGGGGGCCCTTCGATTTTCGGTCTAGCAACGAGCTTTACCAGGTCTGGGGATCGAAGCATGTTGAGCTTAGTTATTAGGCTCACTCAAGGCTTACCAAGAGTTCTTTTGAATATTTTTCAAATGCACACACATAGGCGTATTGCATAGAAATAAGATCTAATCAATAATAATATTATTATATGTTTACAATTTCCACTTTTGAAAATATTGAAATTTGCGGCGAGACGTCATGAAGTTTGTAGTGAACCAGAGATTATTATTGAGCTCTTATTATTAAAGCTCGCCTTCAACGCCATTTCCAAATCGCCTCCACGCCATTATTGCCATTCGGTATTTCAACAATACCATCGGTAGCCAACATATCGATAGTATCGGAGGTAAGGTACCGAAACGATATTTATCGTATAGCTCAGTATCGATACTTTTAGCAACCGACAGTATCGATCAAAAATATCGATATTTGCTAAGATATCGGCTGGAAAAAAAAATGCAATTATGAAACTAAGAGATTTTCTGAAAGTTCTTAGCTCTGTACTATTTATTATGGAAATAGGTAGGTAGGTAAATAAGCCCAACTGCAATGTCAATTCTCTGGCAATGAGTTTCTGATTATAGTTTTCATATTTAAACATAAGTATAGGAATAAATACCTACTTAGTTATTGATAATATTATTGGTAGTTGATGAACAAACACACTGTACAATAGCATCCGCTATGTTCCATTTTTGTCTCATCATAGGATTGATGGGAGAAAATTTAGTGAAGTTTACTCATGGAGGTTAGAACGTCCACGGAACTAGTAGAAAGCTCTACTAGTTCACCCATAACTCAGATTTTTTCATTTGACTGAAGAATTGTGGAAATTTTGATATATCGGATAAAACAAAATATCGTCAGAAACTATCGATTACTCATGGATACCAATACTAACGGACATAAAATATCGATATATCGATGAAAAATACCGATATTTTGATACTATCGACTATCGATGGCCCTCCCTAGTTCTTAAACGAGGTGTAGTAATTATTACGAAGGTTTGAGTTGTATACAACAATTTAATTCACTAAACTTCGTGTGGAACATTGTTGAAATAATGGCGATAGTATGATAATACAAACGACCTATGGAAGGAAAGTGGTTGCTATAGCAACCGTTATAACGGTAATAATAATCTCTGATTCACCACAAAGTTACTCTCTCAGTTTGGATGTGTGGAAATCTATGGTAGCGATACTTACGGTACCTACTTAGATAATTAATGCCTATAAAAAGTCAAGTTGAAAAAACCAAAGTCCCAAAATGTAGAGTTCAGAGAGATGTCTCAATTACACTGGGGTTTTCGTCTCGATTAGATAATTAATGCCTATAAATGCCTACTTAGATAATTAATGCCTATAAAAAGTCAAGTTGAAAAAACCAAAGTCCCAAAATGTAGAGTTCAGAGAGTTGTCTCAATTACACTGGGGTTTTCGTCTCGATTTTCTCCTCATTGTCCGAGTGTTGAATCTGTAACAGTAGTCCAAATAACTACGGCATTCAAATCGTTCACCGGGACGTTGATCGAACAGTTCAACGAATCGTTAACGCGTGAGAGCGCCAACAAGGACAATGAAGCTGACCGGAAGCGATCACAAGCGAACCCGCTAGTAAAACGATGTCGTCTGAATAGAAAATACGAGAAATCTGTTGAGTCGGGGAGGAAGAAGGAATTGTATTTTCGTCGAAAACGAGAAAACGTCGGATCTCGACGGCGGGTTAAAATTGGTTTTCTTGGTCCACCTCGTGTTTTCATTATCTCAAATAATAAACCAAAACAACAAAACCACCGCGTAGATAATTTACGCAAAAATGAACCTTCCTCGAAAACGTCTTCACCTTAAATTGTTCCCGAGGGACAAATGCACGGAATAACAGAAATACCGGTTTGTTTAGCAATCACTCGTTCTGTTATCGGAGAACAACGATTTTCGCTTCAAAAATCATTCATCGTACACGTCGATTTTCAATTAGGTATTAATTGAATTGAGAAAGACTGTTGACTTTGGCAACAAATTCGATTGAACTCCAATGATGGAATATTGGGAAAATACTTCGAAGTTATGTGTGGAAAACCATCATTTTATAAGAATTGATCTAGAAAAACAATTTCCTAGAAAATAATTTTGAAATTGACGTTTGGTAGCTTTGGATGAAATTGACTTTGATGGCCGTGCGCGTGACGGTCGTCTGATTGTACCCAACAGACGAAAGCGTTCTAAAATTTATTTAATAATGTTCATCAAAAAATTTGAGTTTCATCGACAGTTCTACGAAGTTACGAGTAGTTCACATTTAACAATCCTAAAACGTTAGAAGCTGAATTTAGATATCGAACGTTAAAACGTTTGGGAGTACTCTCATACGTGACGTTCTTATGATCTCGTTATTCCAGCTATAATTAGATAGACGATTTCGTCAGTGGTTAGTAAAGCAAACAAGATAGGTACCAGCTGTACTCGGGATAATGACAACAAACGTTACGAACATTGGAGTAACCAGCTCTTTATTTAATTAAATTGTGAGAGTGTTGATCTTCTCCCAACGTCGATATCTAATCAAACGAAAGTTAACGTTCTCAGATGCATTTACGCGGACATCAAATATATTATCTTCCTTATTGCGCCATATTGTTCAAATATGTAGCTCTTACCTTCAAGTATTGGCCCGTCAAACTTTTCATTGTTAACGTTGAATAATATCATATTACACAGAAATTAGGCCGGAACATAAGTCTTAATTTGATTCAACAAACTCTTATTTTAGTTTCCAATACCAGCCTACTTTTATTTGGATTTTCTTTCGTAAATTTGTTCCAATTACCATTTCTTATTGCTTTCGTTTACTAATATTTTAGTTCAATCCGAGTGGGAAACTAATCGGTTTTTTTTCGTGAATTTAGTTTCCCACACGGATTGGACTAAAATATTAGTTAGGTCCTGAATCTATGGTATTTGATAATTATCAAATACCTACCATAGATTCAGGACCTAACTAAATACCCTTATTGTGATATACATTTTGGGGTGGCATTGTCTACAAATGTCGACCCTATGGACACTCTAGACAGTTAAATAGCAATTATAATAAAACATCAACATTTGTTAATTATTTATTAACGTTTGATTTGAAGTCTACCTACACCGAATATATCCTGAAACCATACCTCAATGCAGATTTTGTCAATCGGAAATCGGAACAATTATATGTGTTTACTCAGATCTGAGAATATTAATATAATATATTTTAATACATATTATATACATAATAGGTGACATTTAGTTATTTGTCTGAATGCAATGTGTCAGTTTAATTTTGCTACATTCTATTTGTAAATAATCATTCTATCCATATGGCTGTAGGTATATTATTAATTAAATTTTAAAATTTGATAAACATTTGATTTCTAAGAGCATCTAACCAAGTTTCAAAATCCCTCGTAAATTTAAATTGGTTCAAACCGTGAGCACTGCGCTCAGAGCACAGCCATTCGGATGAAAATGGACATAGTGGATTTCTGACGACTTGTAGTAATTACTGATGAAATTCCAGGGATGAAATTCCTTGAATGCTCATAATATGAATATTATTCATCTCTGGTCGATTCGTCAAAGGATACAGCGGCTGAACCGTAGTTATTGTATGTTATATAATTTATGTGGCTTTCAATTGCTGTTTCGCGTTACTAGTTTGTGTTTCGAAATATTAATTGTTTGGGACGGCGGATCGAGTTACTGATGCGTAGAGTAAGTTCCCCCAGTAGTATATGTGGTTATACACCGTCAATATCTCTGATGGATCGTTGCAAACCCTTTCTATCCAATTCGTTGTTGTTTGAAATCACGATTGTATTCACGTAAAATCATACCAGATTACCCTTCTGTTCTGTATACAATATCGTTGAAAGTCCCACAACTGTACGTCAAATAATTGGTAGAATGACTCCCCTGGTTCGAGCTTGCATCCCGAATTTCGACATTTTAGGACATTTCGATATCGATTTTGAGATGGTTAACTTTTTTTGTTGATCAATTCCAATGGTTCATTATCCGAAATAATAAACCACAAGGACTCTTCTCAAAGATAAAGTATAGACAAGGAATGTCATATAGTTTATGTTTCTATCTTTATAGAAATGTAGAAGAAAGAAATATCGAAGGAAGAATTTCGATTTGGTGATGTCTCGAAATTTTATTTATAAATAATAAATAATAATATTTATATTATTAATTATTTCTTAATTAAAGTTTTATTTCGGTTACAATTCATTGCGGCGGTACAATTCTGTCGTTTTAAAGTAAAACCACTTCGTCAAAATTTGTGAAAAATCGTATAAACCACTTATCTTGTGGATTTTCCATCTCATTTGGAGGCAGAACAACTTATCTGTGGTAGTTTGCAAGCAAAACCACTTGTGCTTGTCAATTTCAGCCACTTATCGACCTTTTACGTCATCCCAATTTGCAGGCAAAACCACTTATCAACCTAAATCTGGTGACAAGTGGTTTTGCCTCGAAACGCACACTAAGCGTTTTTCCATAGCAAGTGATTTTTTGCTTCACACCCTAGTGGTTTCTCCTGACAATTAATTTACTCAAAACTCGGGACCATATGTTTTGTAAACAGAGTTTGACTCAATGGTATCCAGCTGTGATATCCAGTTTGGGTCAATAGGTTTTTTCAAAAAACGATGCGTCAGAAATGGCGAGTGTTTGCAGGCAAATCAGCTCAAGTGGTATTGCCTCCAAATTGAGTGCTTCGATTCAATCGATTCAATTAAATTAACTACGATTAATCGAAGCGAATCGATGTTTTCGATATTTAATCGACAACAGCATGATCGATAGGACCCAACGTTAACATCGAGCGGCATTACGGACTCGTAACTCTAAACAGGAGTCGAGCAATGAAGGGGCCAGCTGGAAACCCTAGAGGCATTGTTTGGACGTCGACGTTTTTGCAATTAAGTGGTTTTTCCTTGAATCGGCAGAATTATTTTGCTTGTAAATTAATACCTGTTAATGGTTTATGTATTATTCTGTAGTGTTTTCATAAGAGGTTCTATTTACTTTAGAAATGGAACACAACTTCAGGAAAGAAATTTAAACCAAAGCCTACAGTAAAATCGGCGGAGAAATGACCAAAATCCGATTCGGTTTGCCAGCATCTAGACACTCTCCATTACAATGCGCTCAGGAACAATATTCCACTCTTAACGAACCGAAACTAAACCGCGGGAGGGGGCCGCAACATGAAAAATTCTCCGTCCGTCCCCTGACACCATTGTGCTGGTTCGTTTGTCAACTTATTTTTTCAAACTCATACGCTATCAAGACATTCGTGAAATAACAATAACAGCCGATTTCTTCACGGGTATTCCCAGAAGGGTCATAAATATTCAAGGGAGAAGAAAAATGTCTCCCGGGGCGTGCTGGTGAATTTTGAGCGGGTAATAGGCGGTATTGGGGTGTTAGGCTTTCTGTCTCTCGATCCAGATCGAAGTATATCATTTCTCAATGGAGGTTTTTCATTGAGTACTGTGTGGAAAAACTACGTCTATAGTGGTATAGCAAATACTAAATTCTATTGCTTATAGTGATATAATAATATCGAGCGTATAACCATCAGTGGCCTTGCTATCGCTTTGTGAAACTGTAATACCTAAAGTCACATATTCACATATCCTTTGTATTAGTTTGATAAGAGCCATATTATACTATACCTACTACACAACTCAGTACCGTCAAGTCGAGCAGGCACTCGTGTGCTTCTTCAAGAGAATTCATTCCGAATTATTTTCTGCACGACGCAGCTGCTACGATTTCACTGTGACTAGGGTCCTGAATATTTCTGGTAAAAGGTATTTACGTATTCTGACAGGGCGTATTTCGGAATGCCGGAGGCTGGCGGGTCCAGCTGATCTAAAGGTGTAACGCTGACTGATGAATGACTTGGTGGAGAGGGTGAAGTGTTCACTGAGGAGAACGACGATAGCAGCCGAATATACAGGATCTTCTTTGTTATCTATCGCAGCTTTGTTAAGAGACTATTAGGAGCACCCAGATTGGATGGTGGCTTCTCTCTCTTAAGCACCTCCTGCCTCTAAGCTGTTGGCCTATGACTTCTTGAGGGATTTTGCAATGTGTGATAAGGAAGAACCTGAAGTTATTTTAGCGGTGCCAGACCGGAGACGGAAGCTGCAGTCCAAGTACCGTATTGTCAAATCGCATGAATATCCAAAGCACAATTTATTGGGGGGATGGTTGCTCCATAATATAAATACTATGTTAAAGCAACTGATTTATCAGTGTATATACACTTATGTCATCTTATGGAAGATTAGTTCATTGGTTTTCCTGTTTATTGTCTGCGGCCGGCTAGGCTTACCTTTACCCCAACTCCTTTACGGCCAACTCCCAATTTCTCGGCATCCATGGTTTGAAGGAAACTTCCGGCTGCACCTGATGGTTGTATTGCCCCTTCACTAATGACATTTTATCACAATTTGACTGCTGGAATCCACTGTACACATAACGTAACACTACCCATGAATAAGGTGTGCAAGCTCATAATTTAAATAATTCTGACTGGCTTTGGCGGCTCCGCATGCCGATTTGGAGTCAGAGAGGGTAACTTCCCTCATGCAAATGCCTTGTTGCCGTTATGATGGCGATGAATCCAGCTGACATGACACTGACGCTAATGGACAACCGCCTAGTATCAATTCCACAGACATTTTGTTGCTTGGACGCTTCTGCATAAATTTGTGGGATTCCCATACATTGCGTTCTCAACATTTCCTCCAAATATGCTCTAAATTCTGCTTTTGGTATAGCTTTCTTTGCTGTGTTTATCCCTGGAACGGTGGTTCGGGCCGGTAGTACCAGTTGGGATATGGGTATGTACGAGTATAAGCTATAAACAAGCTGACGTGGAGATTCATGAATTTTGTCCATAAAACCTTGACCAGGAAATCCATTTTCTGTTGTCTAACTCGAATTATATCCAGTGTGTTTAGTCGATGGATTGTAGTTCAATGTATGACGTGTGTAGAGGATAAGATTGATCGGCCAAAGTAATTTTAATATAAATTTATAATTTTGCTGCTTAATTCAACACGTACATATATTTTGATAATACGGTGAGTTCATTCAGATTTCACCTTTACACGTAGTGCTCTACTGTGCGAGGACATAATGATGAAACAGTGTTTGCATCGCAGTAGACATCTATTAAACGAGATATCGACTAATTTGTACCTAGTTCCAATCAATTTAACTACCAGTGATCGGCCGTAATCAATGTCAATGGCGTGACGACAAACAGCTTCTAAACAGTGTGTGACCTTCGTGTTACTAATGACCCGTCGTACCGGTGTAACATCCATTAGATCAGCGCTCTCCCGTACCTCCTACTTATTTATTTTGCCTTCGAATATCTCCCACGGGTGAGAAATTCCTTGTGCATTTTGAGTGTCCAATTCAAGATCACTTATTATGGTTATTAATGAAGAAAAGATGAACAGCTCATAATGCACTCAGAAAAGAATTTGGTTGGATGTTTTGGTTTATTATTATTAATGGTGGGTAAATCAATGAAACCACCCATCAAAAAAATGAAGTCAACCTAATAATTAGGTTGACATTGATCATTTTTTTGTTGGGTGATTTATTTGTTGGTTACACGCCCTATCCAACATCACTTGCTTATATCGATACACGAATGAACATAATTATTATGTTCATTTATGTACCGATATAAGCAAGTGCTATTGGTTAGGGTGTGGACCTAGGAGGTAATCCGTTGCTGTCTCATTACGAGTAAATGAGCATATTTTTGGTCGCGATCGATGTGGCGATAGTAATCAAATATTTCGAATAAATAAATTGCGCAACGTTGAAACATGCGTCCGTCGATTTAATTCAGATGCAGGGAAAGGATGCTACTTCTGTTAATCTCTCTCGAAAAACCAGCCCTCCCAGCGGTATAACGCCAGCAGGAACGCATTTAACAGGTATTAGTCACGCCACTTGTAAGAATGAATAAGCTCGCATTAGCAGGAGTGTTGGTGCCCCCGACCCACAAAAAAGAGTCGGAAATGAATCATGAGCTTCAAATGGTAGTGCGAGCAGGGGGCCTGCTGAATTGAAACAGGATAAACAACGTTTTCAGTTCCTCCAGCGATCTGATTTCTTGGCAACAGCTTCGTTTTTTACTCAACAAAACAATTCCAAGTATGTTGGTTTTAAAACATAACAATATACCGCATACGATAAACATCACTCAACCAATTTCAGTATTTTGGCGACTTCTACAGGAGTAACGCCTATTGGCTTTTGGGTGGTAGTCCAGTAAAATTAGACCTGAAAGACCTCAAAGTGACAAGGGGAAAACTGGAAATTGATCGAAAACCTTAAGGTAGTCTTAAAAACGAATAATCTGAGTTTGTACCCCTCCAGGGGTTGAGCTTAAGTTTTGGTGCCCCAAAATCGTCGACATTTTCGAACTGCCTTCGGGTTTTCACTTATACCTCCTAAGCAACGCAACCTTGCGAAAACTTCAGAGAAAGATAATTAAATTTGACGTAGATTGATTTTCTCAACTCTAAGACCAATTCATAAAGTAGTAATCGACGGTTGAAAAACGTCGATTTTTCCCATATTGACTAAAATGTACCATTTGACGACTCTCTGTCGTCTGTAGCATCAAAAGAACTGGTCCTATCAAAACACTTTCGAAATCAAAGTTGTAGAAATGTAACGGTAAGTTCACATAACACCGAAAGTATAAAATTTAACAATTTTGAATCATACTTATATGCCAAAATCCAAAAACAGTCATTTGGAGATATCCTATATCTTGTTTCCTGACCATTATTTCTCGTATTTAGTTGTACATGTTCAGTAAATACTTGTTGTTGTAGTATATTTTTTGTAAAAAGTCGAAGTGTAAGCATCATTCCGCCAGCTTTCCTGACATGACCGGTCGCATGTTGAATTGAGTTAAACAGCTACATTGTCGATTTTTATGTGTTCTTTTATTATATCATTTTTTTAATTAAATTTGACGACTGCCCTGTAATTTCCAGGTTAAGGTTAATGTAGATGTGTAGGTAGTACCCACTGACGGTGGTGGAGTGCTTCAGCAGCCCTTCCCTGGTATCACCAGGTCGATCTTTCCGCAGGTCGCTTCGAGGTCCGAATGATTCTATTCTTAAAAAACGTTTTTCACACGTAGGTTGGAGGTGGTTGCAGATTCAATTGTAATTTAGAATCGGAGTAGTCGTAGTACATTTCTTGCCGAAATTTGACTGCTCCTTGTGTAGCGTCAGATCGCATCATCCAACGTGTTCCCACGTCACGTCGCCCAATACAAACATAACCGCCCCAATACAAACATTACCGCCCCATACCCCGTGTTACACTTTTATATCCCACTACGTCGCGACGTGAGCCCACGTGTTCTGCATTCACCTTAATTAAAAGAAACATGCATTGACATGAACAATAAATCACCCCTGTAAACTAAATACGCGTAGATGCTTCCACCGAATCCCATAAAAGTATCAGGCATTTGGGATTGACCGATCGTCCCCTGCCATCTGCCCACTGATACTCGAGACCTGAGAAATAAAGTCGGCCATGAACTTCATAGTATGAAGTCGATCAATCAATTTTTTTTCCTAGCGCGACTGTCCGGAGAAGAATAAAGTGCACTTTGTTTTCCCCTTTGACGAGATGAATAGTGCTAGTTATGCAGACGTGGTTCGTATAAAGCCCTCAGATAGTTCATTCTCAATCACCTCTTATATTGTCTCTTCACTTCCCGATTGTCAGCCATATTCTCCTTAATACAAAAATAGCCTTCTTGGTTGAAGCGAGTGTAATAATCCTGTCCCCAACAATAACGATAAATTAGTACAATAATTGTACGTATAATTATTACTGGTATCTACCAATCGATAATTTATACAGGGTGTTCATTTTAAGACGGCTCAAATGCATTTACTGCGTAAAAGGTTGATCTGAGCAAAAAATGCCAGAGGAAAAAGTTGTAGTCCTTGAGCCTTTCTTTCCAAAAATGACCACCACTTGACGTTCCAGCTGCGCATGCGCCTCCGGCGAAAGATCGAAAGCTGGGATTTCCAGATGACCCATATGTTTATGCACATAACTTTAAAGGGCATACAAAGACAAAACATATGCAACAAACCGCATTTCGATATCTTGAATATTTACAGAGATATGGGGTTTTGAAATTGCAATTGGTCTGTATGGAACAAGTGGCACTTGTTTTCTACGTATTTTTTATTGCCTGTCTAATACAAATATTGCCAGCTTTGGGAAACTAATAGTTCTCCACATAAACACGAAAATATCGTCTTTTAGACGGTTGAAACCTTGTTTTTATACAATGGGGTAATAAAATAATGCTTAAGGTATTTATTTTTTATATTTTTATAATGTTGCTCGAACTACTGAGAACTTAGTTCAATTATGATATCAATACCATAATATCAATATCATTAAATTATGATGATGACCTGAGAGAAATAGGGGCCTGTGACTTCACGGCCGAAATTTGAAAAATTCATGTTCATCAAACGACCATAAGTGACTAAAATTCATGTTCACAACGGTATCAATTACGACAGCTCCAGCAAAACTTGAGTGGAGATCAACTCAAATACGTGTACGTTTTCAACAACCTATAAATTTTTCGAACATTGAACACCAATTGGCACAACCCACCAAATTCGTTTTCTCCAATTCTTGCCACGGAACATCTTCGTTTACGATGTTGAGGGATGTCGAGGGTCGGACCCTCGACATCCCTCAACATCATTCTTACTGACGGTCAAACACAATCTTCGTTTACCTTGGATAGTTTGAATAGGTTATCTATTAATTTCGCTAATCTAATTACACATTTTTGGTACCCGGGTACGTTTTTTAGTAAGTTCGGGTTCGTTGCTGTTTTTCAGTCCTGTTCTAAAATTAATGTTACCTACCTTGCATTTTTATTTTTTTCTTCAAAATAAATAGGTAGTATTTGTGAGTGGATAGGCATGAAAATCATTACTTATCCATTACTTAATCCTTCCATCCTACTATTTTCTTTTTCTTCACCTTCTTCTTCAATTCGCTTCTTTTCACCACCTTCTCCCTCTCCATTTATCTACCTTCATTTACTCTTCCTTCTCCATTCTTTTCTTCCTCTTGACCTTCCTTTCCAATCTCTTCTTTTACCACCTCCTCTTTCATTTTCTACTGAAATTTGTTATTTTGTTTTTCGGTTTTCTTTTCCCTTTAATTTTAATCCTATGTTCTTTTATAATTAATACATTGTGAGCAACTCTCCGACTTTATTTTATATATAGGTTACTTTGAGCTTTCCAAAGCTAGGCGGGAATATTGTTCCTATTTTGGAAATAAAGTTATTATTATTATTATTATACTTATGGATACCTGAAGGTACCTATTTTTTTTCAAACAATTTTGATCATTTTTATTTTTTTCAACATTGAGATTCAAAAATGTGGCTTTCTGGGAGAACGGCCCATAATATAATAACCATTTTGTATAATAACAGAGAGCAGAAGATAAGGAAACGGAAATGTTCCTCATTTATCATTCAAAAACGTTATATCAGACATTCAGGCGTGCAACATGTTATTTCTGAGTGGACGGAAAGCCTACACGAACATCGTTGTACGAAGACACGAGGCACGTAAACGATTTCAGTGACCTGTGAAAAAAAGAACAGGCTCCGGCGAAACATTTTTAACACATTATTCAAATGAGATCAACTTGGCAGATTTCGTTCTTTCCATCCTCCGGCCGGAGTGGAGTTTTTCCTCTACAGAATTCTCTTGCCGTTCGCCCACGAACTTTATTTCTTTCTGTTTTTTCTCTTCCCCTCAGACACAGCTCGTCTTTTCGGTGCAGGCCAACTTTCGCTTCATGCTTGGCGGGCTTTGTTTCAAATTTAGCAGAGTGAAGCCCTCCGTGATATCCACTGGCAGATAATATAGCTCAGGTAGAGGTTCGGGATGAAGGATTCGTATGTCAGATCAAAACCAGACACGGCAAATCGCACGAAACCTCGTTTTTCTTCTCTTTTGAGTAGAGCAAATTAAAACCTCGTGAGTACCCACAAAATATTTACCTTCGTTCATATCAGGTTTAGTTGGTCGACAAGAAGCTTTCTTTGCCAGTGATAAGGGCTAATCTACTGTGGTAGAATGCAAATAAGAAATTGGAGGCGGATCACAAGCTGGTTACCGAGCTCGCGAATGAGCTCCCAACAATCATCTAATCACCACTCAACAACGCTATTATTTTACCACGACGGTTTATTATTAACTGTACAGATCGCCCTTCTGTCTGGTTCACTGTTCCGTGTACGATATCGTCCAATAACACAGCCCCACAAATTTAAAAAAAAAATCAAATTCCGGAGACCAGAATTGCGATATCTAATCCCCTTCCCAAACTGGAGCCCCACCAAAAAAAAAAAAAAAAAAAAAAAATTCCACAGTCATGCAGTATGGCTATAAGAGCAAATTTTCGGAGACAACTGGTTTTAAGTAAAACTAGCTGTCGGGCCCGTCGCTGACGGGCAGAACTCGGGATGTGTCCATCTATCTCTGTTACCTGTCCCGGGCGGGCAGAACTCGGGATGGATCCATCTGCCACTCTTACTTGTCACTTTACGGATTGTACCTCTTACATGTCCCTTTACAAACCCTTATAATCTTAAATACCAAAAATAATTTTCATCTGTCTCACGGGAAGGAAGAATTTAAGATTTTTATATTTCGGCTTCCCTATAGGTAAACCCCCACCCCTATGCATCGGATCCGGAAGTGAACCCCCCTATGTCCTTCCCCGATCACAGAAACATTTAAATACGGGAGAAGGGTTCGATCCATTGAGCCGTTTTTGCGTGATTGAAGGACAGACATACAGACAGAGAAACAGACAGACACACAGACAGACAAAAAGACAGACACCAAATTCAAAATCGGTAGGGTTTGACTCCATTTCACGCGAAACGAATAATTGTAGTGAAATTTTTCGAAAATACCCAAGGAACACGAAAATTGTCTCTGAATTTAGTTATAGGTATAGATAAAATATATGGAATGGATGACACATGCTTTGTCGAAGTAACTATGTAGTTACTGTGTGGAATTACAATTTCGTCATTAATCTGGTTAATCGTGGAAGAAAATCAGGTAGCGTGTGGTGTAATTCGCCGTCTATGTTGAATTATGCAGCGTGCAATAACTCACGATTAGTTTTCACGCGTTGTTCCTGGTCATAACGGCAGTAAGTAGATGCCGTCCTTCCCTTTCACCAGAGGCCCGTACGTTCCACAGGACGACTTCCCGATGGTATGGTGGGGGCTATAAACCGGTTTATGTCTGCCAACCTCGCGGTATCCCCCGTGGGACGCGAAGGAAGCGATCCCGGGGGCGTAGCCAGAGCAGCCCGCCCATAAAATGGAGTTGGTTCGTTATAGACCGTATTTTTATTGGGCAATTCGAAAGAGCGCACGAAAAAAGTGTTGTGACGTGACCTGATGAGGAGCGTACATGTGGGCAGTTATCGGTGTTTTTAATGTCGCTGAAGGGCGGCCTTGTAAACGGCTGGTCCGGAGTGTGTTAAACCGAATGGGTTGAAAGAAGGGAAACGCTTCGTGTCGTGTTGAAATAACGAACATTAAAATTCGACCTACAGGCGCCACGTGAAAGTTACGTTTCGACTTTTTTCAAGCACGTAATATGTACTACATTTTAGTTTACAGATAATAAATCAGTGGAATCGACCGAGAAAAACAATTTTAAACCTCCCATCAAAATGGAAAGGGGTCAATTTTGAAGATTGTCTTCACAAGGTATTTTGAAAAGTTTCGAATTCAACGACCGCGACTTGGTATAAATAATAATTTAAACGGAATAGAACACAACGACTGCTGCTGAAATCCGTCGATTTATATCGACAAAAATCATTCAACTCACGGAATATCTCGGTTGTTGTATTGACAGAAGAGGTTTGAACAAAAGAAGATCCCAAAACATCCCGTGTTTTCATAGCGGACCAAAATTGAATAGCCTGAAAAAAGTCAAAGCAGTGATTCATCGACATAATTTGATGAATCAAGTATCTTTTGTAAGTCTTGTTTGGTAATGGCACTGACGATATCGTAATTTACCGCTTTCTCGTCGAGCATGCGGGAAACAATATCGTTAGCACACAGTTTTATGAGGGTTTCGGCGATGCTACGAGCTTCGCCTGCCGGTCCTACTCGATAACTTAGCAAGTAAGAAGCTTTTAGTGAGTTTTCATAAACCGTTTTGCATGAGTTTTAATGAAGGTTTGAGAAGCTGGCAATTAAGGGCGCATCCTCTTGAAACCCACTTTTGTTGGCAGTATTTACCTAATGTTAAAAATTTCTAAAATGAATTTAATAATTATACTTTTATTTTTGTAAGTTTTGTAACTGGACCATTGATTTAGGTATATTGAGTTTTGTTGCGGACCCCCTTGTTGGGGTCACCTTAAAAATACAGTCTAGTAAATGTACCAACATCCAGTACTCAGTGTGAAGATAGAGTTTTAACTGAACATTTGGTGGAGAGCTTCAGATCAATCATTTATCGCTATAGAGCTCGCTTACCGTTTGAAGGGTCTTATTTGAAGTGGGATTAGAATATTGTGAAGCATGAAATTGTGGTTCAGGAAATATGATTTTAGTTGGTCGATACAAGAAGGTTGTTAGTGTGTGCCACAGACTGTGTGGACTAGGGATGCAACATCGGAACCAAATATTCGATTATAATATCAAATGATTAATCGTAAGGTAATATTCGATGGACCGATTAATCAGTATTGCATAATCGATGTTCGAATGACCGATAATCGAAACAATGTACAGCTCAAATCATGACCTCAATTTTATAATTTCAGATTCGTGATTTAGATGTGTGTAAATTCAGTTCCTAAAGGTGAAATAACTCTGATAATTTCGCCAAAAACCGTATCAAATTAAGCGTAGATACTGAGCGATATATTGAAGATTCAGCGATACCGTATTATCGCGTAGATAATTCCATTAAACCAACGGATTTCGCCTTGTTCTCATCCCTTAGCTTTTCCCAAGTTCCGTACGGTGCACATTTCGCCTGAATCCAACTCGGTATTTCAATTTCGACATCCCCTTCTCCCTCGAGTTACTACCTATATAAGAATCCGCTGACAGTGGTGTTCCCGCGGAGAAGAACCGAGACTGTTTGGAGACGGACCAAATGAACTCGGAGGAAATACAGGCGAATCGGAGGGCGGAAAGAAAATCCTTGATAGCACACTTGTGCACTCGCAAGGTCCTGGTGAGACCCCGACGGAGATGATGATAATAACAAACGGCTTCAAAAGAAGACCAATTTCCTTGGATACGTGCTTGTTATGTCTGATACCTCTTCCTGCCTTTTTTCCTCCGGTCCCGGCACACAACGACGTATCGATCCGTTGAATGTTCGGAATGAGATGTTGACACTTTATTTATGTTCAGCGCTGGTCCGAGCTTTCATCCTCCGAGGGAATTGACAGGATGTTGATGAGGCCGGTGTTATTTCAATTGTCTCGGAGACGGAATACATATTGGTCGATATGTATCACACCGCTCCACCCTTGATCTCCAACTAATTTGTACTACCTACACATCTTGTTCCCAAGTTGCAATATCATCAAAGCTGTAGTTCCCAGCGAAAATTGTGAAATATTTATTTCAAAAATTGTTTTCATATAGATTCTCTATTGTTTTCCCCTATAGCAAGGACCGCAGTATTATCAGCAAACATGGCCAGAGTATTTTCTTTTTTCTTCTCTTTCGGGTAGGTCACTGGTGAAGAGCACTTACAGTTGCAGGCCCAGTACACTGCCTTGTGGGACACCAGTCTTGATCATTTTGGCTCCTGAACATGCGTCTTCCTGTTTAATTCGGAAGTAGTGACCTGAGAGATAAGACAGCAACAGCCTGGCGTATGAAGCTGGAAGCACCTTTCGAAGCTTAAAGGGCAATGGCTAATATTCTGTCCTTTATATGAGTATATTCCTTTATATGATTATATTCCTTTTCTGGATCATATAATGCATTATTGCAACAACAATGTTTGGATGGGCGAAAAAATAGTTAAAACACATGTAAGTAGTTAATTTACATAATATATTTTGATGGGCATGTTAATTTACATAAGAACAAAAAATACAAAATTTTCATTTTTTGGCGCAATCCATAAATGAATGAATAAAAAAAGTAGTATTCGTTTCTTTAAAAGTATTATAGTGCCTACGAATTTAACTTTCTTCATTCTCACGACTAGCGTAGAAGAGTGTTTAAAAGGCTGGTACTCGTATGTTATTCTAAGCCTTCCCGTTTATTTTGAACAGCATCGGAACGTCGTTAGGCTTCAGGTATCCTTCAAACGCGTAATAATAGCATTCCCAGCTCCAAATATAGAGCCAAAAAAATCGTCACACTTGAGGTCCCTTTAAACGTTCGACAACTTGTATAAATATATTTCAAGTCGAGTTGAAGGTTTAGACTGAGATATTGAATAATGGGTGAATTGAAGGTTTCGAATTTAATTTTCCGTTGTAGCATCATCGAGATTTCTGGTTACGGCCGTTTCAATCATTTTCCTCCGTAGAAACATTTTTCATGAGAATAAGTACATTTTCCGATGCCTGAACGAGACCCCGGATCCGCTGAAATTAGATCGGCGATTTCATCTCAAACTGAACCTAATGATCTTATGGAGTCTGCAGGTAATTTTATTGGATCTCATCCGAAAAGAGAAAGAGACGGTTGGATGATGGTTGAAAGTGAGTAGGGGAAGGGAGCGGTGCTCTGGTGTATCTTCTAAGAGAAAACGTCAGTGACTGATTGATTAAATTAGCTTCCGTCTCACCTTTTCCACCCTTCGCCTTTTCCCTCGTGGGATTTTCAACTCGATTTTCTACCCAGAGAGATCAAACGAGACTCGATAGAGGTTTTGAAACTGACATGGCCGAGAATAAAGGGTTCCCCCCTACCACATCCTTCAATATTGTGTAAGAACCGGAAAAATCCTTAAAACGTTGGTGGTTCATGAGAGCGGTCGGATCCCCAATTTAGCTTGACTTGTGTCAGCTTCTTTCTACTGTCTCAAGTTGAGGTTGGTGGTGACTAATGGTTAGCATTGATAAGCTTGATGTAATTAGTCAATGTTTGTACAAATTCAAACGTATTTGTGAGGAAGGATTGCATGGGGAGCCGAATGATGATAAAAACTATTCTCATTTCGGCAGGGACGAACTTCCACCTGTTACATCTTCGAGAGCAGACCGGTTGCGAGCTTTCCACTTTTCTTGGTTGTGTTGTTGCAGTTTTATTTAAAACATCATAGTAAACAGCGTCTTGAACTATAGAGGCCTGAGTGGGAAGTGTGTTTGGTTTTGGAGAATCCAGGCAAGTCCATCCCGTAATGTACTGCGCCAGTAGTCAGAGGCGTAGAAGACGAGGGATGGGGAAGATCTGAGCAACGCTTTTCTTTGGTTTGGGTCAAGTCATCCAGCTGTGGTAGGTAATGCTTCACGTCATCGTTATAATGTTCTTAGCAATGTAGGAGGTTTGAGCAATAAACTGGAAAATGGTTTTTCAAGCGTTCAGCGCTATATTAACAACCCTGAATCTGTGGTTGGGCTACCATACTATTTGAGAGAATCTTTTTCCACTTTGGTGGTTGTCACACTGCTCATGGCATCTTGAACAGGCCTTATTCGTATATATACGACATATATGTATAGGCTCCCTACCTCGAATAAAAGGCGAACGCTCCGTCAGTGGTACGGGAGTGACATCACCTTGGTCGGTTGAGTCCGCAATGTTGATTATGACTCGTGGCACAAGATGAAGTAGGCCAAGCCAGAAGTAGGGGGTTGACGAAAGCGTCAGCTTTATAATCTGTCATCTCCAACTTTCTTGAATTAAAAAACGTCGAGTTTTCACAGTCGTCACAGACGCAGCATTTTTCGTCCTAGAAACGCCAATATCTACCGGAATTGAATGCCATGCAACGTTTGTATTAGGATGTTTTGCTTTGGTCTAGGGACGGTCTCATCATCACATTATGTGTACGTGGATCTCTTGTATAAGACGAAATGGGCAGGTGAATTCCTTCAAGTTGCTGCCGGATTCATAATCCCACGTCTCAGAATTTCTACAATTATTCTTAATACTTCGTTTATGGATTTGGAGAAAAATTTACCAATCATATATGATCAGGGAACCTGATTTACTTTTAAGGGGCCTAAATATTCCGTTGTTTCAAGGTAGATTGGGGGTCTGGAGAGGGCGGCGGTTGAAGCTTGGAGCTGAAGGCCTCGGAGAAGATTGGATAAGTCAAGGAGCGATGGGTGGAAAATGAAACAACCACTATGTGGAAAGGAATCCCGAGGCTTCTTATCACCAGAGATGAGGCCATCCATTTATCCCGCACCTGAGCGCAAGGCCCAGCTAGGCGCGATTTAGGTTGGATGTGTAGTGTTTCATAAATCAAACTAAACGCGCTTCCCCTCATTCTTGGGGCTCCAGCACTAATTCGGTGGGGAGGTGCTTCCGTAAAAGTAATTCATCTACCCAATTCCTCCGACTTTCATGCTGTCCCAATAATGCGAAGCCATCTACGGGCTGAAGGCCCGTTTTAGCGGTTGAGTGTGATTCCCCCTCGTTAAACTCCGGGATAGAAGGGTTTGTGAGTTGATGGCTCGGAGACTGTGTGGAGAAGACATTATTGTACAAGGTCGACATTTATTGTCATCTAATTGCTCCTCGCGAGAAAAGCTTGGGCTTAGAGTGTCCTAAGGATAAATTGTTGTTGAGAGCAATTGTTACTGCCATTTCTTCCCATTGGAATGCACCCTTATAGAATGTATTACTACTGCAATGCCAACCAGATAGTTATTTGGCTTTAGATTGAGAACACAAATCAATCGTTGATAATTCATCGAAATTGTAGCCGTTGAACTCAGTTCCACAACCGACCGGTGAAAGATTACTATAAAGCTTATAAAGCGATTACTACCTTATAAATTGATCCAATTGGCCCAACCTCACAGTAAGAGGACGGTGGTGGGGGGTCTCGTGACGCAAATTGTAATGTTCTTTAGTTTATGTAACGTTTTCTCAAGAGTTATAAGCAGAGACGAGTAAATAACCTATGACCTAGGCAAATGACCTAAAATTTAGGTCATTTGCATAGGTCATAGGTCATTTACTCGTCTCTGCTTACAACATTTAATGTGCCGTTTTTTCAAAAATGACCTAAATCACCGAAAAATCATCAAGCAGGTCAGCAGGAGATTCCGTTGCCACATTTTTTGGCAAAAATGCAACAAATGGCAAACGTAAATTTCCGCGTCTTAGTCGCCTCTTCCTAAAGCACAACACGGCATTGCCGTCGAGTGCTGCAGTGGAGCGTTTATTTTCCCATGCGGGCCATAGCTTTAGCTCAATCAGGAACCAGTTGGGGGACGAGACTTTGGAGAAAGAATTGCTTTTAAGGGTAAACAAGCCAATTTGGCAGAATAAGTAATTCTTTGTGCTCTGTCATAATTTATCTGAAGTATTTGTATACTATAACCTATGTATTAGTAGGTTTGATTTGTTTTTAATAGTTTTGTTTTAACTATTCCACATTTCTTCTATCCTACATGACTATGCGGCCTATCTGATCTGCTGCAATAAAACGTAATCAGAGATTCAACTATGTTTTTTTGTCATTAATAATTAATGACAAAAAAACATAGTTGAATATTGGTATCAATTATTGATACCTGCGAATACCTGCGCATGACCCCTTCGAAAAAACAGCACTTCACCACATTCCATTAAGAAAAACGCGCACTTTTAAAATTTCAAGTAACGGTAACGGCGTTACGGCGTTACTGGTAACGGTAACGCGTTACATTTTAGGTAACGTCAGTAACGGTAACGTCGTACGTTACCGAGGTCTCAAGGAACGAGTAACGGTAACGCGTTACTTTTTAAAAGTAACGTTAACAACCCTGCTGATCATTCATCGAAAAACCGCACCATTCACCTCGATTTTGTCGAAGTGATGCCATGTTGATAACTTACTGTTCCACTGAGTTATCGATGGAAGAATACGAGAAGGAAGATCGAATAAAATTAGACGTCCGGTGTTGAAAACTTGACAAAAACCTTCATCTTACTTGAAAAAGGGATTCACTGAAAGTGTTTACATGATCCCTAAACAACCGGTTATTCTCGTTTTTGATCAGGAAGCGAGTTTTATTGTTTGTGACCCTCTCGCGGCCTTTTATTATTTATCTGACTGACGGGGTTCCCTTTTTCACCAGTTCTCACAGTTAGAATTAGACTTTTTGTTGGCTCTTCAGAGGAAAAATGACAGCTTCGACGTACCCAATAATATAATATTATTATTCAAATACCAACAAAAGGAGACAAAATTCTATTAAATGGAGACCTCTTACACGAAACCAGTCATTTTGCGAAAATTCGCTCTTATAGCCATGACGCATGACTGGATTTTTTTTTTCAATTTTAGTCATGGTTTTCAACGTTACGAACAACTCCCAGAAACTTGATGATCCCAACTGTTTGAGGTCTGCATGGCGGAAGGTGACTTCAATTTTGGCGGTCTTGTTGTGATTTAAATATAATTTATTGGAGTTCATCAAATCAGTAGTCTTCTTTTCCATCTCTTCTCAGTCTCGAATCCCCTCCTCTAAGGAATTCCCATTAGAAAGGGTTAGTTGAGTTTGGGGTTATCACTGTAAAATATCGTCCACAATTCTAAAGTGTGCACCTCAGACTGACATTATCTCACCTGCCATTGAATATTAGAGAAAATTGTGTCAGTAATGGAACAAACAGCAATCACTTGGTCTCACTGACGTCATTCGCGATAATAGTAGGTAATGTCTCGATATCCAGTCCTCCACTTCAACTGTTCTGAATGGTTCAGTCAAACCATTTTTTTTTAGAAGTGCAAATATTGACTGGATCCCGAAGCGGTACTGCACCTGTTTCTACAATCCAATGGTTTTTTCCTGTGTCTTCGTAGTATCATAGTTTTAGACTATTGTGTCGACTCGGGCTCCAGTCTACGTCTCTCCCGTTCGACATTTCCATTGATACCGTTCAGAAATGTCCATATTGTTCCGTGGAGCGGGGAGTATATGTTTCATCAAATTCAATGAATGTATAGAATTTGACTTGAATTGACTTGGTATCACGTGACTTGCTGACCTGTGCAATCAACTACAGAGGTGTAAAACTTCATGGAGGTGGACCGAAAATTGACTAAGTTCCATCCAAAACGGCATATCGAGGGTCTGAAGGCAACTCCCCACAAAGTCATTTGGCCAATTTGTCACCAGAAAAAAAAACCATTTGCCAATGACTATGTTTACTGAGTAATTCAGTAAAGCAAATCGTGAGATTTAGTGTTATCTAACTTAGGTACCTAACTTCGATTAGGTCGATCCGCCGGGAGAAGACGCTTCGAATGGTATGCGTAACTCATTTTGGCCAAAAGTGACGATGTAGGGAGTTGCTGTGAGACCCTTAATATAAGTACTTATTATATTTTTGCATTTCTGTGTTTGGTAAAATGTACCCTTACTCATAATAAACGCTTCAACCTGGCACGCTTTCCACCAGGTTCTAATATAAATTTTCAATGTCTGGGTCACGTTGCCAAATCCTGATGGCTGCAGTGATGAGGTCCATACACGCTCGGCAATGGATCTAGCAGGATAGTTGGGGTTAACCTCCGCAATAATATCTATTAGAATGAGAGTGGTCATTCTTAATTACGAATACCTACCTAAAGTTATTACTTGTATATTTCCAACGTGGTTCAAGTACAACATTTGAATTGTGAGATGTACTAATCACTTTTGAAGAGTCCGATTAAGTCTGGGACCCACAGTGGTCTCTAAAAGCTGTACCTTTGTTTTTTAAACGTTTTTACAAGGGGGTTTTTTGCTTTACAAATCCTCTCAGCAGACTGGTTATGTTTATGTAGAGGTATACGTAAATTTATCCCCCGCGGCGCGGCGGTCTTCCTATATAACATTCATGAAACATGCACCGCTCTTTTCGAAAGGGGCTTCGGAATTGCAAATTAATGACTTTTCAAACTCCTCGACGGTTACGCCCCTGAAAGCGGTTGTGGGAACGGTTTGTTGTGGTCAGTTCCGCTGCTGATGTATTTATAACAAATGCGGAGAGGAGCAGGTGGTATTTTCCAAGGCGCGCCCCTCAAATTTACCCACCACTTGTCGTTACATGCGTTCGAACATGAGTTAGTGGTTATTCCTGGCAGAAAAAAAATCGGTCTGCCGTGCTACACTGAATTGATTCCATTTTTTTTCCTCCCACCATTTACAACAACTGAGCCGAATGAATCATTCGAACAGACAATTAGCTCAAGGCACTAATGTGATATTGAATGCAGTATGACTAACTTTGGCTCCTACAGTGGTTGTTAAAATCAGTAAATTGAGCTGTTATTTACGTTCATTTGAACCAGTGGCAAATTACAATAGAATGGTACACACAGGGGAGCCACTACACTCCACCTTTTGTTACACCACTTTCAGGCTATCTTATTTTATGATTCGTTCAGATTAATTGCAATGCAAGAGGCTAAGAGCATTCCTGTGCCTCTGACCTTAAACGCCAGATCCAACAATCCTACTATCACTAATTAGCTTATTAGAAATATATATACTTATATATAATATATACTTGGCGTCTCGTCAGTGCTCTTTAACCTTGCCCTGGAACATGTAATCCGAAAATTAGAGGTCAATATCTCAGGGAACATTTATGGGCGCATTCGCAGACGACATTGTAGTGACGGCAAGGTCAGTGAAATACTTGGAAGAGGCCACTGTTCAGCTGAAGACCGCAGCTGAAGAAGTTGGCCTAACAATAAATAGTACAAAAACCTTGTACATGAAGACGTCCCGTAGTGATGAAGACTTCCCAGAGGTGGTGAATATGGGTGATTCCACTTCTTTACAATATGCAAAGGAATTTAAGTACCTCGGCGTGATCATATCCAGCAACAATGAATGCTCCAGAGAAATACCTGCTAGGATAGCTGCTGGAAACCAAGCATATTTTTCCCTTCAAAGTTTGATAAAGTCGCGCATGCTGTCATGGGAACTTGAGACAAGGATCTACGAGGCCCTTATTCGCCCAATAGTCACATACGGTTCCGAGTGTTGGGTCCTCATGAGAACCCTAGTAGTATGGGACTGAACAATTTTGAGGAGGATTTTTGACCGATTTGCGAAAATGGAACGTGGAGAATCCGGAAGAATGTGGAGTTACAGGAGCTGTATCGAAGGTACGGAATTGTTGGGATTGTCAAAAGTGCACGACTGCGATGGTGCGGGCATGTTCTGCGAGCAGGCCCAAACAATCCCTTGGCTCGAGTTTTGGACCGTAATCCTGGAGCCCGTCGAGTTCAAGGGAGACCCAGGAAGAAATGGATCGAAGACGACCTCAGCGAGTTGGAGTGAGGCAATGGAGGAAGAAGTGTCGACAGATCGGTCTGGTGAAGGCTCACTGTGCAGGCCAAGGCTCTCAAGGGGCCGTAGAGTCAAGAAGAAGAAGAAGAAGAACATACGAGGCGTACAATTTTATAAGCTGACTTTGTAATACTCGTGCAATTATATTCGCAATATTTGAATGAATCGTACTGGTTATCAGTAGTAGTCGGACTTGTTCAGACAGAGTAACTACGAATTATCTACACCCTTTGATAGTTGCTCCTTTCAAGGGCAGAGCTTGGAGATTTTTACGATTCCGTGTCTTCATTCGTAATGCATCATCGTGAAATAAATCGACCACCTGGTAAAGTTGACTGAAAGTAGTGGATCTGCATGATTCCATTTGGACTTGTAAAATTATGACACTGGTCCATTCAGTCGCAGTAACGCTGTGAGTTCGTTTACGGGAAAATCACCCGTCGAATATCCATGACCAATAATAATTATTGATCGTAATTATTACGCTTTTTAATTTCACACCTTATTGATTGATCATGCCCAATGTCCTGATGTCACTAGTGTTTAATGTATACTGGTGACACTATCGTGAAATTGATTCACCGACATTTGAGGCCATTTCGATGATATTTTACATGTAGGTGGTTATATTGAATGTGCATGACTACCGGCTATATCCACGAATGTCACTCACGAAATATCATCTTCAGCAAGGGCTGTTATTGTTTGCGAAGTCAGACAAATACGGTTGTAGAAGCAAATTGAGGTGTATCTACGATTGAGCGCGGGTTGTATGAGATGAGCGAATAGCGTGCGCGTTTTTTCCATTATTTGTACAAATAATGGCTGTATACAAGGGACTTTTTTCACGGAGAAAACCACGCATGCGAATAATCTCAACCTCTATTAACACCAAATGGGCTATTTGGATTTCGGAGTTTTGAAGTTGCGCATGTGAATTCTCAAAAGTGATTTTGTTAAAATTGAAGTATAGATAAGTGATAGATTGACAATATATAAGTGATAGGGGATACAAGACAAAGACGGTAGAGGGAAGGAGCGAAGATTTTCGACTTAAACTGCTTTAACTTTCGACTATAGCAATAGTCCTACTATGAAAGACTACTAACTATGATTTTTGGCTTTTACTACGATTACTGGCTACACCGACTTGTACCTTGCACCGATTTCTGGAGATCTTGTACCGTCCGCCATCAGTCTAACATTCCATTGCTACTTTTTTTTTACTGTATATATTTAAATTACACCATAATATGGCAAACCTAATAAATATTTTCAAAATCCCTGTAGAACACGAAATTCTCGCATAATTTCCGGTTTTTTCACGGAGCCGAAAACTCACGCATGATTCCCGTAATTCCCGGTCGCTTACTACCGATGTTCGGTGAGGTCATTGAGAAGAGCAGTAAACAATCATTGTCGTAGAAACTGTTATCTACAACCCAGTTAATCGTACAGTGAATCTTTGTGTTACATTTTAAATCAAACGGATGTCTGGCCCCTGACGTTACCCACCAATCGAAGTAGAAACTGGTGAAACCAGTAAACATTATAATCATTTTAAGGGGAATAAATCTTGAAGAAAACGGATTACTTACCTTCATTTTGCCGATATAGGGTGTCTGTCGGTCATTTCCTCGATGATGATGCTACAATTTTCTTCAAGGAAAAAGCAAACTTCCGGCAAAATCCCATTATTGATATCAGATTGAAGCTTGAGGACTTATTAAAAGTTTTAGGGAAGTAAGAAATCACCCTCGCCAAGTTTCCATTGGATTAAACTTCGCTCATCGCGCTCCTCCCACTTTGTTGGCCGTAAAGGAAACTTATTCTTACGTGAGAAGGTGCCACCGCCCCTCCCTTCCGCCTTTTTAAGTACTTACCTTTAATTAATTACCAAGATTCCCTTTGACGCTCGGAAATTGGAGTAAACAACGTTTAGAGCTAACTTGAGAGTTACTTAATGGGCAAAGAGCATTTTGACTTTGATTCTGGCTCATCAACAATAGTATTTGTCTACGACGTCAATTGGGGTATTTATTTATTCATAGAGGCATTTTAATCACGGATAAAACATATAGGTCTCAGTGCGTTGGAAGGATTAAAAATGATGATTCTGCATCAGAGTTTGTCGGCAGTATTGTCGGATGTCGGTAGTGGGTAGATCACCATTTCGGGATCAGGAATTTCCGAGAAATATGGACCCCTTTTGCACTACGTGAACTGCATCCCGATGTTTGTCCCACTTCAGGGAGAATTAAGGCAGAATAATTCAACTGAATGACATCAGCATTCGCATTCTTATTCCAACTCTACGCTCATTCCCTCTGTGCCAACACTCATCCTGGACTGAACGGTTTGATTGTTTGCGTTTAACATTGATCCGTCGATTCTCTTCATCACACATAAATTTATAAAATCGCTACACAATTTCCCACACTGGTTTATTTTTTTGCTGCAGATCAAACAAAAAATCAACAACATTTGCATGAAAAATCCCTCCTGGCAATCGAAAGGCTGAGTTCGTAGATGGGCAGAGTTGGGCCCCTCTAAGGGGGAAATAGGTACCTACCCAAAATGAAACTAACAAGTGACACCTCGTATTAAAGGTTTGTTTACGCTAAAGGCGATGGTGAAATCATAATTGCGATATCTATTTCCGTTCTCAAACTGGAGCACTTTGAAGATAAAGAAACGTGGTTGTTACTTGAGATGATCTTCGTGGCTCTGAAATGAGATAAAGATATTATCACCATTCTGACATCACCATCGTGTTCATCGTTGAAAATTCTATAGACTGTGGTGTTACTCGGCAAAAAAATTCTTGACACTACGGTTTATTATCTTCTTTGTACAGATCACTGGTCTGTGTAGATCACACTGATGTGCATACAATATCTGGAATTGGAGAATGGGCCGACAAATAAATAAATCTAAGTTGTTAATGTGATAAGAAGGATGGTGTGGATGAGGGGGGGGGGTAATGTGTATTATTAACGTCTGTCGATCATGAGGTGACTTACCCCACATTAATAGGAATTGTGAGTGGGTGAGAAAGAGGGAAGCGAGGAGTGAAGTGGCATGACGGAGAAGGTTGATGACAGGGAGTGGGGGTTGTCTCCACCTCTCCACCCACCGCCACAACTGCTTAAATTTATATTTTGGGTGAAAATGAATGTGGAAGTGGGTGAGGGAGAGGAAAGCGGGCAGATGTGGGTGGTTGATGAGGGGGAGGCGGGATTTGTTACGTGCTCTTTCCCCCCTCCCCTCCTCACCGTCACTCGTCATTATTGCTAAATTTAAATTGTGGGTGAATGTGAAGGTGGAAGTGGGTGAGAAAGAGGAAAGTGAGGAGTGAAGCGGCATGACGGAGAAGTCTGATGACATGGAGCGGGAGTTGTCTCCACCCCTCCACCCACCGCCACAACTGCTTAAATTTATGTTTTGGGTGAAAATCAATGTGGAAGTGGGTGAGAAAGAGGAAAGCGGGCAGATGTGGGTGGTTGATGAGGGGGAGGCGGGAGTTGTCCCTTAATCATTACGCGCTCTCTCCCCCCTCCCCTCCTCACCGTCTCTCGTCATTATTGCTAAATTTAAATTGTGGGTGAATGTGGAAGTGGGTGAGAAAGAGGAAAGTGAGGAGTGAAGCGGCATGACGGAGAAGTCTGATGACATGGAGCGGGGGTTGTCTCCACCTCTCCACCCACCGCCACAACTGCTTAAATTTATATTTTGGGTGAAAATGAATGTGGAAGTGGGTGAGGGAGAGGAAAGCGGGCAGATGTGGGTGGTTGATGAGGGGGAGGCGGGATTTGTTACGTGCTCTTTCCCCCCTCCCCTCCTCACCGTCACTCGTCATTATTGCTAAATTTAAATTGTGGGTGAATGTGAAGGTGGAAGTGGGTGAGAAAGAGGAAAGTGAGGAGTGAAGCGGCATGACGGAGAAGTCTGATGACATGGAGCGGGAGTTGTCTCCACCCCTCCACCCACCGCCACAACTGCTTAAATTTATGTTTTGGGTGAAAATCAATGTGGAAGTGGGTGAGAAAGAGGAAAGCGGGCGAGAAAGAGGAAAGCGGGCAGATGTGGGTGGTTGATGAGGGGGAGGCGGGAGTTGTCCCTTAATCATTACGCGCTCTCTCCCCCCTCCCCTCCTCACCATCTCTCGTCATTATTGCTAAATTTAAATTGTGGGTGAATGTGGAAGTGGGTGAGAAAGAGGAAAGTGAGGAGTGAAGCGGCATGACGGAGAAGTCTGATGACATGGAGCGGGGGTTGTCTCCACCCCTCCACCCACCGCCACTACTGCTTAAATTTAAATTGTGGGTGAATGTGAAGTGGGTGAGAGAAAGGAAAGCGGTCAGATGTGGGTGGCTGATGAGGGGGTGGCGGGAGATGTCCCTTAATCATTACGCGCTCTTTCCCCCCTCCCCTCCTCACCGTCACTCGTCATTATTGCTAAATTTAAATTGTGGGTGAATGTGGAAGTGGGTGAGAAAGAGGAAAGTGAGGAGTGAAGCGGCATGACGGAGAAGTCTGATGACATGGAGCGGGGGTTGTCTCCACCTCTCCACCCACCGCCACAACTGCTTACATTTAAATTGTGGGTGAATGTGAAGTGGGTGAGAGAAAGGAAAGCGGTCAGATGTGGGTGGCTGATGAGGGGGTGGCGGGAGATGTCCCTTAATAGCCGGCCATACACGTACGTTCTCTCGTCTCCAAAATCGCGTGAGAGGATTCGCGAGGGGAATCGTAGCAGGTTTACGTATCTTGAAACGTAAACCAACAAATTTTGAGGGGCGGTTAAAATTTTTTTTTTTTCTCTTGTCGATTCCATTATCAAAGATAATAAACCAAAAGGAGAAAAAATTTGTTATAAAACCAGTAAAATAGAGACATTTTACATAAAATTTCTTCGAAAATTCACTCTTATAGCCATGCTGCATGACTATTATGGTATCAAGTCTTAATACCATAACAGTCATGCAGCATGGCTATAAGAGCGAATTTTCGAAGGTAATTACAAGACACGCTTTTCGGCCAGGAAACAATATTTAGATAGTGATAATCATTATTAATAGTTATAATTACAACAAAATAAAACAAATCAAAAGCAGTCTCTGGAAAGTGTCAGGGCAGAATATAGCAGATTATCGAAAAATGTCCGATCTCTCACGGTCTTCTTTGATGCAAGCTAATCGAGTTCAAGGGCAAACGAATTATTATACACGTCGCCTGTCAGTCCGCACGTTGGTACTGAACAACCGGTTCTGATTTTGACGTCCCGCGCCAATAATTCATAATTGAATCACAATTTGAGGATTGATGCCTCGTGAAACGGACGAAATCACACGGAGGAAGCCATCAGAGTGGGAAGAGTGTATTATTAGAATCCATCAGAGGAAGGGCGACACTTGGAATAATAAAGATCTATCGATTCGTTATACCAGGTCGAAAAACTCCTGAAATAGCTCTTCTGTGCATATTGAAAGGGCTTGTCGTATTACCGACAGATCGATATTGTTAGGGACGCAACGGGTCTTTGCATTTGGTTTTGGTAACTAGTGGATTTTCTTTATGGATTTTAGAGAACCGATTCTAAATTACTTTTGAACTACCACAAGTCAAGATGGTACTGGAACAAAAACGAATTCGAGTTTAGGCATTTTGGAATGATCTCAAAACTTTATAAATGGGTCGAGGTGGTCATGGCACCATCGGTGCCAGAATGGCACTAGTAGTGAAACAAGTCTTTCGCATCGTCATGGATTTTGAAGTATCGTATCGGTTTTGAACTAACGTTCGAACATCATGGCCAACCGACCCCGAGCTGGATTTCAAACCAAAAATGGCAGCCATGGTCCAAGGGAACTAAAATCAGATTACGAACATTGGAAATGTTGGTTGACATGCCGATTTTGGAGAAGAAAAATATAAGTAATGGAAAAAATTTACGTACCAACCTGTGAAGCCAACTTTTGTAGACCACTCTTTCATCAAACAAAACAAAACACTGAAAGTTTTGTAACAACTAACTGTGGAGCAGAAGGTTGGAAGGTGGCGCTCCAGTGCCCCTGGTGGACAAAATTGAAAGCAGATGGCCAACCAGCCCTGGTCTCCCCTGTAGAGAGTAATGTATTGTCAAATTTGGATCTTTCGAAGATTAAAAACAGTGGAATTAGTTTGATAGAGCAGTACATACTCGTAAATAGGAGGATACATGGAGTAGGGGACGTTGTCTTGATAATATGAATTAATTCATGCTGTATGCCTGATTTCTTTACTTCTAGCTCTCTCTCTCTCTCATTACAAATACAATCAATTTTGAGTGAAGGATTCAGTACATGTTTTGATTGTTTATTTTTCTGCAGCGCTTATTGAGTTTTGATTTCCTACTCCCAGCTAGAACAACCAGTTGAAAAGTGACAGCTTGACATCGCCCTTATCAGATCGGCCGGTTTGTTTTGAATGGCGTGAAGTTTATTTTGGGTGTTCGTGGGAGCCAGCGTAGAGTGTACAATGGAATTGCTTAAAGAATTCCCGATCTGTTGTCTATCATTCATCTTCAACTCGCCAAATTTAAATGGTTTGTTTTGGAACGGAACTCAATTACGTGATTCAACAACAACTTCTTTCCTTCACGATGGACTGCATCAAGATTTGTATTCCTGGATATAGTACATCGAATTGAGTTTATTCTACTGTCCAAATCGACATGAATCGTGTTAAAAACACAGCAAGTGAGTGAATAAGCCACACATGACCAAGTGGCGTATCTTAATTTTATAACTTGAATACTCAAATAATTCCGAACAAAATGGCTCATGCGTTGTATGAAAATACTTGGTGCAATACGAATGTTTACAGAAAACAAAGAAGAAGAAAATCGACACTGTGGGAGATCACCCGGATGTAGGTATTTTGACATTTTATGTCTTTACTCTGGCACATAACTCGAAAAACGTTACACAAAAGCGTCACACGAAATCGTCACGAAAATTTCTGATGATTTTCGCTTACAACCGATTCGTTGCTACGGAACTTTATCTTCGCCAGTTATCATCGTACAAAAATCGTTCACCACTCGTTGGATAGCTCTCGATTTAAGCATTTAATTCTCGACTGTATCAACAACAGGATGGAGTTGACATTCTTTTGACATTTTCATGTCTTTGCTTTGGCACATAAACTGAAACGGGAAAAATTTGTTTCCTTGATTCACCCTTTCCCTCAGATCACAAGCGACCGGGGGGCCACTACGTCAGAGCCTATGACGCACGAGCGTATGACGTCAGACGGCTGGCAGGAGGTACTCTAGTACGTCAAAGCTTATGCCGTAAGAGCCTATGACGTCAGAAGGCTGGCCGGAGGCCAACTAGTACCTACGTCAGAGCCTATGACGCACGAGCGTATGACGTCAGACGGCTAGCAGGAGGCCAACTAGTACGTCACAGCCTATGCCGTAAGAGCCTATGACGTCAGAGGGCTGGTTGGCTAGGTGATCGGGTTTTAATAAGCCTCTGGAATTCCGCGCCTTCATTTTATATTTCGTCCTTTATAAACCCCCACCCCTATGCATCGGATCCGGAAGCGACCCAACTTATGTCCTTCCCCGGTCACAGAAACATTAAAAAACGGGAGAAAAGTTCGATCCATTAAGCTGTTTTCGTGCATTTAAAAATTTTATTTTCTTTGAGCCTAACGAGGAACATGCTTTAGCGATTTTTCTGTCATTTTTAGCTTTGTAGGGTGAATGCGGAAGAAATAAGCTCTAAAGCTCACTCAGCTGATTCGGAGCCAGTCGTTCGTCTTCATCAGCCCTCCCACTCCAACATTTGCTTTGTAGGTCAAATACAAAAGAAATTGGCTCGACGAACCTCTGGCAACATCTGAGCGACTTTTTGCGACTTTTGCGTTACTTACGTGACATATCTGCTCCAGGTTTTTGGTAAAAAAGTGTCGAGATAATTGCATAAGAAAAAACTCAATCCAGATAATATTTCAAATGATTCATCAGTGAATTAGTTTCGACTCTTTGAAGTTCTCAGAGGAAAACATCAACTAATGATTCCAAACATTGTCAAAGATTGTGAATGGTCTAACGGTGGTTTGTAAAAACTTGCGCTCAGTACAAATATTATAATATTGCCTAACAAAAACGAAAGAAATACTCCATTTTCAGTTGTGGTGGTTTGCTGTCCCCCAGTTCTCGATCTTTATGTTCGACCGCTCTGGGGGTATAAGGTTCTGTGGAAGCACAGACCGTATATCCCTCTGGCTGGTCATATTGCCGAACCTCCCTTGAACAGGGGAACTCAGCAACTATTCATTACATGGTAGCAGAGCGTAATTGGTATGTACGTGCTGGCTTTGGCTCGGTACCTCCTCCACTATTTGGAAATTTGAAGAACTTTCCCAGAAGGGACTCCTATATAGGGATCAAACTCATTTTGCGTATAAGCATTTATATTGGCAATTAAAATTCTTGACATTGTTCAATTTCTTTCACTCCTCCAATCCTCTGCATTCTAATTTCCACGTTTCTACATTTCATTTGGTAAACTTCTATATTCAAATCTATAACACCCCTACCAATATCCATGCTTGTAGGAGCATAGTTCACCAAAAGTAGTAATTTGCAGTAGTACCATGGAGATTAACCATACCTTGGAGTTTTCCAGTTGTTTTTCCTTGATTGGAACTCCATGCTACTTTCAGTCCCCTTTTTTACGGTTCTGTGGAAGCACATACCAATTAACCCTTTGGGTGGGCATATTGCCTAACCTCCCTTGAAAAGGGGGACTCAGCAGCCATTCATTACATAATTGAATACCAATATTAAATATTTGGTATTCAAATTTAATATTTAAATATTAAATATTAAATAAAGACCAATTTTGTCTTTAACTTATATGTAGCTATCATTCTTTAACTGGGAATTATTAATATCTACTGAAAGTACGTTTGCTGGACATGGCAACCAGATTGAGGACGAAGGAAGTTTTGGAAAATGACGATTCGATTAATGAGTGAAGTAGAATGTTTGATAAAATAGTTGCATAAAATTAAAATAAATCACGACTATGAATTAAATACGATCCGCAGTTTCAGTGGCCAGAGACGACATGAACTCTTTGATTAGTTTATGTCCCTGATGTTGTTACACCTTCGCATCCTCATTAAACCCCTTTCATCCGACTGGCTTCATCAGGGCGAGGCACTATTTGTACTTGTCTGTTGTACAACTCACAGCAGCTGTTCCCACTCCGAGGAGCAAACAATAAAAAACACGCTTCTCGGTTTAGATGTTCCTCCTCTCAGCTCGGCTAAAAGCATTCCGTCGCTCCTTGGAAAATTACCTCGTAAGGACCTCAGGCCTCGTCTCCCAATTACTAATGTGATGTGACCAAACGCCTTTGGAGCTTTCGCGACGCGAGTGAGAGAGAAATGTTTCTCCAGTTTCCGTCTCAGAGGTAAATTAATTTGTCCTCCTCTCTCCTGCGCGACGGGAGCTTCAACTCACGTCAGTCATAATATGAGGCACTTGATGGATTTAAGCCCTCAGCTTATTTGAGTAGCGATACAGGCTTTTTAAGGCTTGTCCTCTCGGTAATCAAGCAGCCTAATTTACATTTAATAGGGCGTGTAAAAACTTCTACACGTTGATGGAGATGAATAACCTTGTACCATGCGTAATCCATGTGCACTTCTAGATCACGCCTTCATCTCAAGCCTTTTGCGGAAATTCGTCTTTACTCCACACCCAATTGGAGGATGACTCCGCAGTCGCCTGATCGTCGAGCGAGAACGACAAGCTGTTGGAGGGAGCCTAACGACCTAAAATAAGGAAAATCGGGAAGTGACCAATTAGTGTCTTCTTCGAGCTAATCCAGGAAGGTGCATCATTGTAAACTACAGCCCGAAATGAGTTTTGGTTCGATCTTAGTCACGCTTCCATCGTCTCGACTATTAAGCAACAGATAACTGACTCGCTGTAATAGATATGATGATATGCTCCTCAAATTATTGACTACATACAGTAGTGGACGAGGCCTTCACAAAGAGGTAGAGGGTTTGATTCCATGCTAAACGTCAAATTCTCGTCCCAAAACAGTTTTCGAGCCTCCTAATTGATATTTTTAGATGAAGAAAAATAGTATTTTTCTCCGTCTAAAAATATCAATTAGGAGGCTCGGAAACTGTTTTGGGACGAGAATTTGACATATTATGTACCTATATGAAGAGAGGTCAGGAACAAGGGAGGGATGATTTTAAATTCAGTCAAGATCACCTAAGGTTAGTGACTAATTTTCTGAAACGAAAGGAACCCACAGTTATATTGTACATTGAATTGGTTTAATAAAGGTTTTCAATCATTTGGCTGTTTTTGACATAAGTCTCATTAGTTTTTTCCTGAGTATTATATAGAATTTAGATTTCACAGTAGTATTTTTCTCTCTCCCCCGGAACCATTTTTTAATGAAAAATGAATACAAATGAAATAGACAATGTCTGTCATAATTGTGCGTCCATCTCATTAGGAAGGTAATATTCAAGGAATGAGTGAAACGAAATTTAAAAAACTGCAAATTCTTGACACAACAGTTTATTATATTCTCTGTCTAGATCACTAAATGATAGATTAGTTATAATTATTGTTATGAATTATAATTCATTATTATCGAATAAAGTAAATTATTATTAATTATTAATCATACTTGTTAGTTATAAGTAGTAATAATAATTATGAATTATTAATAATTATGAACCCTGTGCTGTTCACACTCATCTTGACGACTTTTATCTGCTCCTTTTTTAAGCCCTCATTGTGAACGAACGGGTGGTCGTAATAACCTCCAGTTGGTCTTAAAAAATTCTAGAAATTAAACTCTATTTAAATATGAACTAAAAATGATACCGTTCCATTCAAATTTTTCGAGATATGAATTTTTCAAAATTTCAAAGTTTGTTTTGAACTCCTTCCCATTGACCTAGGGTTGTGAAAAGTTTCGAGGATCGAGGTTGGGTCCAAACGCGTAAACCAAATTTTAGCACAACGCTAGATAATAAACCAAAATCAACCAAATATTTTGTAGCACCAGTACTGTCAAATTTTAAATTTACCATGGAATCAGATATTGTGGGGATCAGGATAATATTTGTTATAGCGTTTTAAGAAGCTATTTTGGAGCATGGTATGCAGTACGCAGCTACTTGGATGTTTCACAGGTGGACAGAATTAGTTTGATGAGGAAGTCATAAATTAAGTAGCTCATTGACGTACTGTACCTCACCATCACCTGACGTACTGTACCATCACCTCTTGTATCGCTAGGCCTTTAAATTTCACCTAGAGCGAGAATGCTGCCGTTTATCTATTCAAACTGATACAGTCATGTGTAAAACAACGCGCGTACGTCGACGGTCCCCTGCGTTGTAATACCAAACAACTCCTTCAGAAATGAAAAGAGAATCGCAATCAGACATCGAAACGGAGGCCAATTTCACGGGTTGTGGGTTCCCCTCCGTAGACACTCCAAGATATTCCTTTTGTCTCCAACAATAATTTCTACCCCAATGGGCCTTTCACTCAAGAAAATCGATCGAATCGGAGTTCTTTGTCGCTGACACCTTTCATATTTATCTCGACAGACGGATTCTGCGAGAGAGGAAGCGGCACGAACAAAGAACGAAAAATATACTTCTTTTAGTATTTTTCTGAATGATTCAGAAAAAACGATTCAATAATTTCTATTTGGTAGGCCACGGGAGATCTTGAATTTCATCGATTCAGCTTTGTGTTGGCTGGACGATTATCACGTAATGGACAAAAAAATAATTTTCTACGAAACCCATTCGATGGTTGGTTGGCCCTATCTCATCACAGGTCATCTCCGAGTGAAGAAGGGGAGTCGGTAACTGGTTCAGTGATGGTCTCGGCATCTCTCCAACTAAACTCCTGGCATGTGATAATAATTTATTTATATTAATGGTGAATTATTTGTAATTTACTCGTACTTATATAATTCAAGGGTTTTTACTTGTAACAACACACGTGAGCAATAATGTAAACCAAGAAGTACCTACCAACAAATATCCGAAATCGTCTTCTTCTTCAAACGAACGACTCGATATCACAATACCATTTGAAGACTACAGGGGAAAAACGAGGTTAGGTACTCGATTTTTTCCGAAAATGAGTTAGCGATGGTTTTTGATAGACCTTATTTCAAATTTTAAAAAATCGATTAATTTATCTCATTTTATCTATTTGTAATGTCGTTAAAATTGGCTCAAGTGAAGAATACAGGCAATTTCTGAGGGAAAATTGACTCTCCTGAACATTTGGGAAAAAGTGAGTTATCCCGTTTTCCCCCTGTAGTCTTCATTTGGTTGTACAGCTTCTTTTTAATTCGTTTTTCTGATTCTACGTATCATAAAACGTAAATTCACTTATTGGGATTGGCATCGTTGGGAAGTCCAAACCCATTAATAATATGACATCCAAGTCTTAAGTTTGTATGTTGGCAAATAAAAACTGTAGTCTGTGATTGATATTATATGAACTACTAACTGAATTATATGAACTAATTATTAACTCATGCGTGCACAGGTAGACAATGATACTTGACGTAAGATGAAATATTGAAAATCCAATTCTGAGATCGGATCCTTGCGTATACAAATGGGGCAAGGATGGAGAAGCAGTCATTTTGGCAGTATATTATGTTGACTTCATCGTTTTAGCATAAAAAAATGAAGGTCAATTGAAAAGTTTAAAACCAAATATTTTGTTTTAAACTTTCAAATTTACTCCTTGAAAAATTGTCGATTATTGATTTATTTCTTATGATGAATAAATTCAGGATGAAAGATTTAAGAAAAATGCATTATTCTTTGGGTTTAGAATTTGACCATGATTTCGAAAAACTCGGCAAATTCTTGTCCCAACGGTTTATTACCCTTCTGACTAGACCACTAAATGATAGATTAGTTATTAATTATTATCATCGAATAGTGTAACATTGTACATTGAACTGTGGCTGCCGTATGATTCATTCTCCTATTGACAACTTTCTATGTGCTCCAACATGGAGCCCTCATTGTGAACGAACGGCTAGTTGTAAAAGATCCGGATGGTCTTGAAAATTCTAAAAATTAAACTCTATTTAAATGTTTACAACAACTACGACGTTTAATCTGAATGTTTCAAAATTTCAAAATTCATTTTGAACCCCTTCCTCTGGACCTAGGGCCATGAAAAGTTTCAAGGATCATCGTGAGCGTGGTCCGAACCCGAAAACCAAATTTTGTAATTTTATCACAACGCTAACGGCACGGACGGATTTTTTCAATTCAATTGACGTATCTTGAAACGTAAACCATCAAATTTTGAGGGGGTAAACCATCAACTTTTTTTCCTTGGTCGATTATTATTAATGATACTGAACCAAAGGGAAACTGAAAGTTCGTCAAAGAAAGTACATACCTAAATGAAATATTGAAAAGTTTAAAATGCAAACAGCGAATCCGATATGGACCCCTCTGGATGTGAATGTTACGTTTGAACCAACAGACGATAGACCGAGTGAGGTGGGCAAATATCCTTTCAGAAGTTTGATTGGACCACTGATGTATTTGGCGATTGGTACTCGACCTGACATAAATTATGCCAGTTTAATCATTGTTACTCAGAAATTCACTGAAAAGCAGCGAAAAGCATACTGCGGCATTTAATTGAAGCTGTTTTATACGAAACAGGAAGACGAACTGACAGAATACTCGGAATAGATCGCCACTCATTCAGCGGGTATGTGTTGACATTGCCCGGAGCAGCAATTTCTTGGATATCAAAGAAACAGCGAACTGTCGAGCGTTGAAGTGGAGCTGATGTGTCTATCCGAAGGCGTGAAGGAGACTAAGTACCTGTGAAAGTGTCTTGGCATACTGGGGTTTCCTGTGGGCACTTTGTATGACAGACACCAACCCTTCAAGAAGCCGGTGTACAGATCGAGGACAAAACATGTTTATCAACCATTTTGTGAAGCAAAATATCCTAGAGGATTTGATCAGTCTAAACTATTTGTCAACAGAAGAAACTGCTACCGAAAAACCAATTGGATTTGTATTTGAGTGAGCTGGATTTATACCAGTTTGAACTTGAGGGGGCGATTGGGATTGGCATCGTTGGGATTGGCATCGTATGTTTGTATGTTGGCAAATGAAATCTTTAGTCTGTGATTGATATTCAAACTTCCGTTCACTCTTAATAATGCTCACTAGGGATGGGTCGTTCCGGAAAAATTCCGAAACTGTTCTAACGGCTCCGATTCCATGACTGGAACGGTTCCAGCCATTACCTCTATGCGGTTCCAGCCATTACCTCTATGCCTTAGAGACTATGGTTTGAAGACCTTTCCCACCGTCAGATCATGGGTATTTCAATAATAACGTTCTTTCTAAACTAAAGTCTGGCGTCTGGAGCTATGTTTTGCTGGTTCTTCCTAACGCCTTTGCTGGTACTTCCATTACATGATTCACTTCGACTTGTAAAATATTCTCGTCATGGAAGAAGGTTCTGTTTTCTGTGCCTGGCTGTTTCGTCTTTGTTGACGTTTTTTAGTAGTAGGTAAGTACATACCGTATGAATTCTCTCAGTTTGGCTGACTAGAAAATTCCTAACAGTTGAAATCTGAAAAAGAATCGATGTGTGTTCCGGCCGGAACGGATTATTTGCACAAGTTGTCACTGTTCCGTTCAGGGGGTGGAATAAGTTCTGCGGAACGGTTTCAGTAGGAACGACCCATCCCTAATACTCACTCATAATAATTACTCCACCAATTTTGAGGGGAGGTCAGAGAAGAATTGTCCAGTGGTTCATTATTGAAAACAATAAACCCAAAATATAACTGAAAGTAAAGTGAGCAGTAATTTCAGATTGAGGCAGCCTTCAAGTGCTGAACTGACATCTCAAGTGTACGAGATTAATGTGACAGTGTCAAAGACCAGCGTCGTAGAAACCCCTTAATGGAGATTCGGATAGTAATTTTTCGTTGAAGTTCTGTGAAAACCGAACCGGGTCAGTTTTAATACATCATCAATCTCGGGGCGTCTGATAAACCGAGGCAGTTTTCAACTAAAACATCATTTGAGTTGGACAAACGCCACGTAGCGTCAGCGGATATGTCGTGACGACTTGTAAGGAATAATTAATTGAAGATTTGAACGCAGCAACAAACGACGTCTATAATAGACCGAAGCCGGACATCGAAGGTCAAACCATTCATCAGGACCTATTTCAAGTGGTAACACGTACTTAATGACATCCTTCGGCCCGTTCGCACGCCGAAGCATCAACTGTAGGAGTTCAATTTCGTATATTTAACTTTGTAATGTTAACTAACACGAGGCTGTTTGGCAAGTTGACATCGTCTCTTTGAGACGGTCATAAACCCGTTGATTGAAGGATCCGACGAAATCGCCACATTGACGAACTTACCATACAATAAGACTCTCCAACGAAATACCAATGACTATGTGCATTTCATATAATGACTGAATGTCATAATACCTACCCACATCCTTCACACGTGTTCCTGAGTTAATTAGCGACTCAATATTGCTCGCGTGTTGATGGGACCGATTCAATATTGATACATCGTTACAAAGATGGGCAGTAAAGTTACTCCAAAGTAACTTTAACCATAACTCAGTCATTTAGTGACTACCATAAATAATAATGATCATAATTATATACAAGCCCATGAATTATATTAACCATGAAGTTCTTATGGGGCCTTTACCAGTCATTTTAATTAGATTTTCCAGTCATATAGACATTCCAGAAGTGAGAAAAGTATCAGGACCTACATGCGAACGTCTGTACAATACGTACCTACTTGTCTCACCCCAATCCAACATTCGACGGATTCACGGACTGAACCAACGAACTGGAAGACGACTCAAAAGAAGAAAACCCATGGACCTACTAGTCTATCAATTTATCCAACACTAGCCTACAAGAAAAGTTGGACCCTTGAAAACCCCATTTACTAAACTTATCATTTTGTTGTTGCTGCTTATTATTATTGCTAACTAATTATCGTTGTTGTTGTTAACTAATCATACAATTCTATATCTGCATTAATGACTAGAAAGGACTGCTGCTGGGCAATTACCTTTAAACACGTGTCATTGTAATTATACAAAGAAGAACTATGTAGGTAATTGTCAAAACTAGAAAGTAACTTTGTTCACTAAAAGTTGTTCTGAATAATAATTTAAAAACAAAAACAATAAAAAAAACAATGATATTGTACACAAAAGTAAGGGAAATTCACGATTTCCGTCAACGGTCTGGGAGTTTTTTTATATTGACCGTCAGATATTGGAATTTCAATATCACATCTCAGTGAAAATTAAAGTGAGCTTTTTTTGGAAGGTTGAATTCACCCAACCTTTCACCGTCCTTTCAACGTCAGCGCGAATTATTTTGTAACTTCTTAAGATATTCCAGAAATGTACACAAAAAATGACGCTGCTCTAATCAATTCACCCACCAGTTGAGCCACAGCCATTATTTCAAGAGACGAGCCCAAGAGAAAAAAGATTGTGCTAAGCTGTCGAGGATCGATTTATAGATTTGAAGTTGAGCGCTACACAAAAGACCTGTGTTGATATTCTCCTCTTGGCCCATCTATGTACAGCCATAGTCAATATTTAATCCAGGTCACGCCACGTTTATAAAAAGGATCATCTCTTAATTTCACGAAGCCTCTGTTTTCGCTTATACGACACAATATTTCAGTATATTTATTGAAGTATGTGATGATTCTACTGTATATGACCAAAAATAGGTATGTCAGACCAAACACAGACAAATCTGAAACGCTCGAATTTTGCCCGATTTATATTGCTATAATACATAATATGTATTATGTATATTATAACAGACTCCCTTACAAAGGGAATGACCGTATCAAGGGATAGTTGACCTGTCTTGGGAAAAACTCGGACGGGGAGTTCTCGGCCGTTGGTGTGCAGCAGCAGCTGCTCTTGGTAGATATTTATTGTGATAATTCCATATCGAATATAGAGGTTCCCCACATTCCGTATTTCAAATGTTGGAGCTTCCTGGAAGAAATTGGGTTCCATCTGTCTGCAGTTAGATCGGTGTAACTCCAAAACTATTGGATACATCCGCTAACATTCGATATCAGTAAGTACTTGAAATGCTGTGATGAAGCAATCGTATTAGCAGGGTGAGAATTGAAGGTGTCATTTTGGACCCAGGAAACCCAGCTTATTCAATATGAGCCTTAGCCCACAATGAAGTCTTAGATGTCCCCTCCGAGTGATTGCTACTCAAATGGTACTTCACGTTAGAATACAGGATTCGTACATCGTCAAACAAATTTCTGCGTTATCTATTTTGCTTGTGACTGTATTCCATCTATCGAGGTCGACGTGATGATCTTCTTTTCTTGTTAATCATTGGGTAATTGAACATTAAATTTTAGTTTGTAGTTGAAGACTTTGTTAATATAATTTGTTATACACTCGTAGAACGTCACCTGAAGCATTATAAGTCAAGTCCAGCATCTATTTATTTCAGAAAATTCGCAAAGGGAATGAATAGAGAATGAAGTTCGAAAGGCCGCTTTTCCATTAAGCATCTCCAAACTTCGTTAATGGCATTCTAGCCTCCATCATCAAAACTTCTATTATCCAACGTGAACAAACGAGGAAAATCAAACTGAGATAATAAACGGCTCCTCGAGCGATATATATAATGCTTTCATCACAAATGAATCTTCTCCAGTACTGCGGTCAGAGCTACAATAAGACAAAAGGTCTTTTGTAGCTATCTGCACCTAAACGAAAACAAGATGAGGGGGTTATCTCTTCCACTATCATAGTGGTCACAAAGGTTCTGTTTAGCCCAGAACTGTATTCCATTGTTCGCTCGGACTCCGATACCAGTAGAACTTACCTTCATAGCCGTTTCATGTGAATACACCAAACAGTACGAGTACAAGGGTGGCTATTGGAGAGGCGTATGCCACCATGGTTTAACCCTTCCAAAGTTTCCTGTACATACATCCAAACAAGTTTATGTTCTATCAATTCCTAACAAATCCAGAGTTTCTAGGTAAACACATACAAATATCGAGACATCTCAGAATCCATCGAATTCCCATAGTCATAGTAAATTTTACAAAGATTTCCAAACGTTAATTTTACCTCCGACGATTGAATCATTACCTAACCGATTACGTACTAGTAATATTAACTAGTCCGAGTCTATGATTCATTAATTTTTTCAACTTTTCACACACTTTGACTAGGAATTGTGTACAATGTGCTCTATAGTACAATGGCTAATACTAAGTCTATACTCTATACAATGCCTAATATGATGATTCGAGTTGTGTAAGATGCCTAATTATTCTATACAGGGTGTATCGCCAGTAGATGACAATACGCAAGATCAAAAATGTAGTTACACGCCGCCAACCGCATGTTTCTATCTCATTTCGTTCCACAGATATGCCCTTTCAAAGGTTATTTCGAGAAACTCCGTTTTTTTCATTAGGGAACCAAAATTTTCTCTGCTTTACCACATTTTTGTCAGTATTGTGCAAATCTTCAGACGATTAAGTAAGTTTCGATTCGAGTTCAACAAGTACAATGCCTAATTTATAAACAGCTGAAGGGGAACATACTGCGATATTCTTCTTGTGCTCGAAGACCATTGCCTCTTGCAGAAATCATATGCGAAAATCATCTCAACGTACTCTTCAGATTTGGAGAAATTTGGCATTATATTTCTTGAACTCGAACCGAAACTACGAGTACCTTAGATGAACTTGCGACATCTAGACGGCGTCTAAATATTTCTAACGCACGAGCGTATGACGTAAGACGGCTAGCAGGAGGCCAACAAGTGCGTCAGAGCCTATGACGCACGAGCGTATGACGTAAGACGGATAGCAGGAGGCCAACAAGTACGTCAGAGCCTATGACGCACGAGCGTATGACGTAAGACGGCTGGCAGGATAACTAGTGCGTCAGAGCCTATGACGCACGAGCGTATGACGTAAGACGGCTGGCAGGAGACCAACAAGTGCGTCAGAGCCTATGACGCACGAGCGTATGACGTAAGACGGCTGGCAGGAGACCAACAAGTGCGTCAGAGCCTATGACGCACGAGCGTATGACGTAAGACGGCTGGCAGGAGACCAACAAGTGCGTCAGAGCCTATGACGCACGGGCGTATGACGTAATACGGCTGGCAGGAGGCCAACAAGTACGTAACTTAATAGTCTGAAGCTTTGCACGATACTGACAATTTTTATTATTTACATAATTTACGCTGTATGGCAGGGCTAATTTCTCTGTGAATGTTATAATATAATGCTATATTATACTTATGTATGTACAAATTGTCCTGGGACTCGATTAATTATTATTCCTGTTACTACGGTTCGATGTTGTAACTATCGCTGAACGTATGACGTGGCAAATAAAAGTTAGTTCTGTACAAAGCTTTCAACGAAATCTTGTACTTAATATTATATTACAAACTATAATAATATTACACAAATAATGTAAGCATTGGAGTCGCCTTGAAAAAGCCTTTTATGAGCATCTACTTAATCTTGAAGTGTTGCACTCAACCTGCTCATCTCACATGCCATTAATATCACTAAGAATTTCAGTAAATTAACCAACAATGATGATCTCGGTACTGAGAAGGCACATTGAAGCAATGAACAGATAGCTCCGCCATATAAGTCCAACGTGTGTGAGAATGATTTATGATACGTTTATATACGTTCAAGAAGGCGCACATTTTCGCGCTAAAATTGGATTGGTTTGCTCCATTCCCCTTATTGTGGCGTGTAGGAGATAGAGTTGGACTCGGGCGAAAACGAGGAAGATTCATGGCCGCCACCCTTTTATAGGAAATTGGAACTCACAATAGGACGTGTGAGCAGGTTTTAAAACGCTTTCTTTACTCAGGTATCCGGAATATTGAGCAATGTGAGCACTGAGGAACCCATTCATAAATCTTGAGCCGGTTCGGTTTGTCTAAATTCCAAACCTCAAATTGAAGGCCTCAGATCGCTAAATACACAATGTCAGTAGTTGGTGTTGATTTGTTTATTTGCAAATTCTTCAAAAGGAATCGTCAGGTAATTGCTCATATTTGGTGGTAATCACTTCTTGTTATAAATTATTGCAGGTGCAAGTAAAACCCCTGAATTATCTACATACAAATAGGGCAGGAGCACCAGTCGTCACCAGTGCACCAGTTATCATCACTCCCAACTTCAATATGGAAAAAATGAGAGTTTTCCACCAGTTAGAAATTTAGAAGTTTTCCACCGTGGTGAAATCAAGCGTTGTGAAGGAATGATTGAAATCCGCATTAGTGACCATCTGCCTCCTTATCAGTTTTGCTAAGAAAGTGATTTACTTTTTCATATTTTTTCAAGAGGTTTTAAAAGTCTTTCAGCGTTTCGTTTTGTTTCTATGCATAGAATATAGTTTTCTGAATGAAAAATGTTATTGTATCATCATCTACTGATAGCGAAGCCATTAGCAACTATGTGCTTATAAGCAAACTATAAGCAAACAGTCTGGTAGAAGCTCTTGGTACGATTCAAGCCTTCTCATTCAACCCAAAAACCTTTCCTCAAAGTTAGCCTAGTTTATCAAATTCAGCTCTCTTTAAAAATTGGTCAGTTTTTTGTCAGCCTCTCATGCGAATTAAGTGAACGGTGTGTGCAGATACAAGTATCTGGTAACGACCGCCAAATTATTTCGCATCCTCTCTCTTTACCTCTCCTCTACATAACAAGGTGTGCAGTTATCCATAGCTGGTAAAACTTGTTATATAGCAGCTTTTCCTAAGGTCTGGAGTGCGGAAGTGACCACCTTCTGTAACACAGGTCATTCCTTTTACCACTTTCTCTTTAATTTCTATGTGTAACAAGGCGTGCGGATGTACACATCTGGTAACACATGATACTCATAACCCTCACCTCTAATCTGAGGTGCGGGGCCCAATACCCCCGGTAACACAGATTATTCCTCATGCTATCTCAAAAACCTTTCTCCAAACGTACTGAACCAAAAATTCAGCTAGTACCTTCAGGTCTGTGAAGTTGACGTACTCAAATCAGCTTTCCCACAATTTTTGGTATCTGTCGGTAGTTCATCGTTAGTTCCCGTTAGTTGACACAAAAGAATAGTCTGTTCACCAATAAGACGCGAACTAATCACATAATTCAGTGAGCACCTACGCCAACTTCACAAACCTAAAAGTAGCTTCCTCGTCGGAAGGAAAAGTTTAAATAGTGAAGTACCATACTGCATCACAGAAAGTAGGTCCTCACAACTGGTGACCCCGAACGTTTTTCAGTCAAAACAAATTCATTTTTGGTCAAAATTGAAAATCATATCACTGAAGAAATCATATCATGGAGCTGAAGAAATATTTTGAGGTCAAAAATCCATGTTTCCACTCATATCCACAAATTTTGTACTTTATATTATACTTTTATTTTTTAGTGGGGTAGTAAAGTCCACTTTCTATGACCAGTGTGAGTCCTATGGAACAGCCCGCTCAATACAATCAAAAATGCTGTGAACCAATCATTACTCCAACGTTGGGCAGCTGAAATACTGCGTACGTAATTGGTTTACCCAATTTTCTAGTTGATTAGGTTCCGCAATTGCTAATTTGCGCCTCTTCCCTCCGTCTCATTCTGCCCTGATTTTCGTATGAATTAGTTCTGATTAATCCCAAACGAGCTCCTACGTCTCTACCTTCCTGTAATTGGGTGGGATTTGCGGGATGGAAAACGCCCCTATTTGCTAAGACGGGGGAAGCGGCGAGGATTGAATGGGTGAGGAGGAAACAACGGAATCTAGTTCAATTGATTTCGGCATATTTGGCTCAACCCGGTTTAACGTACTGGTCGACTGTTGGCGGATCCGGGAGCTCCCTTCAGGCGCAATAAATCCCTCTATGCCGAAACTTGGAACAAGACCTGAACGTATCTCGTACCTCTCTCGGCCTGGACCAAATATTGCCTGAATCCCTTGCGATTCAGCTGCAAATTCCATGTTACACCAAACAACTAAACGCTAACAGCAGTCAAATTAACATTTTTCCAACCAAGTTAACCCCTTTCTCTCTCAAATTAACCGTGTGGTTTATTATCTTCGATTTAATTTGACACCAACCCTTTTCTCCAATTAACTTCCATTCATTAGGTCCAACCTTTTTCGCCACTCTGTTGTCTCAGTGAAACCAGTTAGTTTTTTATGTCATCGTTTCTTCTTCTCATCTCGTTTTGAATTCACCACAACGAAATTTAATGATCGTTTCATTCGTTTTGGGGCAGGAAACCTTATTACAATAATTGAGGAGTTGAAACGAAAAATCTCGTTTACTATTTTAGGGAAATCTAAAAGAAACAGTTTCAAAACTACATTTCCACCCTACAATCGTAACTTTTATGATATTGGAGATGTAGTAAAAAACGAAATACGTATGTGATTGGTTCATAAATTGAATTCGTTCTCATCATTTGGATAAGGTCCGTTTGGCACCAAACAGTCTTACACCTGGAAATTAGGTCTGGCTTGTAGTCTGTTTTACGACATTTACCAGGAACAGATGTGTTTTTAATGTATTTTACTGACAATTTTGAGGCAGTTCCCTGGAAAATCAGATCATTCCTCAAATTAAAATCAATGCATCTACCACAAACGTTAGTTTCTCGAACTGATTCATACAGTAAAAGTAAACCTGATTCATATAGTATAACCCTGAAGGACAAACAGCTGGAATACTCAGGGTCACAGTAGACTTCAATCTTTCTGATTGGTCATTTGGATAAAGCTTTACAAACAGCTTTTCGACTGGGATAGAATAATAATAATTATATTATTGGTTTTGAGCTCTGCAGCCTCAATCGCTGTTGGGCCTCACGCCGTAGTAACTAACGGGGCGAATAATTCATTTTCGAACAAATTGGCATAGAGCAGGTTTTGCATTTCACCTCTTATTCGTGGTTTCTGCAACCTGCCTCCATTTGTAGCCGCAGAACAACAACCAGTATGGAAGTCACCATATCTGTGGATTTGCAGCTCCTATACAAGGCGTTGGTGTTGCCCGGTGTAATTTGAAAGAAAACAGTTCAATTTGAAGGAGAATAACGCTAATTTCTTTAGTTTGGAAAAGGTCAATATGATTTTTAAAAACGAAAGGATTTATTTGATTAAAAAGAGTCGATAACAGTCAACTTGGTGTTCAGAGAAATCGCCATCAACGCTCACAAGTAATTGGGGTGGCCTCTAATGGAGACCTAAGGAAATATTTGCCAACATCTTATTTCGTTCCAATGTGAGCCTCCTTTTGCGTGTATGCTCTCTGAACTAACTCTGATCTGAGTTTGAACTTTTTTTGACACAGTTCTTCAGATTATTCAATTCTCAACTGAGTTTGGGTTTTTACAGGGTGGTGGAGATGGTATGACCACATTTGAAATGGTAGCCATGTGCCATTGCCATATTGGAACTAAGTGAATGAAATGAAGCGTATTTTGTAGCACAAACGTGGAAGTTATTGGACATAAGGTAATCCAATATTATCACTTGTGGAAGATAACGTTTTGTGAATGCCCTCCTCGACCGCCGGGCAAGCAATAATTTTCGAATGGTTGCCCTCAATATTTTTTGGCAGGTCCATTGGAGTCAACAAAAACGGAAATGTAAGTGAAAAATAGGCGAAAAACTCTATTTTTACAGTTTTCCAGTAGGTTTTTCGGGGATTTGTAGGGTTTGGTTAAATATGAAAAAAAATCGGGGTCATATTTGGATTCAGCATGAACTTTCCTACAAATCTAGCCCCACTATATATTTTTAGACGAAGTTCGTGATGAACTGAAAATATGCCGTAAAGTTGTAATAAAAAACCATAAAAACCTCGAAAAATCGCCCTATCGGCAAAAACGGACAACAATTTTATCCATGATAAGATGAAGCCGGCAACTTTCAGTCACTTTGTTTTGTAGAGCAGTGAAATTTTACATTATAATATACCTATCATGTCCAACAAACTTCCACATTTTTGGTACGAAATGCGCTTCATTTTAATCTCCTAGTTTCATTATTTAGCATATGGCAACTATTCCAAATGTGGTAATTACATCTAAGCCATCTTCTGCCACTGACAACTTTAAGGATCTCCTTAGGGAGAAGAACTGTGAGGTGAGGCTCAAGCCCAGTGTGCCATTTCTGGGTTTGTAATTATATTTTGTCGTTCAAGTCACTCCTGACAATGCCAAGGCTTCCTAACATCTGAAAATCAGTCGAAATTCGTGACTTTCATTTCAGGCGCAGTCGGGTGGTCGTTTCATCTTCTTCGGGTAGCCAAACTTGTAACCCTCCCAAGCGACTAAATTAATATTCATGTTGTATCCAAGAAATTTTCATTTCATCCAGTTTTCGTTGCTACTTTTACTTCCAAAAGAGTTTTATTAGGGCACCTAAATAGCCCTGTAATGTATTCAGGTGACGTACACTCTGTCAAGACCGTGTCAAGATACCTCAAGGAAAAAGTCATCGCTCGTAGAAATCGCCTGAAACCCCCTTGAAAGGATACGAACCTTCTTCACCGAGTCCGTTTTATTACTGTTTCCGCACCGAGTTTTTCTTATCTGGCTCAAGTTGAAACGTCGAGAGAGCACGAAAACGTCCGGATTTTACTGCTTTCCGACTATCTCAACTCCGAACTGCAGACTTTTCAACGACTGAGATGCGATGAGCGTAATAAATTTTTCCTTTCTCGGGGTGTTTTCATTTCGTTTCACGCTGTCAGGAGCTGTCTAATCATCCCCTTAGTAAACTGTGAGTGGTAGTCACACTTTTTTTTTCAAAATTGGTCGTAGTTAAATATCACAGAAAACTTTACCGGGGGCAGAATGGAAATACATTAAGGAAGACAATGTTGAATAATCACAATATTATAATAAATAATAAAGTTGGGATGTCATTGCAGTTCTATACGCGGATGACCTTCGTTTGATGTCTTACAGCTATACATATTTGTATATTGAATACAATGTATATTGAAATGAAGAAAGTCCTCCACTGCAAGGAAAAATCCCTGCAAGTAAGCCAGTCCAAGTCCAGTGTGCTAATCTTCAGGAGGAACAGCAGCTACAAGTTCTTGGGAATGAAATTTGTTACATCTGGGCGTTTTGTACAACATGCAAAACCCGTGCATTGCTCCCTATGTTGCATAGAGCCCGTGGTGCTTCGTTATCTTCATAGAGGGCATTGATAAGCTCGTTGATTTTATCACCCTCTCTATGCCGCTGAATCGTGGGGAGTGTTGCACTGTGGGGGATTAGAATGGGTACAGCTTCGGGCCTATAAATGATTTTTATTTCTACCGATTAGCACGACTGACTACGTCGTCCGTACCGAGTTGGCACTGCCTCGCCTGGCAGTGGGGATGGTTGGCTTAGCGCTAGGTTATTAGCCCCCCCCCCACCGAGGAAGCACCCCCTTTGGGCACCGACAGATTTTCATTTTCGTAATTTCGTGCCAAAGAGTGGAGCTGGGGGGCCAAACTTCTCATTTTTCATCTGTGTTATTTCCTGTACAGCAAATGAGTCGTTTTTCTTTATTTTCAAAACGTTTTTAGTAATTTCGCTCAACAAATGAACCTGATAAAAAAGTGAAAAAATGGTACAACTCATAATTGCCATTTTTTACAAATTGATTGAAATTTTAAACGAAAATTCAAATAAATGGTTTTCCCTCTGCGAAAAACTATTCTAGTATTTTCCTCTTGCATTTTGTTTGACCTAAAACATGATTGTAATGATCAATTAAAAGGTCGGTGCTGTCAGTCACTGTTATTTCTGACCACGGAATAGGTTGTTTGAGCAGTGAGGGTTAAAAGGCTGTTTGCGCAGGTGCGACTTTCCCGAAACCACTTCTGCAAGTTGGGTACACCAGGGTTCACTGTTAAATTTAATAACCAAATTGACTGCCCATTGTGCAACTTCCATGAAGCTGACTCGATATTTCATTTTCTACTTGTCTGCCCGGTTCTTCGACGTCAGCGAACTTGCGCTCTATCCACTTAAATGAAAAAGGAGATTCAATCAAGGAAATCTGTGGGAAATAATGTTAAATAATCACTTCCCTGGGGAATTGCGCGGTGTGACAAAACTCATTCAACTTCCGAGAAGAACATTTTCCACGGTCCCCACCAGATTGCTCTGGGAGCAGTTTTCAAGCAAACTTCCCTTGTTTGTTCATAATGGGATCAGAGGTGAGAGGTCTCTATTGTCCTGAAGTTGAGAAATTATAATAGCTGAACGTGATGTGCAAAAAGTGAAGGAGTTTTTTTCATATTAAAACGTGCGGTGGTTTCATCGACCTCGTCAGAAAAAAGTGTTTAAATCAATGAATCCCTGGTTAGGTCAGATGTACAGCTGAGGGTTGTGGTAAGTGAACGATTCAATCGGCAGGACTCCAAAACCGCGCGCATGATAAACGTTTTGAGCCTAAATAATCATTTAATAACATTTGCAACCACAATACCTAGTGAATAAAAGTGTCATAACATAACTCAATATCTGTGGTCGAGTGGTGGTACCACATGTACTCGCAACTCTGCATTACAATATTAGTTCAGAAAATCCGATTGAGGTGAACATAATAATGATGGTGATTCAATTCGTTATAAAGTTCACATCAAAAGGATCTTCTGAACTGATATTGTAATGCAGAGGAACGATCTGGTGTCACGACTGGACACAGTAGGTGGAGAGGTTTTGAGGGACACAATCCTTGTGTGACTCCTTGGCTGACATTCTGTCCCATATATTTGATAGCAACTTCAACAGTATACATGGTCCTACCTAGATGATTGCAGTTAAGAGCATGTTCCACCTGCAGGTTTGGCCAAAAAGAGATTACAGGAATGACCATTCAATGCGACATCATAAGCGTCGTGGAAAATAAACAATGGCAGCACGAAATCCCCACTGAATTCTGTACTTCTTCGTAGTTCACAGTTCTGCATACTGTCTCAGACCTCCACTTGACCCTCCATCCTCCACAACATTCATTCTCCCAGATGGAGCAGAAGGTCGTGCTTCCCATCTGGTGCAGAATGGCTCTTCGTCGTCCTCGTCAAAGTTTTGGTCAATTATCTCTCTACGGCCCCTACTGTGAGGTAAAGGTAGATGTGGCACCACGAGTTTAAAGCTTGATTACAAAGAGCAGGCGGAGCAAAGGGTTGTCCTGGTCTGTTTGTCCCCAAAACAAGAACTCTGATTTTTTTAAACTACGGCCAATCATTCAATCAACGATAGTCAAAACACAATATGTTATGTGAGTATCTAATAAAAAACATGGATTCCTGACAATCCATAGATAGCTTCATGTTTCAGCAGCAAAACGTTAACGGCACAACAAAGATCTGTTTCTTTCAACATCTGATTCAAAACTATACCTGACATGAGGAGTCTAGATTCTCTGAAGCCTTATCTCTCTGTGGAAAATACTACGATTCTCCCAATATTGTTTAAAACCTTTCTGTTTCTCGCCATGTCGTTTTGTGTGACTTATAGGGGTTTCTTGATCTGAAAACACAACACGAATTAACAACGAGTTTCTTGCGGTGCCCATGCAATAAATCGATTTCGGACTTGGCGTGCAAAGCAGGTTGAAGCAGGTGCCTCAGAACTGTCATTAAGTTTAATTTGGATCCATGAAAGTCTTCCACCTTCAACGTGAACGATGCCGGCAAAATCAATAAGCATAGAGAGGTGAAGGTCAGTTAAAGAATCCTTCAAGTTCTTGTCCATCTGAAAAAGCGTAGGTAACAATATTCTCGGGTGTAGGAAAAATGAAAATAAAAAGTTGCGCACTTCCCACTGCTCTTCCTGGACCACTGCTCTGACCTACGTGTTTGTAAAGGTTTTCCAAAAGGCACTTTAAAAAAAAGTTGTTACAATTATTTTAAAATAAAATTAAAAAAATTAAATTAGAAAAATTTGAATTTGAATTCTAAACTTGAATGTATCCATAATTTTACGTTCTCAAAGAGTGCCATTTCCGTTTTCAAATTTACATTCGACCGAGAACTGCAGTAGGTAGTAGTTTCGATTTTAATTTGCCCGATAGCAGTGCGATCTATTCAGAGAAATTTTCTTATTAAATTCCGGTCAGATTGGCCTCAACAGATGAAAGGTAGTCCGAAAATCAGAAATAGTCATTAACGCCAGTCATTCACCATCTACCACGTTTCTTCATAACCTCACCGGCCGTTCTCACATCCCAAATCGCCACGATAAAAGTTCGGCACTATTAACACTGTTTGCGGTCTCGACGATGCCTTGATGCTGGTCGGGAAGATGGATGATGCCCCCAGGAGCGATGTCTTCTCGATGCGCGCGGGCAATTCAAATCTTCAAGGCATGGGGTTTTCCACATGCTACAGTGTCACCTGACACTGAAAAGTTGTCAGATTGTTTCACTTTGGGAATTTATGGGTAATTTTCCCCTCTATACCCTCCCAAAACCACCCTTAAAGTAGTCCGATTCTGCCCATCTACGAACTTAGCCTCTTGACTGCCAAGACAGATTTTTGTGTAAATTTGATCTTTTTATCTCAATCGAAAGAATTGAGATATCTGTCAATTGAGATAAAAAGTTCAAATTTGGTCTGAACGGATTTTGGTTTAGAAAAGTTTTGGAAATTCGAGTTTTAAAATTTTTGGATCGAGAACAATAGCTTCCTTTTTCACGAAAATTCGCTAATTATTGCGTTTCTTCGTGTTTGTGCCAAATGTACTATAAATAGATATATTAAAATGCAAATTTTATTTAATTTTCGAGTATTAAATTATCATAGTTCGAACCAGCGTTTTAAACCAGTGACACCATAAATGATATTCAATGTGACAACACTTATTTATAAATTGATTAGAAACAAGTTCTGTACAGCGAAGAGTTCGAATTTGATAACGGTCCGAGGTTTTTACTGCGGTGTATTTAACGAAATAATTACCTAGCGTAGAACGCACTCACTGTTATGTAATGTGGGAGAATGAGGATTTACTGCGATTATTATGGTTTTCTATCCTCGATGTATGATGTAAACTTGATTTACATAAAGTCAATTTATTTGTTTTAACTTTCAACATAACTATGCTAAATCACATTTCCCATCAGTCGATATTGTATTTTATTAAATAACAATCCCACTCTCTTCATGGCTCTTACAGCCGTTTTGCCCTTATATTTATAGCTCTTCAAAGCTTAACGTTATTAGCTCCCCTGGCTATGACACAATGGATTCCGAATTGCCGAATTAACTTAACGAACAATTCGGTCAATAATCAGGGAATTCGGTAGAAAATCAGCTACTGCTCGCCTTGAGGTCCAATATTCATCGTCGTCTATCGACTCGAGTTGGAATTTTGAAGCAGTTGCAATAGGTAGCGTATTTTCATTGAGAGCTTTCTAGAAATGTGGACTCACATTAAACTGATTTTCAATCTTCAGTAATAAAGTGGATAAATAGTTGAGTTTGCAACCTGTATAATTATACAATTTATCCATTAATTTTAATTAAATGTTTTAAAAAACGGCTGACAATTACCATCTAGGACGCCCTTACGCTTATTCGAATTTGTGTTAATTTACGTAAATGCTATTTACCTACAGTTAAACAGGGGGGACAGTAGTACTTTGTGAGACGGTAGTTGCCATTGTTCTCCGAATACGACGGGAACAAAGGTATTTGGTCCTCATTCAATTAGAGAAATATTTGTCTTTAATTCCGCTCTGCCCCTTGTGAAATCTTCAATGGACTTTGCGGGTGTAATTATGTTCTTTTATACGGAACGAGGGAGTTATTCAAAGTTCTCACTTTATGTCACTCTCGGATCAAATATTCTCGTAACAATGTTAACAGTGACTTTCAATTTCCAAAGGAATGGAGGAGTAACAGAGATCTAGGCTGTTCCAAAGGAAACTCATAAATTCCTTAATTTCCCCTTAACTTCGTTGATTGTGTAGTGACCTAATCATTTATTTAGTGTACGCCTTTATATTGACAAGATTGAAATAATTAGACCTTTGAATAAAAAGTGTGCATTCTGGCTTTCAACCAATTAAGTCAGACAGGAAATCACCTTGGGCCTGTCTTAACCCTAGGAGTGCATTGGGGGGTCGATTCTGACCCCACAGTTTAAAAAAAATGTCCAGCTCACAGGGATATTTTGTATTTCAAGTACTTAGTGAGACCCTGAACCAATTTTCAAAGTCAGTAGTACATTCGAGTCGTTGTAGCGAATTTTCAAACTACGAGTGGGACACTCCTGACCCAACAGAGCACTAGATGTGAACGTTTTTGTTCGGTGGGGGACCAATCGACACCAGGGTGACTCATGGAATTCCTGACAAAAGTAAGTTGTTATACGCATTTGTTACCCTCATATTTCTTCTTGTTTGGTATTTCCTAGTAGGTACCTCGTGAGTTGTTTTACTTTCTCGCCATTAAGTAGCCTTCCCAGAAGGTCTTGCTTGAACTAGTATGCTCGGTAATAATTGCAAACGTTAGCGTCTCACAGGGTCAATTGGAGGTAGTAGTTGTTCCCTAATTTGCCTAGTGGTGCGCTATACAAATATCAACCATTCAACCTGCTTTCATTTTACATCTGTTGGGACAATCAAGGGCAGATTAATTAGAAAACAGAAGAATTATCGATAAAAATGAAAGGCAAAGGAGAATTAAATCGGTGCTGTAGAGGATGACCCTTCAAATGCCCGAGCACAGTTCACTTTCACTTCACATCAGTTCTTCACAGTTCCTCTTATCTTATCTTACAGTAAATAAAAATATACCTACTCATCTGTTGGCGTAAAAAGCCGTTGCACACACTTTATTTGAAAACTTCTCCATGTAACCAGCATAATATGCTGGTTACAGTGAGAAGTTTCCAAATTATTATTCCATCATATTATGATGGAGACTCAAGGTTGGATTATGGAATACATAGATTAATCTAGGTATTCCATAATCCAACCTTGAGTACATGATGTAAAATCACAAATTCCGAAGAAAAAAACTTCAATAATCACTAAATTCTAATTTTGAACACCTGCCGAAAATGATGGAGCCATGTAATAGCGTATTTCCTTTTCAAATGAAGGGAAGTCAGGATTCAATTCCGATTACAGAAGCATATTGTGAGTATTAACCATGTTCATGCTCAAACATTTACGTGAACGATACGTAGATATATCCTGGATTTCGATTACATTACAGTATGATGGTTCGAAGGTCACGCCAATCCCATAACTCCCTCGTGCAGGATTCATCATCGGTTCAGTAGAGCATCTCTGACGCCGCGCAATAATTGATCGCTTTCAGCCCGCAGCCACGACCGGCCGCTCTTCGGCGTTCCGTGTATAGAACTATAGAACCGTTTGAGAATAGAACCCGACGATTATCCTGGATAATCGACTACCGTTTATTACGTCACTTTTGATCCAGTCGTCCTGATATTACACGATCACTCGAGCCGGTAGAATTCGATTGAAGGATGAAGAACGGAGTGTATAATCACCGGAACGGTGCACAATTAAGTACTGGAATTGCTTAGCTTTGCCACGAGGAGGTGACGCAAACTCATAGAATTCAGAAGCGCTCCCAAGTGTCTCATTTCAAAAGTGTATCATTTCACTAACCTTCAATGATTAGTGTGGTCGCATCTTCAATTTCCAAGTAATTAGATATCAATTAGATATCAATTCTTCCTATTGAATTTGAAAGCAATAAACTAGGAACATACGGTTTAAATAACTGAAAACCTTCAATTTAGCTCGAAGAGGTTCGGAAATTCTATAAAATAATGGATAGCACTTTGTGCTCGAAACGCTATTGCCAGTGTGATATTCTTTGATGGATATAGTACGTTTTGAACCAAAACAGGTGGAAGTGATCCTTCATGAGGGGAATTTTCAGCTTCGTTTTCCAAGTAGATGCAGTACTTTTAGCTCCAATCTGATTGCATTTTTGTGTAGAACTCGGTCCCAAAAACCTACTGGACGGTAATAAATTCATTTTGACAAAAATGGTCTTTAGTAACTTTTGGAAACAAGCTCCTCAATTAGAGATTTATTAATTTTTCCTGATGCAGAAACACAAGCACGGTCATCAGGAACCGCACTAAATTCAAACTCACCCCTCCCCCCCTCCCCACCACACACCACCTAATTATCTTACCCTAAAAATGAAAAAGGGACTTAGCTAGATCACATTTATTGTCATCTAGAATGAATCTAGCTATAGCACTTATAAGATCACTTTGGATGTCAGGGCAGGTCCCTTTAAAAATGGTTGCCGCATTCAAACCATCTTCCAATAGATGGTCGTAATCTTTCAGGAAATTTAATAACTCGAAGTAATTCCCTTTATCAAGATAAGAGGCTGCTGTTCCCATTTAGCCAAGAAAACAATGCAGTCAGCAAGCCAAACCATAATCGCTTTTTTACGTTCTTCTTATGAAGAGAGATTTGCGCGGTTTGTTGCACATCCAACAAAAGATTAATGCGAGGGCTCTATTGTACTTACGGTTACGAGCCCTTAAATCTGGCACCTGTGGAATTTTTCGCTAAGATTTCGCGAACTGACCGACTTATCGTTTATTTTAGGAAGATAAAAACTAAACGAACAACTATTAACTATGAACAATCAAACCACAGCATGGATATTAACAATCGGTAGATATTATCAATCCTCCGACCTCAGCGTTCCAGAGAAAGCGATACACGCACATTACAACTGGAACCGCTAGCCGCCTGCGCTGCCCCACCCTGTGGTAACATGCTCAGCATACATACTCATACGTGCACGCTTATACGCGTATACACAGACACACCGTCAGAGTATTACACGCGCAATGATTAAAAATGGAGATATGTAGTAGAGAAAACGTTCCAGTCATGCAGCATGATCGTATGAGCACATTTTCGAAGCAGTAAGTATTCGTACGAATAAGTAGGTTCCTAAAACCGGAGTAGTTTTACTCAAAAAAAGATTTGGGGTGGAAGGGGCAGAAGAGAAGGTTACAGAGAATACATACAGACATACACACACGCTGTAGGGTGACGTCATAGGTACCCGCTAGAATCTCGCGGTTCATTCTTCCTGGCTTCAGTCATCCCATTCATAGGCATTGGTAATTCGTGATTCAAAGCAACCATCAAAGGTAGGTAAGTGTAGGTAGCTGTAGGTAACTGTGGCAAAATTATTGGGCGATTCAAATTTTCAATTGAATGTTTTACTAATGATTTAATATTTTGTTACTCTTAATAAATTTTTTCATCATTCAACTTCTATCTACATTCTTCATTTCTTGTAGAGAAGCGCCGCTTCCTGCGCTTCCCCTGACGCTACGCCCCAGACTGTCATGAAACCTTTTCCGGCTCAAAAAGTGTACAATGACGTTTTAGCCGAAGAGAATTCTGAAGGATCAACACGGTAGAAAAAATCATAGCCCTTAATATAAGTATTTATCTGTCATGTGCAATTACTGGGATCATGTCAAACACTGGCTCCTCCACCGTACGCCATTTGTTCCTCAAATTATTGCAGTCAAAATAAAAATTAATACACCATTGCAATGTTGAGATCCAAGGAATGAGAGAAGCAGGATTGAGGGTGGATGTTGAGATTGTTGGTATCAGTAATGACACCAGTCACAAAATAAGGGTTTGGTATCGTTCTTCGTGGAAACACGTCAATATTGAAAGGGAAGGTGGTGAAAGTAAACCGTGACTAGTACTTCATCCGTGGGCTTCGTGCAATTCAAACTCCAACAAATATCCAAAGTTGTTCTCTTCGTTACTCATCGCCTCGCCCCCTTCAGCCAAGAGGTGTTCGCCCAACAGCTACGTGAGTCCTATCTGACATCACGTGTCCAAGCACTAATCACGCTCGAGATATCATTACTCCGGTGATCTCACGGAAACCGGTTTATTCCACCCATCGAGTTTTAATTCGATGATTCCAGTAGATAAGGCCGTTGGGCGTACGTCAAGACGGCCATGGCACCGACACTGGCGCCACTGATAGGTACCATTAATGAGACCATGAAAAGTATGTGTACATTTTGGAATGCATTATATAACAACTGTGAGAGCATCAGATCATTGCTTCAAATCAGATCGTAAATTCTACTTGTTCAATTGATTGATTGATTGAATATTTGTATTGATCTGCCCAGCATTAGGCCTACTGGCCCACTCTTCCTGCTGAACAGAAGTAACATAGTACATAGCTTAATGCCTACATCATTTAGTCAGGTTAGAGCAAAAGTATAAATAAAAATTTTATTTTTTATTTAATAAAAGGACGACAGCACGAGTGACAAGTAAGCCAATTTCAAGCGTTCTATTTAACATGGTAGAGCAGAATGGAGTAGAGGTTGGAAATATGCTGATCCCACAACAGTGACGAGTCCATCACAACCTCAAGGTGTCTATACTGGGAAACCTTTCCAAGTTGTTCACAGGGCATACGTAGTACGCAGGAATGAATAGTTAGAGCAACCAACCATTTATCCTACCCAGTTGCCCCTGCATCTCCTCGAGCAATACTTCAGCAGAGGGTGACAAGGAATTCCTTGTCTTAAAGTATGCGATCGATACAAATAAGAAAAAGTACAGGCCCAAGAATGCTCCCTTGATTCACACCATACTCGATTGGCTTTGTCACGCTATTCCCCATTGCAACATACTGAGATCGCTCAAATATGTAACTGGCAAACCACTCAAGACCCCCCTCCCCCACCGCTTTCTCTTCTGGAGAAAGGCTGAGATAGTAAACAGTACAATCCCTTTAATAACAGGTCGCACTACATTTTCCCATTTTCTCATCACTGATCGTCACTCATTATCTATTCTGTTCTGTGTACAATAATAATAATTACCAGTAAAGAGGTAAAATATGGGATGTTCCTGTTCACCTAATGATTATGGTTCTTCCCGGGTGATTAGCTTTGTGATGGGTCTCGGCAATATTCCAACTGAATTCCTGGCCAACCTTCATAACTCACGGGTTATTACGATCGTACCTTAATACTTCAGCAATAATTCACATCAAGAAGCACCTACCGACAATTATCCGATATGACATTCTTTCCGTTTTCATGAAAAGTACCTCAGGATAAGGGAAACACCAAACCGTTGGTTGATTCAATGTTGTATTCAAAGTAACTTTGGACACTGACTAATGGACTAAGTAACTAATGGATACTGAAGAGAATAACAGTTACTGTCAACCTTGTCAGCGTCCATTGCTTCCCACTCTGCTGGTGAATTTGGTGGCTTAGGGACTGGAATCTCTGGGGCACTAGGTACGAAGTGGGATTAGGGTTTTTTGTTAAAAAAAAAAAAAATAAATAAAATGAAATAAAATACCAATAAAATAAAATAAAACGTTCACGATGGTTTGGCACCAAGTGCCAGTGAGTTTTCTTCTACTTGAAGTCCTTTAGACCATATCCGTAACTTCTCTACACAAACCAACCATACTTGATGAGGAGCCCATGATTTGTCTGGATCACCGAGCCGTAGCCTTAGCTACTCCAAAATAGCTTTTTGACGACATTTTCATAGGTTCAAACTCGCAAAATAAGAATTTGCAGAGATTTTAAGTAAATACCTATATTATATTTACTTAAAATCTCTGCAAATTCTTGACAAAAATGTTTTTTCTTTGGTCGATTCTAATGGTTCATTATCAGAGATGATAAAAAAAACACGTTTGGAGAGTTCTTAGTTATTATTATTATTATCCCATGGTACAATTGTATTCATAGTACAACGGCTCCCCTTACGAGAGGGCATTTAGCGCGAAAGAAAACAGCAGATAAAACAGTGAATCAAAGAAAAATATTCAAAATGAAAAATAAACTGGTATAATATAACTCTCATTTACATTCTTTTCCTTCTTCTCTTTCTCATTGTTTAACGTTTTCAGGTCACTTGTACCTCCAATAGTTTGAAACATTCCGTTATCAGATTAGAGCAGATGAACCGCGAAGAACATCTCAAGTAACAACCACGTTTCTTCATGTTTAAAGTGCTCCACATTGAGAACGGGATAAAATACCGCAGTTCTGATTTCACCATCGTGTTCAGCGTAAAAAAAACCTTTGGCATGAGGTGTCACTTGTCAGACGGTTTCATTTTGGGAATTTGTGGGTAATTATTCCCCTCTAAAACACCCGAGAAACCACCCTTAAAGTGGCTTTTCTCTTCCCATCTACGAACTTGGCATTTGAATTGCCAGGACGGATTTTTTGTGCAAATTTGAACTTTGGATCTTAATTCTAACGAGAAATTTTGGATCTTAATTTCTAACGAGACATTTTGGATCTTAAGTCTAACGAGAAATTTTGGATCTTAATTTCGTCAGGAATGACAAAAGGTTTGAAAGGTTTTCGCAAATTCTAGTTTTAAAGATTTTGGACCACGAACAATAGCTTCTCCCTTTTCTTCAAAAATTCGCAAAAATGGAGTCAAAAGTTGGGTGAGGTAGCAGAGAATTGTGTTCGTCTCGTGAAATACGGAAGCACTATCTTGTAGTCATTTTTGGTTTCAACACACTAAAAAACTGCAAGTCGAGGTGGAATTGTGCAAAATTTTCTTTGGACGCTGGACCGTGTTACTTATAGTATACCTAGTCGAGTACAAAGTTTCTTGTTTTTAGTCGCTGAAGGTTCTACACAGCCATGATAAGGTTTGGGAATGGACATACATGCACACTATAAAGACGCTGATATCTTGTAGAATATCACTTATCATGACTCAATATAGTGTTGAAAATAATAGCCATGCATGTTTGTTAGCTCAACATTGACGTGAGGGTGTAAATTGATGACAGAAGTAATTAGATTGCAACATATACCAGGGTTAAGTATACACTTAGGGGATTCGCAGCCAACTTTCTTGACGAAGAGTTCGGAAACTTAAACTTGAAAATAACTCGGTAAAGATCCATTTGATTACAAATGGAAATCACCCGTTTCCCAACACCGTACGAGAGTTATGTCGTCACGTGAGTTTAAAACGAACTCCGTTACCTCTTTCGCGTAACTTTGGCGTCCCCAACCATCCTATTTCCTCTCTCGCTAGTCTCCAACGAGCTAATGCCTTCTAACTTTATAATGGAAGTATTTTCGTATAGAGGTGACCGTCGTGTCTTTCCCACCCGTTAATATTGCCAAGCTCCATTTACCTTGGGGTGGCACAAGTTTTATGGAATACCTCTTCGCCTCTACACATTAATCCGCGTCGTTTCAAACTAAATACAACACGACGTTACGTTGTAACCACTTTGGTTCACCACGCCCGAGGGGTTCGCTCAGGAGATGCCCGCATAAATCCTCTTGGTTAACCGAACTTCGATGTTAATCAATATGTACTTGGAGGAAACCGAAAAAAAAAAACTTGTAACAAACGTCGGTACGTATTTTTGAGTGAATTTAAGAAGAAAAGTGAGCTATTGTTCACAGTCCGAAATTTTTAAAACTTGAATTTCCGAAAAGTTATTATACTTACCAAAATGTTTCACACAAACCTGAATCCACTGCCAAAAGACCCAAAAATGTATATCTATATAAAAGGCGTTCAGGATCAAAAGCGGGTAACTCCACAATTTCAAACAATGATTTTTTCACAATTTTGTCACGTTCAGTAAAGCCATATTAATAATATTAATAGTTATATTAATAATAATTTATATTATTAATTATTGTGAATATAACTATTATTTACCTATTATTAATGAGGTTTTACTGAACTTGCCAAAACTGTGAACAAATAAATTTTTAAAATTTTGGAGTTATCCACTATTGATTCTGAACGCCTCATATATTTATATATGGATAAAAAGTTAAATTTGCACAAAAAATCCATCCTGGCAATCGAAAGGATAAGTTCGGAGATGGGCAGAATTGATCCACTCCAAGGGGGGTTTTGGAGTTGTAGGGTGAAAAATTACCCATGAATTCCCAAAATGAAACAGTTTAACTGGTGACGAATTTTAAATGATTTTTTACGCTCAGCACGATGGTAGAGTCAGAATAGCGATATCTCATTCCGTTCTCAAACTGAACCACTTTGAAGATGAAGAAACGTGGTTGATACTTGAGATGTTCTACATGGTTAGTCTGCTCTAATCTGATAACGTAATTCTGACTTCACCATCTTGTTTAGCGTTGATAAATCTATAAACTCAGGAGTATAATGGAGACATTTTACATAAAACCAGATATTCCTTAAAAAATTCGCTCGTATAGCCATGCCACATGACTGGATTTTTTATAATATAACTTCATAACTGAATTTATTTTGGTGACCCAGTGGATTAGCTCTTGGTCTCGCACTGTGAGGAGCCTTGAGCGAAATGATTGAAACAAATTCATATCCTCCTCAGAGGACGGTCGATTACGTCCGTGCAGGCAGGCAGTTAGAAGAAAAGCCCCCGTTGCAATAACTAGGTCCGGAAACTAGTAGATTTTATTACCACCTCATAAGCAGCGCAAGGTTTCAATAGCAGATTCTCAGGGTGAGCTGAATTTGGATGACGTCATTGGACGATGCGGGGTGTGGAACCTTAGATGAGGGGTGAGGTGGTGATCTAAGAGGGGGCGGTGTTAAAGGTGGTGGGGAGAAGTGGGGATCCAATCAAAAAGTAATTGAAAAGAGAGGAGGTATTTAGGTACGCCCCATTGAAGGGGGATGTTGACGTATGTTGGACGTGGTGAGGGGGGGATGACGTAGAACTGGACATTACGGGAGGGGGGGGGGAAGAGGTACGGATCGTGCGGTGGTTAGGTGTGTTTCCAGAATTTGGAGACGTCAGTGGACGGTGTGGGGGGTGGGTGTTGGAAGGGAGATCAGGAAGACAAAGGAGCAGAGGGTGAGGTAGTGACTGGCGATTGGTTACGTAAAGTTCGTTGCACTTTTTGAAGGTCAAGGACTACCTCGACCGACGAGAGACGACTTCTAATTAATATTCACATAAAAAAGCGCAGTTTATATCGCGAGCCGTTATCATAAGAAAATCCAAAATGATTGGCTCACCCCTCTGCTGGAACAAAACTCCCCAACCCCCTCTGACGTCAACCACTTCACCTCTTGCAGTCCTTCCACCCCTCGCATGGTCTATACTACCATCTTCACCATCCACGCTGTGACGTTAGGGCTCCAGAATCATAGAAATGACACTACTGACGATGCATGGATGCTCGTCGGGAGGATGTATGATGCCCCCAGGAGCGATGTCTTCTCAATGTGCGCGGGCAATTCAAATCTTCAAGGCATGGGGTTTTCCACATGCTACACAAACTGTGGTAGCCCAAACAAAAAGAAGCTCTACTTTTACTTCTACGGAAAAAAGGCAATAATTAGTATTTACAGGAATTTTGAGAATATCCAGAATGAACTGGATACTCCTAAATATTATTTAGGAGTATCCAGTTCATTTTGGAGTATCTAATAATTTCCCCTTTTGGGAAAATCTAGGTATAATTGGTACTTACATGACTTTACTGTTACGATGCTGTTGTCGTGCAGAAGTCATGTTTTACAATGAGCTGTGATTTTCTTGTGATGAAAGTGCCTCCCTAGTCAGGAGAAGAAGTAGTCACCACTCAGATTAAGAATTAGAGATTAGGGTCGCAGTAGTCCCTAGATTTTTTGAAGTCACGCAGATAAGTATTATTTTTTACACTTAATGAAGAGTTAATTAGGTAGGTACCTACGTTTTTATATCAATAATTTTCATTTTTATATCAATAGTTTCGCCCAATAATTACTCATTAAAAAAATAATGGTATAGAAAGGTTCCCCCTCTGGTAACCCTCTGGAAATCCATAAAAGAGTTTCTATGAATTTGATGATTAGTGTAAAATTTATGAAATTGGATGACGTTGGAAACTTTAATCGGCTCTCCTGAACAATAACTTTTCTTGAGTCCGGCCTTGTTCGAGACCAGCGATATAATTTAAGAAAAAATCTTGAATTCAACCTATTTGAAGCCTGAAATATTTCAGATAATCTCTGGGTAGTTATCAAGTGTAGGACATTGAATTGCTATTTTTCTTACCGTCCACCCCGTCAGTTGGCTAAAGAACCAGCGGAGAACAACAGAGCATCCCGAAATTCGAGCACCACCCCATTTTGTTCAGTATGTCCAAGAGTTGATGGAAACCAAAGTTTAGAACGTAACAGGATACATCGCCGATTCAAATGAGAGATTCTTGTAGTAGGTACTCAAGAGGCATTGAATCAACCGATTAAATCAGTTACGTTTCTGTTTATGACTGAGCTATTGAGGCTATTGGAGACCACTAAATGAATTATTGATCATGGTTATTGAATATATGAATAATTACTAACAACTAGCTGGGTAACCCGATGCTTTATGCCCGATATTAGAACAGCGTAGGAAACGTGTCTGTTATAATGCTTTGCCAGTGCACAGATTCGCGGTGTTCGATGTTAAATACTGACGCTTCGAAGATAAACCACTTGGTGGGTAATAATCGCATTGTGTATTGGGACCCTTGCTATTTTTGTTGTTTATGAATGATATTGGAGACATTTTCCTGAATGTAAACTTCTTATTGTTCGCTGACGATTTAAAGATTTTTAGAACTCTAGAAACGGAATCGGATGTGAACGTTTTGCAGACACATCTTTGCTCCCTTCAGCGCTATTGTAGCCAAAATGGGCTATCATTAAATGTTTTCAACTGTTGCACATTTTCTTTAATAAGGGCTCGAGGAGCTTTGATTGAGGCGAACTATGTTGTCGATGGACAGTCTTTTGCTCGGATGTCTGCTGTGAGGGATTTGGGAGTGGTATTGGGAGTGGTATATATATATATATTTTTTAATGCATTTATTTTAAAAATACAATACATAAAATACATAATGCTTAATGCTACTTAATGCTACTCCCCTCTTTAAGCAGAGCTTGTGCTGAGGGGAGGAACAGAACAATGTAGAATAATGGTATCGGGTGCTCTTAGGCAGCTTGGGTTTCTGGCAGCGGGTATGCGCACACTAGAAAATTACGGAATCCTAATACCATACTTATCGTTGGTTAGGAGCCGCCTTGAGTTCGCATCAGTGGCCTGGAATCCCTATCATAAAGCCCACTCCGACGCTATTGAAAAGGTACAACACAAAGAGCTTAAACTTCTTTATTAGGTAATAGATTTGGTGATTCATCAATGAGAGGTGCTCTAAATTTAAATTCACTAGCCGATCATCGGAAAGTATTCTATGATAAAATTTAATGGTTTCGACGCAGGGCCGTAGCGAGAAGAAAAACCAGTGAAGGGGGGGGGGGGGATCCAAATTTCCCCAACTCCACCAGCAACGTTTCCCAACTTTCAAAAAATGAAAACCAAGAGATTGGTTCCTATATAGATATATAGTATAATAAATTATAAGATATTATAAGAAAATAATATTATATAACAAATAATAATAATATATCAACTAATATTATAATGTAATATGATTTAATATATTATAAGAAAATAAATGTATTTATTTTCTTACTTAGGTAGTCTAAGATTGGCTGAATGCTTATGCCCGATAGGAAAATTCAGTTCTTTTATGTTTTTACTACTATTTAATACCATTACAGGTACAGGTATTAATACCATACATTTAATACCTGTACCTTACATTTAACCGTCAAACTTGTTAAAACTACATCTAATTTATTATCTATTTTTTTTTTTTTTTTATATTCTTAGGAACGTTAACACAGAACTTATTGATCTTTGAGAGGCGTGTCGATGGACACATACCTCTCGCCACGTTCCGAGTGAATTAGACTTTGTCTACTTATATTGCATGTGAGCAAAACTATAATGTACACTGTACAAATAAAGTTTATTATTAAAAAAAAAACTACTATTTGTGTCTATCTTCACAGGTTGGGAATTTTGAAAAATCTTCATTCAAAATTTTGAGTAATCCAAGTTGGGATAATACAAGCAGGACTGTTCCCTACTTGAGAGAAATCAAACATTTCAGAGTATGGTAATTCCAAGTTATGCATGTTGGATTATCCAAACCTTCTCCCGGGTCTTTCCCTTTTCTTATTCCCACTCCCTTTTTTCTCACATTTCCATTGTTGGTTTATTATCTTCGATAATGAACCATTGGAATCGCCCAAAGAAAAAATTTTCACTATTATTTTGTCTATCTTCACAGCCCGAAATTTCCCAACTTTTCCAAAATAACAGGTCCGGAATATAATAAATTCCATATTCCATATTATGTAATTGGAAATTTCTGAGTAAATGGGATTTTATCCCGTTTCCTAAAATAAATCAAGATCGGTGTGTCAGTGCTCAAAACAGATCGGTCCTATTGTTCGAGCTGCTCGTTTGCCTTCCGCCCGATCAACGAACACGACCGTGCAAAATCTTTCACATCCAACGTTATTTTTAGAAATTTGTTTTTATTTTACCGACACGGCAGCTACAAAAGAGTCATTGATTATAGATTAGGGCCGACTACAGGTCATGCCGTGATAACCCCATGTCCTTATTGACTGGTCGCACGCTATCTCATCGTTTCAGTTGATCGCCTTTCTCTCCCAGACGGGGGAGAAGTCCCGTGTATACTATTTCCGCCGTCAAGTTCCCTTTCTGATGGTGCCAAGTCAATAAATGTTGAGGGGAGGCGATGATAATGAATACCCCGTTCTAACCCCACAAATCCCCTTCGGCCTGAATCAATGTTGACGTAGAGTGTCGAGCGAACCTACAGAAATGTAATAGGTTGTCCTGGAAAAATAATAATTAACAATTATTGTTAACTCGGACATGGATAATTACTAACCAATATGTTCGGCTAGTCTTCATGATTAAGAGAAAAAAATTCCCACTCGCGCCCAGGAGCAATATCGTAGACATCCTGGAAAAACTGGAGATTTCCTGCGAAAGTTTTAGTTTTTGGCCAAAAAAGCAGTTACACAGGCACATGGCGAATAAAGTTATTCTATTCTTTTTAAAGTACATAAAATTGCCTGCAATTTCAGTGGCATTATAACTCTGTAGACTCAGTAGAACCTGAGATAGAGCTCTGCAAAAACAGGCAATGTTTTTCCAAAAAGTTTGATTTTTATGTTACGGTAATTTTCAATTCTCGTACCTGCCAAACTACTGGTCCTCCAAAAATACAATGGGCTGAAAGCTTATTAATTATAACTTCAGACCCCTTATACGAAATGTTAATCGAGTTCCTTAAAATACCCAAGCCAGCACCTAAAAAATCGGTACTGTTGTGAAATCCCAGTTTTTTTTTTAACCAATTTTTCGCTATAACTCCGAAAACATTGGTTCCATTCAGATTTTTGTATGCATTCTAAATCAGATTAATTTTACTATCAGACTCTGTGCATGAAATTTCGAATAAATCCCGGTAAACACCCACGCCAGCACACTAAATGTATTTATTTTGTCAAATTATGACGATTTTTATATGTCTAGTGGGCTGGCGTAGGTATTTTACGGGACTTGATCAACATTTCATAATATGAAATTGGTGAATTTGGTGAATCCTCGTATCTCGACGTTTAAAGATTGAAAATACATTGATACAGATTGAAATGTACAAGGATTCACCACTTCACCATCGATATAATAGTAAAGTGATGAATCCTTGTATTTTCAATCTATTTTCAAAATTTTCAAACGTCGTACAAAATTTTCAAATTTTCAAACGTCGAGATACGAGGATTCGCCATTTTACCGTCGATATGAGGTCTGATAGAAAATTCAATTAACTTTAAGATGAGAAAAAGAAATTTTGAATCAGACAAATATTCTCGGAGTTGTGGCGAAAAATAGGCCCAAAAAATTGGATTTCTAACAGTACTGGTTTTTTGGGGCATGGCCCTTAACTGGCCTTTTTATCTGGCATGGGTATTTTAAGGGACTTGATTAACATTCCACAATATGGAATGTTGGCTAACCTACGGTAAGTCGTACTTCTCTCCGAAAACACATTTGTCGCTATAGCTCCAAACCTCTTCGTCCGATATTGATGGAGTGGCGCCACGGAGTTTGCAGTGGATGGAAATCCATCGCGCCACGACACTCCACTCCAATGTCGTACGGTTTCGACATTCACGTCGCTACATTGACGCGCTATCGTTGACCCGTTTGTCTTTAGAGTCACAGACAACCCCCCGCCACCTTTGTACCCGTCACCTCAAACTGCCACCCCTCCCCATACGTCATCCTTCCCTCCCCATACGTCATCCTTTCCACCCCCCTCTCGGCTTTCTCCTCAACGTCCTGATTGAAAAGTGTCTGGAGCTCGTCTCCAACACCGGATCACTAGCGCCCGTACGAGTTGCGGAATTCTCTCTAATCTACTCCTCGTGATTGATTTGAATCCCACAGACCCCTTCCTGCTAGTGGTGTTGAACTATCGATAGTTTCGGTTTCCGATTGTATCGACGGTTTTTCCAAAAAACTATCGATAGTATCAATAGAATTGAATTCGAAAATGTTTTATTACAATAGATTTAAATTTACACAAAATAGATACCAGTACATTGTACGGCTGTAGCACCTAGCTATGAGCCGGAGTTCGGATCTCCTATTATATAGATTCACCACTAACGATTCACTAAACACTGCTTTAAGCTGTAAAACTGCTTTAAACATATCAACAAGTACAAACGACAATAGACAAAAAACTTGGACAATACCACAATTTTAAAAAATCAATCACTGAACTACCATTCATTCTCACGTACGTATAATTACCCACTTGATCACCAGTCGTTCAACCATTCAAAACGATCCATCAATTCCAAAAATATAGAATCGATATCAGTGAATTTCTCAGTGATGCGTATTTTACATAAGCTGACATAATGTTACGGTAAGCTCACATTCTATTTATGTGCTTGCCTAGTTATTCATACGAAAGGGTTATCTATGTAACTCAATTTGAAGACGATTTTCGTGTTCCTTGGGTATTTTATGAAAATTTCACTACAGTTATTCGTTTCGCGTGAAAAGGAGTCGACCCATGCCGATTTTGAATTTGGTGTCTGTCTGTTTGTCTGTCCTTCAATCAAGCAAAAACGGCTCAATGGATCGAACCGTTCTCCCGTATTTAAATGTTTCCGTGATCAGGGGAAGGACATAGGGGGGTTCACTCCCGGATCCGATGCATAGGGGTGGGGGTTTATAGAAAAGCCGAAATAGAAAAATCTTAAATTCTTCCTTCCCGTGAGACAGATGAATATTATTTTTGGTACCTATTTAAGATTATAAGGGTTTGTAAAGTGACATGTAAGAGGTACAATCCGTAAAGCGACAGGTAAGAGTGGCAGATGGATCCATCCCGAGTTCTGCCCGTCCGGGACAGGTAACAGAGGTAGATGGACACACCCCGAGTTCTGCCCGTCAGCGACGGGACAGACAGATAGTGTACTACTAAATACAAAATTTACTAAAAATATACTACTAAATACAAGGAATAATGGTCAGGAAGCAAGATGTAGGATATTCCGAAATAACTGTTTTTGGAATTTGGCATGAAACATTGGTTAAAATTGGTTGACATTTGGAAGTTATGTATTCTATGAACTTAAATTTTCTACAACTTTGATTGCCAGAGTGTTTTAGAGTGTTTTGATATTATCATTACTTTTCATGCTATAGACGACAGAATGTGGTTAAATGGTACATCAGTGACGGGCCCGACAGCTAGTTATAAGCTATTATTATACCGTTCCATTTGAATTTTTCGAGATAGGAATTTTTCAAAATTTCAAGTTTCAAGAACCATTGTGGGGTTGGTCCAAACCCATAAACCAAATTTCGTATATTTAGCACAACGCCAACTGGAAAAATGCCGCGGACGGAATTTTGGGAGTGTACTTTTTTCATTGGCGATAATGAACCGAAACTGTTCCGTTACTTATGTATCGCTTATCGTGTCGCTTAAAGTCACAGGCAATTATATTAATAATAATTGATATTATAAATTATTGTTAATATAACTATTAATTATTATTAATATGGCTTCACTAAACTTGCCAAAACTGTGAAAAAATAATTTTTTTGAAATTTTGGCGTTATCCTCTTGTACCGACTCGAAAGGCGGACCAACCTGCCGAGAGGATAAGGATGGCAGCACTGCGCGGGTGGCACCACTGCGCGGATCCGCACCGGCCAGCTGACGATTCGAGGTTTTGATATGAGATACCAACACGATGATTTTCCGGTGCTGACGGTACATTGGTATGTCACGGTTGCAACACCCGTGACCTATTTCCGGGGGCTGGACGGCGATTTTACGTGGAACTGCAGTCATTCGATTCCCCGATTCCGATTTGAGAGTACCTAGCGAGACGTGTGCTTGGCGAGTTAGGTTCTTTACAATATATGTTATATTCTTGTGGAATCAATTAGTTCTCATTCCTTACTACCGAGAGTACACCGTTAGTCGGTAGTGTGGTATTTACGTCCTTTCTCCCCTTCGGGGAGAAAGCGCGTAAATACCACACGGTAGTGAAGTAGGTACTAACGCGTGGAAGAATGTAGTATTTGTGTGCTATCTCCTGCACATGAATACTACAAAACTTAGTACACTCTTTTGATCCTGAACGCCTCATTTATGTAGTGAGGGTCAGCTCATGAATGATAGACAATGAATATTACGATACTGCCACGTTCTAACTATTCATTGGCCGCCAGGAGTCCCACTATTTTTCCAATATTCACTGCTCCGTAGGGACTCAAAAGACCCCCCCCCCCTTCCCATCATCATGTTTTCTGGCTAAGATAACGTTATCCGCTTGATATCATGTCATCCGCTTGAGATCACGTTATCTACTTGAGATCTCGTCATCTGCTTGAGATCACGTTATCCGCTTGGGATCTCGTCATTTGCTAGATACCTTAATATCCTCGTCATTTGCTAGATACCTTAATATCCGCGTTGTCCTCCTCCTCCCTCCGATCATAAATTCCAAAATGAAACAGTCTGACAAGTGACACCTCAATTTAAAGGATTATTCACCCTGAACACGATGGTGAAGTCAGAATTTCGATATCTCATTGCGTTCTCAAACTGGAGCACTTTGGAGATGAAGATACGTGTTTGCTACTTGAGATGTTCTTCACGGTTAATCTAATAATCTAATCTAATAACGGGATCAGATATCGTAATTCAGACTTCACCATCGTGTTCAACGTTGAAAAATCTATAAGCCTTTAAACTGAGGTGGTACACGGCAAAAAATTGAAACAACATTTACCTATTATAAAACCAGTAAAATAGAAACCTTTTACATGAAAGCAGTTGTTTCTTCGAAAATTCGCACTTATAGCCATGCTGCATGACTGTGGATTTCTTGTTAGTTTTCCTGCCGTTATATGTCTGAAATTTTTCATATGGTCATTATTTACGAGTACATTACGTGGAAAGAACCGAGGACAGCAGTACGAAGATTTGTTTTGTCTTCGTGTTTTCATCATCGGTCGAAACGCCAGTTTGTTATCCGCCCGTAATTCTGTTGAGGCCATGAAAGGAAGAAGGATCGTGACATAGTCGTGTTTTAGATGAATCGACCCACAAGTTGAAAACCCCACTGCTACAAATCATTCAAACATAAGTTACGATGTTCAATACAGTGGGCGCTAAGGCCGTTCGAAGTCAGCTTTCGGAGACTTATGAACTCACAAGAAGACTTCACATTTTTCCACCTCAAAATTCTTTTGTTGAATTCTTCTTTTGTTAGGCCGTCCATAGGAAGCGCGAAAAGGCGAATTGACGCGAAAGTTCCGTCTCCTTTCAAACACACTGTTTTAACCCTGCAGTGGTATCGTGAATTTCAGTACAGTATTGGTATCCATACGCTTTCCAGGCTGCATGGGTGGTTTTTAAACCCATTTTGATGTTTTTTTTTCCACTTCATTTCATAAATTCATACTCGGATAGATGCGAGATAGCTTTAAAAAAACAAAGGCTGTAGTAACAAATAGTAAATTTATTTTTTCAAAATTTAAAATGAAAAACAAAATTGTTTCACAAATTATTGCAGTAGAAAATACATCTGCATCTAGGTAATCCTATATCACTTCAAGACTACAATAGAAGGAACTGCACATGAGATGTTACAATAATTAGCTCAAGTATTTTTTTGAACAAGGTACAAGGTATTTTTAGAATGACTTGTTCAATAACTAGAGATATAAAGGCACGAAATATAGCACAGAAAAATTCATCTTTTCCCTTGCAGAACAACATAAGTTCAAGGCTACAATAAAAGGAAATGCACAGAAAAATAAAATGTAACTAGCTCTAATATTTTCGGAAAAAGAAAGATTTTCCGACGAAATAATGTCACAATCTAATAAGAAAATATGTTACAAGAATCATCCGGGTCAATCATAAAAGCATCTTCATCAGCTTGTGTCTCAGATTATCTGATTATCAGACTATCTGGAGCTTCAAATCTCGGACGATTTCTTCGTCTGTCGGAAGATTTTTGTCCATGTTTGATACCTGTGAAGAGAAACAATAAGTGATTATTGGTAGGTACTTAAGTGTGTGGCAAACATACAAGCATAAACCCGTTAATGGTATCAATATGTGTGGCATAATGTGTAGTGTTTGTGGATTGCAGTGTTTAAAGGTTCAACTCAAACTGAAACTTTATACCACAATATATCATAATATGATAATATCATATTATGATATATTGTGATTATGATTATGATTATATTATTCCATAATATATATTACCTATATATTATACCATAATATATAATAATATATTATATGTGATATTTATTCCACAATATATTATATTGTGGAATAAAGTTTCATATTATGCTTTTAATAGCATTCTCCCAGGCCTGTCAACGGTTGTCCAGTAATAATGCATCGAGTCCCACAACATCCTCCCCCTTCAAGACAGTTGTCTGCAGACCATGGTCATCAACGGTAGAGGTGAAGATGCGACGACTTCTCGAAGATTGAGGGCATTTACATCGAACGGTACATATACGGTTCTGAGGCGTAGTACCAGGTAGGAAAACGCTGATTACTCACCCCAAGATGACTGCAGAGCGACTGTGCAAATGCAGAGGGGATCTAGAACCTCTTTTCAAGGCATTGTCGAATGGTGGGGGGGGGGGGGGGGGTGATGTCAAAGGTAATACAGAAGGGCATCTGTTTTTCTTCACATCCACGCCTCTAAAGCGTATAAGTACCACTGCAGGGTTAAAATTTAATGAGCCAGCGCAAGCTCCAAGCGCTCCGTTTGCGCAAAGTCAGACGAAAACGGGCGAACGCGAAGAGAATCGAACCAGTTTTTTTTTTTTTTTTCCGCGCGAAGAGGCGAAATGGTTATGGTAGAGGCTATCATTGAATGGATGTAGTCCAAAGTGCCCTTTTTCATCCGCAAATAGTTGAAGAACGACTCATGAGACAAATCCTCCATCAGGTGACGCCATGGCACTCTTCTAACTGTGGCCGTTGTAGGAAAATATTCCTCACCCACTCTTCCCTCATATCCTGTATGTCCGAATGTCTTCCCTTATAAGGAGAATACAAATAAATTTAAATAAATAAATTCTATAATATTCTGTAATAAATTCAAATCGATAATAGAATTCAAGTAAATTTGAACTTGAGAGTCCAAAGCGTATAATTGCCACATATTTGGCAACTACATGTAGAACGACAGAAGGAAAGAAGTAGACTGATCAGTAGATTTGCGTGGTGGATTCGCCTCCAGTGGACGGAGTCAGTTCACGCGAATTTGCCTTTTTGCGCGAAAACGCTTCTACGAGTACTAGACGCTTCTACGGCCTTACGACACCATTTCAATGCTTGTGAACCGTCGAGTCGTCGCTTTAAACAGATGGTCCTTCGAATTTCCACCTCGTACCGCAGGAATATTTCCCGGTTTCCCTCTCAACTCTCCCAACTCGAGGGTCGAACGTTCTAATTAACTAAACATCTCACGCCTCCGCAAATGTACCTGTCGTGGGCGGACGCCTAGTGGGACGTTATGAATCCCGTTGGCGACGGAGGGACTCGCCTCCCGAGTCATCACGAGGGATCCCCGGAACATCCGATACCGGATTACGGCAGACGGTTGGAAGGCGACAGACGGGAAGGGACTGACTTCTGCTCAAATTCTAAATGTACAGTCGATTTTGCGTTGTTTTTATTGCCATTTCAGGAGGTTTTAAAGCAGGAAGCCATATGGGGTTCAGCAAGCGACACCCAAATCCAACGTAATACGAAATACGACTTTGCATTCAGATCTCAATATGCCAAATGTTCCAGAAACTATCAGAAAATATCCTGATAATTATTTCCTACTTCTAGTTACCATTATTCTAGTTCCTGTTCAATCTTGTATGTATGTATTTTTTTCTGTTGAACCATTAAGGTAATGCGTCTGAAGTCGACACGTTAAAGGAAGTTTGAACTTTGAGCTTAACTTTCACGTAGGGAAATAGTTTTTTCTCATTGCAAACCTGTTCATTGTGTATCCAAGATCCTTCCCTCTCTTGAGTACTGACAGTAGTCGACAGGTTTCGTCATTCCATCGTTTTCACTTTTTTCGACTTCCATCTAAATAAAATACAACTGTGAATCGGAACTTGAAAACAGATTAATAAGATGTAACAAAGTAGTTATCAGACTTTTTATTTGCAAACATCTCATTATCAGTCTCAAATTGCAATAAGTACTTAAGTAAGAAGGTATGAAAACTATAGTCGAAAACTCATTGTCAGAAAATTTACATTACAGTTGGGCTTAGGTACCTATTTACATAGTTTTTGACATTTTCATGTCTTTGCTTTGGCACATAAACTGAAACGGGAAAAATGTGTTCCCTTGATTCACCCTTTCCCTCAGATCACGTCAGAACACAAGCGACCGGCGGGCCACTACGTTAGAACCTATGACGCACGAGCGTATGACGTCAGACGTCTGGCAGGAGGCCAGCTAGTACGACAGAGCCTATGACGCACGAGCGTATGACGTCATACGGCTGGCAGGAGGCCGACTAGTACGCCAGAGCCTATGACGCACGAGCTTATGACGTCAGACGGCTGGCAGGATGCCAACTAGTACGTCAGAGCCTATGACGCACGAGCGTATGACGTCAGACGGCTGGCAGGAGACCAACTAGTACGACTGAGCCTATGACGCACGAGCGTATGACGTCAGACGGCTGGCAGGGAGGCCAACTAGTACGTCAGAGCTTATGACGCACGAGCGTATGACGTCAGACGGCTGCCAGGTCGCCAACTAGGACGTCAGAGCGTTATACAACGGTTGGGATACATAAGCAACATAAAGATTGAGTAAACCAGAAAATGTTAGTAGATCCCTTATGCATTGGCATCCATCTGTGTGCGGGTTATCGGTGTATCTCTCACTCTCAGTACAGTGTTTCTGTTTCGGGGTTATCAAACTGAGATAAAAAGTCCCAGTCATGCAGCATGACTAGTATAAGAGTGAATTTTCGAAGAAACTGTACATAAAATCTGTACATCTGTGTGCGGGTTATCGGTGTAACTTCCGGATCCGATGCATAGGAGTGGGGGTTCATAGGGAAGCCGAAATATAAAATCATAAATTCTTCCTTCCCGTGAGACAGATGAATATTAATTTTGGTATTTAAGATTATAAGGGTTTGTAAAGGGACATGTAAGAGGTATAATCCGTAAAGCGACAGGTAAGAGTGCCAGATGGATCCATCCCGAATTCTGTCCGTCCGGGACAGGTAACAGAGGTAGATGGACACACCCCGAGTTCTGCGACGGGCCCGACAGCTAGTTAATAAATAAATTTTAGGCACAAGTAAATATCCTAGCACTCAATAAAAATTAATTATTTATATCTAAATAAGTTTTCATCCCCCCCCCCCCCCCCCACCACCACAAGTTGAATAAAAAGATTACGGTAAGTTCGTCTAGTTTCTTCTTCTCGTACCTTCTTCAATTTGTGAAAGACCTCGTTCTAACGATAATGGAAAAGAGAGTTTGTAGGGCAGTCTGAACAATTTGGAACCAGAATTTCAGTGTTATAATTCGATGTTGTTTACAGGGGGTTGGTTACCTTTAACCGTCTGGTCGACTAACGTCATTAAAGACCCAAAAGAAAAACTTCAAGTGGAGCCTCTGAAAGAAGTGGCGAGAGCACGGAGGCAATCTTGGGACGAGTTCGATCGAACACTCCAAACCGTGACGTCACGCCACTTCAATCGAATGGGGGGATCTGGCACTTGATTGAACCGTAAAAACAAATCGGGACCAACCCCTTTCCACGACTTTAACACTCGTTTGAACCGGAGGTTCCTCTGATCTGTGTGATTTTAAAACGCCCGATGCCGGCTAATGCAATTCACGGCTCGCAAGAAACGGACGTAGAAGATACGGGTAAAAATACGGCGCTGAAAATACCGCTATTGTGAAGGGGGAATCGAAGGTAACGACTGTTTCTCTGAAAGGAAAACGATTTTAATGCCGGAATCAAGAGCCGGTTGATAGGAAATGAATAGAATCGATGAGGTATGCCGTTGTCAATTTAGCCAATCATGCCTACGAGAACTTGTTTGCCGCAGTACGCGATTTCACCGCGACGAGATGAACCGCTCTAAGAAAGACGAGTAATTCCATCGCCCTCCTCAAGGCAACTTCTTATCATCAAGAGCTGAGATTTTCAGTTCATCATCATCATCATCATCACCATCACCGTTCAACTCATCTTTCCTCCACAGATAGCACTATATTTTGGTTTATTATCTTCGATAATGAACCATTGGAATCGCCCAAAGAAAAAATTTTTTTAACCCCCCCTCAAAATTTGTTGGTTTACGTTTCAAGATACGTAGATTCAGAAAATCGAATAAAAAAAAATCCGTCCGTCCGCCGTACGCCGTACGCCGTACGCCGTACGCCGTACGCCGTACGCCGTCCGCGCCACTTTGCCCAGTTAGCGTTGAGTTAAATTTACGAAATTTTTTTTATGGGTTTCGACCAACCCCACAATGGTCCTCGAAACTTTTCATAAGCCTAGGTCAAGGGGAAGGGGTTCAAAACGAATTTTGAAAATTTAAAAATCTCATATCTCGAAAAATTCATATAGAACGGTATGTTTTTTATTTCATATTTAGATAGAGTTTGTTCCGTAGAATTTTTTAAGACCATCCCCAGCTTTGTACGACCAGCCGTTCGTTCACAATGACGGCTCAAAGATTGTGCCTCACAACACGATCGTGACTCAAATTGTTGAAATACAGGTCCATTTTCATACTAACAAGCTCTTTGGAACATCATATGGCTTAAGTGATGTCGAGTTTTTTGTTCTGAAATACGTTTCGTGCTACGGAAATGAAGGTAATTTCGAATGTTTGTTGGTAGGTACTTCTTTTATAGAAAAATTATTACCGACGTATTTAATTTTAGATTTGGATTCTACGTAAAATTCATGCAAATTTTACCTCTTAGATTCGATTTTGAATCGATTCAAAAAATCGATTTTTCGTATCGATTTCCCATCCTTAGTACATACTACTTGCACAGAAGTGGATTTACGTCTGAATTCTAAATTCTACCGATTAATCTGCCTACGGAACAATCGACAAAGTGAAGTGTGCCCTCAAAAGCTCCATTAGACGATGTCTTGGAACCAAATCGGCTCGTCCCTCCCTTTTAAGCCGCCGTTCCATTGACAAGCGAAGTGGGGCCTAAAGCGAAAGCGAGAAGTTATAATCGAAAGGATCCCACCGAGGCGGAGCCCTTCTGTCTCCCGATATCATTGAAGGGATTCGTAATCACTGAGAGGGCCCTATGATGGGTTGTGGGACGACGAAAAGGTCAGAGGCTGATATACGCTCCCCCACCTAACTTTGATCGCACTCCACGTAATGTCAAATATCAGACTCGAATAGGCCCCGTGAGGTTTGAGTGGTAACCAGTCAAAAGTTCGTGGGATGCTCCAATTCACCACATCGATATGTCACACTCTGAAAAAAACACTCGGGTGTGTGGGGAGACAAATATCAAGCTCAGCCCATAGAGGGAGAGAAGATCGTTTAACTTTTCATACCTACAAGCTACAACGCCTCCTTCAGTTTTATAGCGCTTTAAGATTTGTATTGAATAAGGTAAGGACGGAAAACAGGGTTTTGGTTTATTATCTTCGATAATGAACCATTGGAATCGCCCAAAGAAAAAAAAATTGTAACCCCCCCTCAAAATTTGTTGGTTTACGTTTCAAGATACGTAGATTCAGAAAATCGAATAAAAAAAAATCCGTCCGTCCGCCGTACGCCGTACGCCGTCCGCCGTCCGAGGCACTTTGCCCAGTTAGCGTTGAGTTAAAATTACGAAATTTGGTTTCTGGGTTTGGACCAGCCCCACAATGATCCACGAAACTTTTCATAACCCTAGTTCAAGGGGAAGGGGTTCAAAACGAATTTTGAAATTTTGAAAATTCCAAAACTCGAAAAATTCATATAGAACGGTATGTTTTTTATTACATATTTAGATAGAGTTTGTTCCGTAGAATTTTTTAAGACCATCCGCAGCTTTGTACGACCAGCCGTTCGTTCACAATGACGGCTCAAAGATTGTGCCTCACAACACGACCGTGGATCAAACTGTTGAAATACAGGTCCATTTTCATACTAACAAGAACATCATATTGCTTAAGTGATGTCGAGTTTGTTGTTCTGAGGAGCGTTTCGTGCTACGGAAATGAAGGTAATTTCGAATGTTTGTTGGTAGGTACTTCTTTTATAGAAAAATTATTACCGACGTAGTATTAAAAACCCCAGAATTATATCGTATTAATTAATCATAATTAATAATAATAATTATTATTAATAAATACGAATTATTAATACCTAACAATAAATTATAATAATTTTCAGTAGGTACTTGATAAAATTGTTAATAATTATAATTGTAGTGATAATTGATAATAATAATTAATCTAACATTTAGGATCTAGACATTTAGACCTAGTGATCTAGACAGAAGGGTGATCTGTACAAAGAAGATAATGAACCGTTGTGTCAAGAATTTGCAGAGTTTTCCTTCTAAAATGTTTCTTACCAAGTCTGAAATGGACAGCAACTCCTTTCATGCTATTGTGAATATTCCTCACTTGTTCGTGTTAGACCGTGTTAGTCAAAACATTTGACTAAAGAATTATCTAAATTTAGAGTTTAAATAATTCCTAACTCAGTTATCTTCCTTTTTTTCAGTAAACATGGGTGTACGTTGTTGGTAACTCCTCACTACAGTCTACCTGAATCAATTGTTTCTTTGTTGCAAGAGGGACAAAATGACGTTGTCTTCGTTTGCGATTTTTAAAAACTGACAAGAAGCACATGAGTAGGCAGATAGTATAACTAATGGAATTGATAACAGCATAGAGCAATAATTCAGAAGAGTACACTAATTGTCTTGGGGGACGAAGTGTTCATTTTTCAGTGGCGGCGTGACGTCATCGCGAAAGAGCGGCGTGAAACTGAGTTGCCATAGTAGGTACTGCCGTTTGACGCCACCGTCGGGTAGTCGGTCGTTTTGCTACAATTTGCACGGAAGCGCACGCCTGAAGCGACTGGTTGTTTGCTGTACCTGAAGATTCATCTTTACGGTGTTTTCCATACAGTTTCTCTCAGGGTTCCGTGATTATAATTCTGGCTTAGGTAGCAGATCTTCATGTCCACAGTCATGAATCCAAGTGAGATTTTTTCAAAAACACTAGTTCATTTTCACCACATCACAATATTTTCCAAATTTATTCAAACAGCAAGTTTCAAAATCTTTAAAAAAACGTTCAAAATGTACGTCTTGGGCGTGGAAGGTTTTGTTTATAGATTTTTGTTACTTCTTGATTAACAGAGTGCACAGAAAAGCTCTAAGAATATGTGTTTTCTATTAATCACTTCTTATAACAATTCCCTTAGTAATTTTCCTGGAATTGCCTCTGATTGAAGTCACTTGATTTGCTCCATTCTCAATCCCGTGAGTTCTATTATGTCTACTTGCCAGTCCGCATGGAATATGCCTTGAGACTTTTCTCGGCGTTGCCCTTTGTTACATTTTCCGTTGGCTCTAATTCACTTCAACCGCGCCTTTTAAATTCTGCAAACGTCGAGGGTTTGCGGCTGAAGGAGACATTAACCGAAATTTCCGCAGCGTGATTAAGGTGTATTCAGAGTTTGACTCTGAATTGTTTTGTTAACTGGGTGGCTTCCGGTCCTTTTAAATCTCCAGTTGCTGCTCGTCAGGATTCTTTCGTCTGTTTTACATGACGCTCATCGAACCATATCGCAGCGTTTGCTTCGTGGAGGGTTTGGCTGAACCTCGGAGGGCCCTTAACCTAACGATAGCATCTGAGACCGAAGCTGTTCGGTGATAACGGCAGGCGGTTACTTTCTACCATCGTGTTGAATGGGCCTCAAAATGAGATCCAATTAAATATCGTCGGCCCTTGATGCTAAAACCCACCCTATCCCTCGATATATTTTGGTCCTCCCGTCCCTGCTAAGGCCCACAGAATCCGCTTTACTGCTGTTTTGCTGGCATCTATCACGTAGCTCGGGGCACCGTATTTTCTCCGACTTCCCGATCTTATACATTATCGCTCTACTAAGTGTTGTACTTGGATCAGTGATAATGTGAGCAGGCACTTCTTCAGATATCGTTAAGATAACCCATCGAAAACGAGCGATGGAACTAGTTCCGAATGGAAAAATCACAACGAGTAGGTATATTCTTAGTATAGTCAACCGAACTTGCTCGATTATATGAGGCCTTCACAACCAAAAGTGGATGAAATTATTTGATTTCGTTGGGTGGAGCTCTATACATTCCCCCTCTCTGCCACAGTGTAAAATCGCTACCGGAAAATTTTCTCAGGAATAGCCTCATTTTATCTGGTTTTTTATATTGAAAATGGTTTATAATATAAACCATATTATGGTCTTCATTCGACTCAGGTGGAGTTGGATTTTGATCCTGTAACGAAGAAACGAAGAAAGATTCTGATAGCCTCATCATACAATGAGCTTTGTACGACCGTGGTTTGTTGTTCATAGTTTATCTATTCTTTATAGAGTCCCATGACAGTGCGGTGGAATTACTATACCAGTTGGTTTGTAGGACGGTTCTTACAGCACGACTCGGTTCGGTACGGTTGGCAAATCATTGAATTTCATCTGAGCGGGAGACAGCTTAACCCAAAGACTGCGTTTGAATGGCTTTGCCTCGCGAGTTGAAGTTTAACTTGAAGATAAAGTTTGATCTGCTAATTTACTTGAGCAGGGTGACTCACCGGGCACCCTACATCAATCTGCTTAAATAAAAATATCCTTAATTGACAGAAATTTACTAGGTAGGTTTTGTATTTATGGAAAAATTGAAACGTTGATCGATTCTTGCCCTCTGAAATTAAATCTGATAAATTCATTACATTGTAAAAAATTGCAGAGGGCAAGAATGTCATGCAACTTCACATTGAGTTTAGTCCCCAAAATAGAGAGACCGAGAAGTGTTTTGGAAACTTACAATTAATGGAGGTATCCCTTCAAAACTTAGATCACCCAGAATACAGTGAATAAGCCCTCAGTTCTGTAGGTTTGCAAGTTTATTCCTTCATTCAACACGCTATAATTGCACTCCTTGAATTATATCCATTGTTATGTGTCAGAAATTTTGTTAAAACAAACTGTTTTCTCACTAATCTTGATTTGAAATTTTGGATTTTTCGTTATCCATGAGTTTGGAGAATTCGGACATGTAACAGTGAAGTCCAATCCGTATTAGGAAGTTTTTTACATGAAGGATTAGAATCAAAGTTAACGTGAAGAAACCGAGTAAATTTAGGGTCTAATGAGCCAAATTTAACATTTACAGGTATTATAGATTGTGGTTCAAGTACATAACGTGTACGTTCGTTGAAGTAGACGATAAAAAGTGTCAAATATTAAGTTTTATCGCTAATATTCCAGTGAGTCTCCCGAGGGCTACACCGTTTGTGTTTTACAAGCTGGAAGAAGTTCGTATGGCCCATTTTCAAGTCGTTTAAAACTCATCAGACGAATGACATACTTCATTAAAACTTTGCCGCGGCTGCAAAAAAGTTCCCATTATCACCTTCGGCCTCCCACAATTACCGGATCGGTCTTTATTCCGTAGGCGCTCGTTCGTATTTTTTGCCACCTGACGGAGATTATGTGGGTTTCGTTCGGGATTCTCGTCCGGTAACTTCTCCGCGATACGATAACGAAGTCATTGTATGATCACTCGCATTCTATTATTACGGTGGTTGATTATGATCGACTTCCTGGGTGACCCACGTGGAACTTCGGGGTGTATTACTCGTAATATCATGGGAAACGGGTCAGAATCTAAGGATTTATACATCAGAATAAGGATTTATACATCAGAATAAGGATTTATACATCAACACATACGTACGTAATCCGATCCCTTCCTGAAGAAATGATGTCACCTTCAAATTTCCACGTTCAGCCTATAAAATAATATGCAAGAATAATATCATATTTTATGTATTCCTTCCTCTCTCCTTCATGAAAAAATAGCTATTCTTCATTGTATTCCAGTTCATTATACCCCATCGTTTATAATCGTTGCTGGTTTTTTTTCCTTATACAAATGTGCAAATTATTAAATAATTTGCTATAACTCTATAAAATTTTTATAGAGTTAGAAGACTTATCGTAACTCCTCCTAACCGAACAGGACAAGTCCTATGATAAGGGGTATATTCCATTAATTAAAAAGTATCTATTGTACCTATATTTTCTGTATTATTTACATGGAATAAAATACATACTCATTCATTAAACGTAATCAAATGTACCTACATAATGTAAATAATCGTCTTAGTGTTTATATATTATTTATCAGCTTATTACTCCATTAATATCGGTCTCTCAAGGGGATCACAGAAGAGTAGGTAATGAGGACAGAAGGGTAATGAACCATTGACGAAAAATGTGTAGCGTTTTCAACATGAGTGCGAGGATTTATGGTTTGATTCAAAATCACAGTTTATATCAATTCATACCTACTTCATAATATGGATTTCATAAATAGAACGAAATGAAGTTAGCGATACATGAGAAACTTTTCATATTGCATCTCCTGAGCCTGAAACTCGTAATAATATCATTTTGGTTCCCAGGCGAGTTTTAGGCCCAGGGGATGCAATATAAAAAGTTTCTCATATATCGCTAACTTTATTTCGTTCTATTTATGAAATCCACCAAGACTGCTATAATGGACTATTGTATGGGTCAGTTATTGAACAACCGGGAGCCAAAAACCGATTAAAATGAATAATATTCGTCCGTGTTACAATGAGATGAACAGAAATTACATTATTCAACTGGTCGTGACGTACTATAGTGTCGAAAATAAACTTGACGCACTGTAATGTGACGAAAATAAACAATTCCCTAGTCAAGAAGCTAACGACCGCCCGGTACATGAGTTGACGGTAAACACCAATTATTTCTCACTTATGTTGGCCTTCGTGACGACTTGATCACTACAGGTGTCTTCACGGCGATTGAATCGTTTCACGGCGTAATTGTTACAATTTCAACGAGTCATTCCGGGGATATCGCCTGTCTTTCATGGCACAGGTAGGAGTTTACTAAATGTGTCAGCAAATTCTTTTAAAATCTCGCGACTGTAAATATCCGGAAATTTATATATATAATATTGTATGGTTCAGATGTTTGAAAGACAAGTTCTTCATAATACAAGATCCGAGTTATAAAATTTTGACGTTTCGGAAATGCAAATGCAAAAGTTCCCGTTGTTCTAGCCGTTGTAATGTAGGAGTACAAGTATAGCAAGTGAGTAGAGCTAAGGAAAGCTGTGTGATGTTTCGAATTACGATCGAAGTAGTAGATCACTTGTCCGATAGGATTCGTATCCAGGGCACATAGTTAGGGTTGCTAGTATATTAACAAGTTAGCAGCCCACCATTGTAATCATCCTGATGAAAGTTAGATTATGTTGCCTGAAATGAAAGCACGGAATGAGTTAGCAGCACCCACTAATCAAATGCGGCAGACATGGCGGGAGTCCACAAACCTTAAAAATCAATTACCCTCTATTCACTTTCCGGAAAAGGCGCTACCTTTGTAATTCAGAAGAAACAAGAGAACGTGACTTCCAAAAGGTCTGAACGTAATGGGGGTTGAGACAAAGGGACAACGCGTTATATCTTGCATACGAATCAGCTTTCCCCCGTTGCGTTATACCCATTTCCTCCTTCCACAATCTCGGTCAGCGATATCAATCTGTCCCTAAAGGACCGACTTCTTTTTCACCTCTTACCAACTTGCCGATCGATTACCCTTCAACTTCGATTCGAGGGGAGATGCGAGAAACCGGCCGATGGCTTTCCATTTGTCGTCACATCCGTCCCTGAGCTTTATCGACGGTCCTCATTCGACACTCATAATTTATTTTGTGTGATGAACTCTGTTCAAAATGAGTTCGAAGTTGGAAAATAAATATTTCCTAAAATAAAAAAAAAATTAAAATTTCTCTGAGGCATCCAGAGAATGTGCTACGGTAAAAAATAGCTTGGTCCTGTATCTTATGGCGAATCAACTGAGCGCGGCTCAGTATTGGTTTAGAAAATCGCAAGGAATCGAAGATGCTTTGTTCCATCTCACTCAGAAACTTTATGGCTGCAGACATGCTAAGTTAACATCGACGCTCATCTTCCTAGATTTGAAAAAGGCATTTGACACGATTGACAGGTCGCTGTTGCAACGGTCTGGAGGATGTGGGGATAGTGGATGACAGCCTGGAGATGTTTGCCAGCTATTTGTCTGATCGAATCCAGTACGTTGCCACTAGTGACGAGGGACAATGAGGTCCAAGATGGAAGTGTAGCATTTAAAGGCGAGCCGATCCGCACCGGATTACGCTTCTCCTCCCACCTACCAACAATGGATGTTCTACCAACCATGGATGTTGGTCCCCGAGTTAGTAGCATAACTCCCATGCCGAGGTACATAACTAGGGAACACGTTCCTTAGTGATGCCACCTCTCCCTCTGTTAACGCATCCCTTGACCACGTCTAGGGACCTGGGTTTGCGTCAACCAACGACCACCACGAATCCTGTGGTGATGCTTTGCGTAAGCGTTGCATCGGGCACCAGGGGCTCCCCCCCCCCTCCCGTGGTACCGGTTTTGGGATGAGAGCTATCCAGAGTGCTGGGTTCTCCTCTGTCCCCAGAAGCCAGACCGGTCGCAGGCCCGGAGTCAACCCCTACCGCTTTACTCCCAACTTGGTATATAACCCAAAGATTTCAGGAGAGGGAGACGCAGGGCGGAGTGACGAGGGACATGTGGTTTTTGGGGTAATTCAGGGAAGTACTCTGGGACCTGTGCTCTGTTTGGTTTATATTGATCGCCTTGCTGCTCTTTCCCCCGCTGCTGGCATTCTTCTATTGGCTGACGATACTGCCGTGCTTGTGTCTGGTCCCAAGTGGGGAGTGGTGCTTGAGGAGATGCAAAGGCGCTTAGTCCTAACCTATTGCTAGTTAGCCTCAATGTGAGCAAGACAAAATTCATGCTCATTGGGGAAGGTACCGTGCCTCACAGTCCCAATTTTAGGATCCATTCTTGTGCTCTGGGGGGGCAGTGTTGCTGTGTCAAACTTGGTAGGGTCTCTTATTACATGTACCTCGAAGTTATGGTGGATTCGGCACTGGTGTGGGATCATCATGTCTCCTACCTCTACTCCAAACTCCTTAAATTTTTGTACACATTCCACCATGTGAATCCCACTTACTCATTCTACTCGGACTAACAGTGGGTGTAACTCATATTTCGCTGATTTAAAACAGCTGAACCCGAAGCGAGGACATAGCTGCAATCATCATGTAGCAATAGGAATTACGAATTTAAATCGGCTTACCTGATTTATTGCCGCTCAAGTTTAGCGTAGGATGGCGATTAGGAGGGGACTTCAGGGCGCCAAAGAGGGCTGAAGTCGCGCGAACTGAACTTTCAGGGTCATTTCCATACTACAAGTTAGTGTAATTCGCGCGATTTCAGCTCTCTTTGGCTTTAGGTGGATCGTATCAATACATTTTGTAAGAAAAATGGAAAATACACATACTGACTAATGGAAAATGGCCATACTGGTCAGAAGAAATGGGAAAATTGGAATAATCGCACTAGACGTACCGGATGCCAAAAGGAGACTGGGACTGGAACGTACGGCGTGCCACCTCATTGACCGGATAGTAAAGTTTTGGGGGAGTTTACCCATAAAAATTACCCATAAATTCCAAACATTCCAAGACTGTTTCGTCTGACAGGTGACACCTCATTTAAAGGAATATTAACGCTAAACACGATGGTGAAGTCAGAATGGCGATGTCTTATACTGTTCTAAACTGGAGCTCTTCGAAGATGGAGAAATGTGGTCGTTTCTTGAGATGTTCACGGTTCAACTGTTCTAATCGATAACTTAATGAGGTATCGCAAATCTGACTCCACCTGTAAACAAAAAAAAAAAAAGAAAAAAAAAACTGTAAACTAAAAAAAAATGAGTTATTTCTACGAAAATTCGCTCTTATGCTGGATGACGGAGGATTTTTCCTGATTTTCTGTAACTGTGTAACACACTCACATACACCTCGAAAATTGCAACGTTTGAATTCAACATGTGTTTTACAAAGAGATCTTTCTTTTCAATTTGACAAGTTACGTTTGTTTTGGCACGAGGAAATTGGTCCATGTTCGCTTAATCGCGCACCGTATTTTCTCATACTAATATTCCATTTGAAAGTGTTACAACATACAATCACGTTACTCGTGTAATTATGTACATCATGAGAGGTGAGCGTCGCACGAAGCACCAACATGCAAATTCATCAACGTTGAATATGAACTCTGACTAATTTAACGGTCCATTACTATTCCGTGATGTATGTTTCATGAATGGGTCATTAGCCGTTATACCTGCTCCATATTTGCTGTCTTACTCATTGATCATTTGATTCCGTTTGGGGCGTGCGCCTGAATATTAAGCACGAATACAGCGCGAGGGAGAGGAGAGAGAGGTGAGCCAATGAATATATTGACGAACGACATTTCAACGTATCATACACCGACATTTCATACTTTCAACCTGTTACCTGACGAATCAGTCTCAAAGTACATCGATAATATCATTTTGCTCGTTATGATATGAAGCGCGGTGAAATTGCCGCTATGCGCGAGGTAATTGGATTTCAAAAGGCACTTGCTCCAAAGTTGAATTAAAAACATCACTAAACGTGTTTTTTTAAACAGTTAGTATGAGCAGTGCATACCTACGAGACGAGATCATTATTTCGACTGAGCAGTTTTGAATGTGAACATGCTAAAAACTAGTCCCTCAAGAAGCAGTGAACTTGTACCTTGGTTTCGCAGTTAAGTGTAAAATGTTGTCTACATCCTTCAGCGTATGTAATTGATTTTCATGTGTCCTCAAAATGATCACCTGCACTCCATAAATTAAAATAGTTGATACAAGAGAAATGTAGTTTACTTTACCAGAGGTAGAAAACATTGGAGAGTTACTGTAAACAAAAAAAAAATAGCTACATTTTCTTCGAAATTCGCTAAAAGGTCAAATGGTAAAGGAGGTTGACAATCAGACTGTATCCTGGTAGAAAACGCACTGAGCTATTACCAAGAAAGAATTAAGGGATAGTTTTTTTATTTTTTATAAATTAACTTCATTGTGGTATGCACTATCAAGTTTGCACATTACAGACTTATACACTATATCGTATGACACTTGTGATATATTTGCAACCCAGTGGTTGTTATATACTAGTACTATGGGTTAATGACTAATGGTATTAGCCTATGGCCCAGATATCACAGAATAATATAACTACTAATGGCTCAACAGAAAAAATACATACACACAAGATTGAACAGGAACAAGAATAATGGTAACTAGAAGTAGAGAATAATTATCAGGATTCAGGAACTAGTAGGTCTGAGTGCCATTTCCGTTTAAGGCGTCTTTGAATTCGGGGTGGGCGAGGTTCGTGAGGTATAGCCGCAATGGTGGGGTTAGGGTGACAGATAGTTTCTGGAACTGTTGGCATATTGAGATCTGAATGCAGTGTCGTATTTAAGGGATAGTTACGGGATATGAAACATTGGAGAGTTGCTGTAAAGAAGAAAAGGCCAAATACTAGAGGAGGATGACAATCAGACTGTTTACTGGTAAAAAAACGCGCTGAGCTATTACCAAGGAATGTTTAGGGGATAGTTTGGTTTATTACTGGTTCAAGAGGGTGTTGCGATTATGTGGACACTATTTTTTCGTAGAATGGAGGTCGTGTATGAATGGAAATTGAAAAAACCCAAATGAGTGGATATTTAATATGTAAACGGTGTGTACCAGTAAGAAATTTGTTCCAACGTATCTTATTCGTACCGACCTCCAGTGATGGGTTGTGGGGGTCTTGGAAGAAAACTAGCGAATCGTGTCCTTCAGTTGCGTGTCAGCAACGAGCTGTCTATCAGCCATCAAATTGATGAAAAAGAACTATCTTGGACTCGTTTTCTCGTAGCTACCTCTTCTCCCACATCTATCACCAGTGAACAGCACTATACACTCTTGTATTCGATCAATACTTGTTTGGAGACTAAATCGATTGTTTTGGTTATATACCTCTCTGTATTTGAGTCGACAATTGCTCTTCATGAAGGTCCATTCGAACTCAAATGAACACCTCGAGTCGATATGAAGTCTACTTTTTTCCGTTTTCACGATGTATTTGAGTCGACAATTGCTCTTCTTGAAGGTCCACTCGAACTCAAATGAACACCTCGGGTCGATATGAAGTCTACTTTTTTTCGTTTTCACGATGTATTTGAGTCGACAATTGCTCTTCTTGAAGGTCCATTCGAACTCAAATAAACACCTCGAGTCGATATGAAGTCTACTTTTTTTCGTTTTCACGATGTATTTGAGTCGACAATTGCTCTTCTTGAAGGTCCACTCGAACTCAAATAAACACCTCGAGTCGATATGAAGTCTACTTTTTTTCGTTTTCACGATGTATTTGAGTCGACAATTGCTCTTCATGAAGGTCCATTTGAACTCAAATGAACACCTCGAGTCGGTATGAAGTCTACTTTTTTTCGTTTTCACGATGTATTTGAGTCGACAATTGCTCTTCTTGAAGGTCCATTCGAACTCAAATAAACACCTCGAGTCGATATGAAGTCTACTTTTTTTCGTTTTCACGATGAATTTGAGTCGACAATTGCTCTTCTTGAAGGTCCATTCGAACTCAAATAAACACCTCGAGTTCATCTCTGAAGTCGACTTTTTTTCGTTTTCACGGTGTATTTGAGTCGACAATTGCTCTTCTTGAAGGTCCATTCGAACTCAAATAAACACCTCGAGTCGATATGAAGTCTACTTTTTTTCGTTTTCACGATGAATTTGAGTCGACAATTGCTCTTCATGAAGGTCCATTTGAACTCAAATGAACACCTCGAGTCGATATGAAGTCTACTTTTTTTCGTTTTCACGATGAATTTGAGTCGACAATTGCTCTTCATGAAGGTCCATTCGAACTCAAATGAACACCTCGAGTCGATATGAAGTCTACTTTTTTTCGTTTTCACGATGTATTTGAGTCGACAATTGCTCTTCATGAAGGTCTATTCGAACTCAAATGAACACCTCGAGTCGATATGAAGTCTACTTTTTTTCGTTTTCACGATGTATTTGAGTCGACAATTGCTCTTCATGAAGGTCTATTCGAACTCAAATGAACACCTCGAGTCGATATGAAGTCTACTTTTTTTCGTTTTCACGATGTATTTGAGTCGACAATTGCTCTTCATGAAGGTCCATTCGAACTCAAATGAACACCTCGAGTCGATATGAAGTCTACTTTTTTTCGTTTTCACGATGTATTTGAGTCGACAATTGCTCTTCATGAAGGTCCATTCGAACTCAAATGAACACCTCGAGTCGATATGAAGTCTACTTTTTTTCGTTTTCACGATGTATTTGAGTCGACAATTGCTCTTCATGAAGGTCTATTCGAACTCAAATGAACACCTCGAGTCGATATGAAGTCTACTTTTTTTCGTTTTCACGATGTATTTGAGTCGACAATTGCTCTTCTTGAAGGTCCATTCGAACTCAAATAAGCATCAGTGGTCATATTGTGGTCATATGCTCCTCCTGAGAAGTGCAACGAAACGTCGATTATGCTGAATTAGCTACGTCACAGCTTAACAAAATATCGTCCCACAGATAAGATCCCACAAGTTTTAACTCAGTTTTTTGGCAAAATGAGTGAGGAACGGATACTTATGCGAAATCTCTCGGTCCGAATTTCTGTGGTTTGGCCTTTATTGCAATGCAGGAAAAGGCTTCTTCAACGTAGAAAAGCCGCGATAACCATAAAAATCACTACAGTAAGTTAAATAATCCGTTTTTTGCCTCTCCTGAGAAGTTGGGTAAACTGAGTTAGACCTTGTGGTATCTTAAGGAACGACATCGAGGGTCTCACGGCAACACCCCACATCGTCACTTTTGGCCAAAATGAGTTATGCATACCATCCGAAGCGTCTTCTCCCGGCAGATCGATCTAACTAAGTATAAGTTAGGTAACAAGAAATCTCACGATTTATTTTACTGAATTTTACTCGGTAAACATAGACATTCGCAGATGGTTTTTTGGCTCTGCTGAAAAGTCGCCCAAATGACGATGTGGGAAGTTGCCGTGAGACACTTGGAGATATTCACTGCATTGTGAATATGAAATACTTCAAACGCTACGAATGACGGGAACGAGCAACCGGTTAGACATTCCCAGTTCAGGTCAACTGTTCCATCTCGGCTAAGTTTTCGTGAACTTTTTCACAGTCAGAAAGTTATCGAGTGTTAGTCGTTATCGAAATAAATCACCACAGCCTCTTGTTTGGTGTCCGACCGTCCAAAACTCTGCAAAAGAAAGTCAGGATGCTGGGAATAGTTTGTCTTTTCAAACAACTTGTTCCTTCATTCCTTTCACTCTTCCAGGTTTTCAGTAGCGCTGTAGTGCTTGTTATACTACGGTGGATTCTGCACACAATATTTTGAATCCTCAGCGCACAGTTCGATGCAGTACGTTGTCAAAACTTTTAATATCTAATAACTCAACAAGAAATGCAATATAATAGGTGGATCGTAAATAGATCATAATATGATCATATTATGATCTTTTCTTATTAATACTCGTGCCACGACGCCCATACAATTTCAATATAAAAGAAACGGGTTATGAGAGCGTTTCCTTACCTGCACGCAATTTTGAAATCTAAAGTTGTCCGACGCAATCTGTCATGATCAATTACAAAACTGCCAGCCACGTATTTCAAAGTTACCTGTCCCTTATGAAAATTTACCCTCGAGTGAGACGAGGGTTTGACGGACCTCCCATACATAGGACATTATCACAACGTGAAGGGCGTCTGAATCTCCACAGTTCGTGAGACGGTTCTGCTACTGAGGCGTTTAATTACTCATAATTAGGTACTCTACGATTATTGATTGATAAATAATTGGTGTGCCTCTTGAACCTTTTCCAATCTAAATTCCTCGAGATAAAAACGGCTCAACGATTGTGAAGATTTATGTACACATGAGGAATGAAATAGTAGGAGTTTCCGAGTTATTCAACTATTCAGCCTTCAAAGTGTCGATCCCGGTGTGTCTAATCAATTGCAACACCTAAGCGAAGGTCTTTCTTATTGTTCAACAACATAAAATCTCATCTTCACCGCACAATAGATGAGTAATTGCTCAAACAAATGATTGAAGATCGACTTCTATGACGCCTATTTTTGCAAGAGAAAAGGGAAACAATGGGTGATGTGATAGTCATAACGTTTCCAAACGGAAGTCAGGTGTTCTTGTTAAGCCCAGCGGGCGAAAAGCCTCATCCTAAACAAACAGGGTACTAGGTATGAACTATAGTGGACTGTAATTTCATAGGAAAAGTTTTGCACTTAGAGTTATAACCAATTCTAGATAATGTGATGCAAACGAGGAATACACAAAGAATACAAACACAGATCGATTATGTCAATACAACATGTATGACCATATATGGGCATATTGAGATAACACCACCAGGCAATGCAAAAATGTGAGAGGAATCGTTTGGCGACCGTATTTTTGTGATTGGCAGACCTGAATGGCTAAAAATCGCAAAATAGCAACACTGCGTATCAAAAGTGTGTCAACAACATGTCGTATGAATGTCGTAATTCAATATGTCGTATCCTAACATGAATGTCGTATGTCGTAACATGACGTATTACGTATGAATATCCTAACATGACTTATGAATGTCGTATCCTAACAGGGGACTAGAAAGGTTCTATAAGACACTGAAATTTCGTAGGAAAAATGTATTGCATCTAGGGACGCAGGAGCGTCCCGCCCGCCAAGCAAACCGAAGCCCTGAAAACCGAAGCGACTGAGACACTGATTACGCGACGGAACAAGTTGGGGTTTTCACCCTAACGTAGCTCGGTCCCCTGAGTGTCTCGAGAGTTGATTTTTTGTACACCAACTCTCCAGGGGCACGTGAGGACGTAAACCAAATTTCAGCTCTCGGGAACATCGGGTGTCGGGGGTATAACAGTTTTAAAACCACTATTTTTCACGTTTTTCGTGTTCTTCTTCTTCTTGTTGTTGTTGTTCATTGACGGGGCTACAGCCCAGCAGACAAATCGAATCGAGCTGATAGGTGTACCACTACTGATTACTCGTGACCACCAGTAATACTTATAATATAGTAATGCTTCAATTCAGGCTTGTTCATCTGGCAAAAAGCTCCCGCCAACAGCATTGAAAGAAGCGTAAAGCTCCCTGCTGGTGTGACAGAGGAAACATATTAGGTGAAACCGAGGGTGACTAAGGGTGTGAGGGGGTTGTGGGAAGGAGACAGGGAACAGGAAAACATTGACGGTGGAGGTTAGGGGTAGGAGGATCAGGTTGCTATAAGCATACTCAACAGCGAGGTGCGAAGCACCGAGCATCCTATATAATATATATTATGTGGCTGGCGGGCAAAATGGATATCATTCCTTTTTGCGGCTGAGGTTTTTTGGCGGGCCAGTTTTTACAACGGAGTGGTTTTTGGGGGGTAACTAATGACTAGATAATTTGATGCAAAATAGGAATAGATATATTCTACAGATTCTGTGTTTCTGGTCTTTATGTATTCCTAGTTCATCTGATAAGATTTCCTGGTTTAATAATGGTAACCGGTGACTATAGTTTAGTAAGTAGATATTCCTACCTAACAGTGGCCACTAAACATGTGATGAGGTATATCACAGACACACTGATATATTTAACAGGTAGATAGATTTAACATAAAGGCTTGGAATAAACAGCTACTTAGTGTCTAGCAGCGATGGCATGTTGTGCCCACACCAATAGGCAGATGTAGATACTGAAGACGGTGGGGGAAGAAGAAGCCCGAAAATGAACAGTTGTAATGGTTTGCTGAGTTTCCCTTGCTTCTCGTGTTTTTGGTTCGACCACTCTGGGGATACGTAGGTCCGTGAAAGCATACCAGGCTATCTCTCTGGGTGGGCGTAAATATCTAACCTCCCCGGGTTACAGGGGAACTCAACAAACTATTCATTACACAGTTACTAGAAAATAGGTGGATCTCACCCGAACTCCCTGCATCTTGTTCTGGAGATCTCAGCATGCAGCTGTTTAGGAGTCTGGATATCACAGGTAGATAGAGTTTCTAGAAACTGGAGCCACTCAAATTTAGCTTCTAGTAGGATGTACACACTAATTGAAAGTACAATTTAAGCAGGTTGGTAGGTATGTACAATGAATACAAGTCATTATTCTCTTTATTGTAATAGATCATAAGCTAGTCGGTAGGCAGCCATAAAAATCTGTAAGTATTTTACTCTTGGCCTTGCTCTGCACCGCTGCAAGTAACTTAGTCCTGAAATCTGCTGGATAAGAGTTGATGGTTAAGATGGATTGGTATAATATAAATACTACATATTATGTAGTATTTTTGGGCTATTGTGGTATGGTATTTAGGGAGTAGCAAAATATTTGTGTCTGATGATCGAGTAGGTATATTATGATTCGGTAATTAAGGTTCTTGGAGTTTAAGGTAAAGTTTTACTGAGGATAATAGTTTGTAGTACTGTATAATTGTTTGAGAGGCAAGAGGTTCAGCTGTTTACAGATTATGAACATCAAGGTTTAAAATAACTCACTGCTAGTTGGCCAAACGCAATTCGACTAACACAACGATATTTGAAATAAATATTATAAATATAAAATTACAAGCTTATATTACTGAAGTAAATTTATGTTATACCTAAATCAAACTCGTCAAAAATGTCTGAGAGACTCTTGAAGATCATAGAAGAACGCAAACTGATTCCGAAACATCAGTATGGTTTCAGAAAACATCACTCAACTATTGATCAAGTTCACAGAATCACAAGCATAATCGAGAGAGCGCTGGAAGAAAGAAAAGTCTGCTCCGCCGTTTTTCTGGATGTCACCCAGGCGTTCGACAAAGTTTGGCATGAAGGGCTAGTTTATAAGCTTCGTAAAATGCTACCTACAAGCTATGCAGCACTTCTTGAGTCATATCTTGCTGATCGATACTTTCGAGTTAAACACGATGACGCCTTTTCAGAACCCAAAAAGATCCAGGCAGGTGTGCCACAAGGCAGCGTATTGGGACCCCTACTTTACCTGCTATATACCAGCGACTTGCCAGAAATTGAAGAAAACACAACTGCCACTTTTGCGGATGATACTGCAGTCCTGGCAATCGGGGAAACCAATAACGAATCAGTAAATAAACTAAACCGATCCATCTCTCGCATTCACTCCTGGACAACTAAATGGAGAATCAGACTAAATGAGGCAAAATCAGTGCATGTTGACTTCACTAATAAGAAATGCAACTATGTGCCTGCTTACCTCAATGGACAGGCAATCCCATATGCTAACGAAGCAAAATATCTTGGAATGACACTTGATGCCAAACTGAGATGGAAAGAGCATGTAAAAAAGAAAAAAACCGAGCTCACAGTAAAATTCAGAAAAATGTACTGGCTTATGGGTAGGCGGTCAAAAATGTCTATTCATAACAAGCTCATTCTGTACAAACAAGTCCTGAGACCCGTATGGACTTATGGTGCACAATTGTGGGGATGTACCGCACCTAGCAATCGCAACATTATTCAGCGATTCCAGAATAATGTTCTGCGTTCATGCACAGATGCATACAGATACTTTCGTAACGACCGATTACACTACGAGCTTCAAGTGGAATCGGTCAATGAGGTCATACGCAACCAAGCCATCAACCACTTAATGAGGCTACAAGATCACGTCAACGACGATGTTGTCCGACTCCTAGACACAGATGATCTACTCCGAAGATTGAAACGTACCAAACCGCATGAGCTTGCTCAACTAATGTGAAAACGACAGAACAATATAAGACTAAGTGATGTACTTTAGTTTTGAACATTTAATTTAAATTCAACATACGAATATTGCTTATAAGTTTACTTGTATATACTTGGCGCAATAAAATATATTAAAGAGAAAAAAAAAAAAAAAAAAAAAAAAAAAATGTCTGGACTCTAACTCCTTCTGTTTGGAATTGATTCATTACCCTGAGTTGGTTTGGCTCGAGAACTGGTATTTATGGAAATTTAGGGTTTACAAGACAGCGTGAAATTAACTTCGTTGTCTGCCGACTCACGGCCAGTTTTGCGGTAACTCTCCGAACCATTAATACATCAGACAATTATCCATAACACCGAGATAACAGCGGTCTAATATTAGCTTTCTGCGGTACACCCCGCCGTTGAAGGGTATATCTATTGATTCCCCTGTCAATTATTCTCGGGTCAACCAGTCCTTCGGCAACCCCCGTCCATGACAATCAGCATTCATTATTCAACGGTCAATGTTGACTTTGCTCCTACCGCCTTTCTACCCGCTGGCCGGGACCAGCTCGTAGTGCAAATATGACGTGGGCGAGGGGAGCAGGATCTTCTGTGTTGCTTCATTTATAGAGCACAAAACTCCGTCCGGGTAACAACTGTTGCGCTGAAATTAATTTCGGACCACAAAGTTTTGCAGGTACATAACATCAGCAAAAGGAACGCAGTACAAAGCAATTCAAGCTCAACCAAATTTGTATCCTTGGTTTGCTGGGGTCAGCTTAGATAGATCTATGATTTTTACAATGTGTAGGTTGCGCTCGAACCATGGTTTGTAGCACGAGTGCACTCCAGTAGTTGAACCGTTTTAAATCCACACACTTGCGGTTCAAAATGATGACTGAGATTTTAGTTTGCTCGTTCACATAAAGTCGCAGTTTTTCTTGTCAAAGCTGTTTTCTTTGTGATACGTTAATGTTGCACTCAATTCAATAGGGGAAAACGGACATTGGCCAGAAAAAAGTGGTCATTCTTAGGAGTGCCACTTTCCATTTGCTCAACCCTCAAAGAACTTTAACTATTTGCTCATTGAGCCAACTGGAAGTTCCCAATCCTAGCGCTACTGAAGGTCCTCTTTGTAAGGACCCATTCAAATTCAAATTTCATAGGTATCAAATTGATATAAAATTGGGAAATGACTCATCTGGTGAAAGGGAAGGTAATTTATCTTTGATTGGAAAAAAAAAAATCTTGATAAAAGACTCATTATTCATGTTTTAATTCGTTGTCAAAACTAACATGTCAATGACCTCAAAAATCACAGAAGAGCACTTTTTATATGTAATAATAGATAATAGAGTGGTCCGGTCGCTCATTGAATTACGGTCGTGTACTCGACCTTCATTGACGTCATCAAGCCGCGGTGGGGCACGGGGGGGGGGGGGGAGTCGGCAAATACTTATTCAAAGGCTCAGTAGTATATCTCTGTACAAAAAATAAAATAAGCTGACGTCATAGGGTCGGTGATAAGGAATTATTTTTTTCGGGGATCGGGTTCCTGATTCAATGAGCGACCGGACCACTCTCCCGCATTCGAATCAGGAACCCGATCCCAGAAAGCCGAAACATAAAAATCTTAAATTCTTCCTTCCCGTGAGACAAATGAATATTCATTTTGGTATTTAAGATTATAAGGGTTTGTAAGGGACATGTAGTAAGAGGTATAATCCGTAAAGCGACAGGTAAGAGTGGCAGATGGATCCATCCCGAGTTCTGCCCGTCTGAACTAAAACTATACCGAACTCCTTCCCCTTGACATAGGGTTATGAAAAGCTTTGAGAATCATCGTGGGCGACATCGGGGTCTGGGGGGAATGAAGCGACTGATATGGGTGATGATAAGGGGGCGGCCGATGGGGGGGGGGGGGGGAATGGGAAGCGTCTGATGAGGGCGACGACCAATAAGCAGCCGATGGTGGTGGAACAGGGTGGAGGCCTATGGGGCCAATATTGGCAAGGCCTCCCCTTATTGCAGGGGGGGGGGAGGTTGGGGGCGAAATCCTCCCCCCCCCCGCACGGTAACACCCATGACGGGAAGGATGTACCCCCCTCCCCCTCCATCAACCCGTGGGATCCCTACATGCCTGGCACCTGAGTTCAATGCTAACCACAAGGCCGTGGTCGTTGGCTGCGTCGTTGGGCATGCCGAGCACTGGAGGGGTACTTGACCTGTGGTAGTGGATCTTGCTTGATACGAGAGTACTGGTGAATATGTATTTGGCAGTAATATCGAGCTATCTTTTGGGCTTTGATCGTTTTGTTCGGCCATTGGGCGTTCTGAATACTCCAAGCTTGGTTTTCTCATTATTCCGCGGTATTTTATGCATAGTTGGCCCCTCGATATAAATACAATATTTTATGCCAGGAGCTATAAATATAAATTAATATAATATAACGTACCTATGTGTATTATACAGGGTGTCCCCAAAAACGTTCCTCCCCTCCTAAAAATCGTTGTTATTGCGCTAAAAAAAAATTTCTTTTTTCAAACTTGATGAATTTCTGTAAAGATCTCAAGAAAGACAAAATTGCGCAGTGCGCACTTGCGCAACCATGCGCACTCAACATCAACTTTGTTTTTTCAAATGAGAACTCCCATTTTTATTTCAGATTCGGATTCTACGTCAAATTTCATGAACTTCTTACTTCGACCACTTTTGGTTTATTATCTTCGATAATGAACCATTGGAATCGCCCAAAGAAAAAAATTTTTAACCCCCCCTCAAAATTTGAAGGTTTACGTTTCAAGATTTTTTTTATTGCGCGCAACCCCACGGTTGCAGATGTACGATATACCCAAGTGTGGCACATGATTTTTCATTATTTTTTTTACGCAGAATCACGTGGTAATGCATTTTGAGCAAAGATCAAACGAAAAATCAACTTTTTAAAAGGAAAAATGCATTTTTAAGGGCAAAACCAGCGTGTCTACTTGGAAACCTCTACAGTCAATTTCTGAATGTTTACTTTCCCTCCTCCTTTCTCAACACGGGCTTGGGACCGGCTATGGCGGAGTTGAAAGAAAACATAACGTAAAAATAAAGTTTGAAAAAAGAATTTTTAGTGGGGAGGGGAAACTGTTTTGGCACCCTGTATAGAATTTGTATAGATTGTAGATTTCTCACCTATTTTTCTTTTGGTTGCAGGTACGTGATTGGCTGCTCACTGGTGAGTTTTTATACGCATTCGCGTGTGTGTGACAAAAAGTGCAAATGTGTTTTTCTACGACAAACAAAATATATCGTCCCTCAAGATACTACAAGGTCTAACTCAGTTTTCCCTACTTTTTGGGAAAGACAAAAAACGGATTTTCCCACGTACTGTAGTAGGTAATTTCGATGGTCATCGCGGCTTTTCTACGTCGGAGAAGCATTTTCCTGCATTGCGATAGAGGTCAAACCATTGAGCTAGAAAGACGGACCGAAAAATTGTATGTGAAAAATACATGGTGGTGGTGGTTAGGGGAAGGAGGATGAGGTTTGTAGTGAAAGTGATTAACAAAAAAACTACAAATACAAACTTTTTATACAAGTATTATTTGCTTGTGGAAGTAATAAAAACGTCTCGCAATAGCGCCAAGGGGAGATTTCAAAAGGGGTTCGGTGCTTGTGAAGTGGTTAAGCTTTTCATCATACTTAGCTCCTTAATGAGGAAATTTTTTCCGGCCTCTGTAGAATGATATTTGCGAGACGGGGTGATTTTTACACGGAGTGTTTTTTGGGGGGATTATTGTACTCGTATGTACGATTTGGTATAGTACAGTATGATATGATATGAAAGAAATTCGTAATATATTTTAAATTTAATTTGGATGATGAGCTAGAGTTTCATCTAACAGTTCGTTAATTGGATTAGGGCGATCTGCTCAGAGAAGATAATAAACCGTTGTGTCAAGAATTTGCAGAGTTTTTATTCTTCTGCGAGGTAGGCAAACAATAAAAAAGTGCAATTAACGATTGGAATGAATGAATAAACTACTTATCTGAGATGACAAATCCGGACAACAAACGAAACTGGATGGGCATAATACCAAGTTAGAACGAAATGAATGAATGAATGAAAGTGAGTTTATTCCGAGAAACAGCAAATTACAAGAGTTACAAAATTACAAAAATATGGCATTAATAATATGGAACATACACCTTAATCATTAAAGGTTATAATGATTACATAATCGCAAAATAAACACCATTTAAGGAAAAAGAAAAAATAGTCTTATTCAGCCACAATAACCACAATGTTATCTGGTTACACTTTTCCTTCTATTATAGAGGAGAAAGGAGAATACCTAATACGAGTAAATTAAAGAGTTCATTATTGTTTTAGTAGGTAATATTCGAATAAAACAAAAAAGACAAGGAAGAGCAGAAAAAAGGAAAGGAAAAGAAATCAGGTTTGTCTTATAGCTACCATAATAATAACGGGAATTGTCATGATGATTGTGGTATTTTAATTGACATACATGCTTGTATGAAGATTTTTGGTGCAGGAACTACAGCTTGTGTAGTGAGCCGGAAGGCGTACGGAGTGTTTCTAGAAAAGTCGAAAAATTCCGGGTGTTTGTGATGAAAGGTGACCGCCGCCTTAATATACAACTGATGGACTGAGAACACACGAAAATAGTTATACAGATCTGCTGTAGGAAATCTACGTGGTTTTTTTTTGCCATTACTTTGAGAATGGATTTTTGCATGATATTCCAGTTATTCCATTTACCATAATTCTGGATCCATACTCAAAGCATACACTTTTTCAAACTGGCAAAAAACACCGATCGGCACGCACTGTGACGAAGGTTGGCACGGGAATGGTCAGAGGGGGTTCCTCTGAGGGGGTAATTAGATTCGGGAGGATAGGACATACATAGGCAGGACCAGCGACATATCGAGACCTGTCCGCCGTGACACATGTGTCACGCTCGTCCTTGGTGGGGAGTTGTATGTACGGAGAGGTACGAGACGGAGAGGTACGTGAGGAAAGGTACGCGACGGAGAGGTACGAGACGGTGAGGTACGAGACGGAGAGGTACGGGAAGGAAAGGTACGGGACGGAGAGGTACGAGACGGTGAGGTACGAGACGGAGAGGTACGGGAAGGAAAGGTACGAGACGGAGAGGTACGAGACGGTGAGGTACGAGACGGAGAGGTACGGGAAGGAAAGGTACGTGAGGAAAGGTACGAGACGGAGAGGTACGAGACGGTGAGGTACGAGACGGTGAGGTACGGGACGGAGCAGTACAAGATGAAGAATGAAAATTAACCGCACGTTTCTCCTGATATGATAAGGCCGTGAACATTTTGATCGGCCGTCGGGAGCGCTGGGTGCAGTCCGCATCCACCGAGAGCGCTGTACTTACGGGATTAATTTACATTATGATTCATTGTTTAAATTTTTGAAATCCCATCAAAAGACGAAGAACACTTTTCATTCATAATTTTTCTCAATCATTCAACTTCGTCGAATCTCTTCATTTCGGTCGATGACGTCCAAAAGGCCGTTGAAACACGAACCTTCGTTTGAAATAAACGGGCCTGAATGCTGCGTGTGCGCACAATAGATTATTCGAAGAGGCACTTAATATTTATACATCTCCGAGAATTCGCTATAAATATTACAACCCATTTTTCTATTGTAGTCTTGTCCGAGCTGCCGAAGAGGTAACATCTCAGATAAAACAGTTAACGTTCCGCGGGTGTTTACTCGGTCGCGGCCGCGCGAAATGGAGGTCACAATTCCCGAGATTGTTACGCAAGTTCGAGGCAAACTGTCGCATCAGCGAGCGCTTGTGAGTCAATCAGCGGAATTCCAGAAACAAAACGTCAAAGGTTTAGTCGGTGAGTTAATTAATATTATTGATCACCTATGTAATACTTTAACAGATATCAATGACGCTGGGATCAGAGAAGCGAAACGGGTTTCCCAGCTGGAAACTGAGATAGAGCAAACAAAATTGAAAATACTGAGAAAAAATCCTCAGGGTGAAGTAACTTTCCCCCCAGAAGAGGAATATCATACTGATGAGGAAATCCTAGCCGAAGAGACAGGCGAGTGGGAGAATGTGATCCAGAAGGGTCATAAAAGGAAAAAGGCCAATTTACCTTCTCAAAGAAAACATTCCATGGTAAGCTCAAAACCTAAAAAAGTGCCCAAACCACCACCAGTTTACATTGAGAGGGTAACGTCCTTCCCAGCCCTGAAAAAAATGGTTGAGGATCAAACCACTAATGTGAGTTTTACCACCATGTCCAATGACGTAGTAAAAATAAACACTGAGGACTCTGATGGCTTTCGTGCTATCACGAAGTGTTTTGCGGATCAGAAAATTCCGCACTATACATACCAGAACAAACAGGAGAGGCCTATCAAAGTGATGATCAAGGGAATCCATAAATCTTGGACGAATGAAGAGGTCCTTGAAGACTTAAGAGACCAATTTGGTCCCAGCAGTATCCTTCAAGTAGTTAGAAAACTGGAGTGGAAGACAAAAAATCCTCTAGATATGTGCATTGTAGATTTTCAAAAAGATTTGGATATCAGCAAAATTTACGAAATTAGTCAAATCCTAAAGGGGCGCGTCACTGTGCATCCTATCAAATTATCAAAACATCCATCTCAGTGTAAAAGGTGCCAGGAGTTCAACCATACCAGAAACTACTGTGCAAGGCCGCCTCGATGTGTTAAATGTGCTAAAGGCCATCTCACTGAGGAATGTCGGAAGCCCAAAGAGACCCCTGCAAAATGTGCCAATTGCAACGGAGATCACACGGCTAACTACCGTGGCTGTCCAGTAGCCATAGAGGCTATGCATAGGCACAAGAGCTTACCAGAGCAAGCTACAAAGGCTAAGGCAGCACCGCAGAAACCCAATCAAGGGAAGTTTGTGCCAAAAAAGCCAATAATATGTCACGAAAAGTCAGTTCAGGGGAGAGATGGAAAAACTTCAAATTCAAATCTGATGTCTTATGCAAACGTTTTGCAGAACCAGCAATTGCTAGCACAGCGGTCAAGCAGGAGACAATCTATCGATCCCAGCCATAATGAAATGCAAGTTAAAATAAATCAAATTTTCGAAATTGTCACAAATCTTACTCAGAGTGTTAACAACCTGAATGAGCGTGTTGGCAAAATTGAACGCAAGGGCTCGAAAAAATCATCATGAAAAGTGTCAAAATACTTTGCTGGAATGCCAATGGCCTCGCGTCACGGAAAAATGAGCTTCAGTTGGCACTAGACTACAATCATGTTGATATCTGTCTCATATCTGAGACGCACTTCACCAAAGAATCTTTCTGCAGACTCAAGGGGTACAAATGCTACCATGCCATTCATCCGAGCAACAATGCCCGTGGTGGAAGTGCAGTGATCATCAAAGAAAACCTGGCCCATCAGGAGTATATCAAAATTGAAAATGAAGCAGTCCAGATGTGTGCTCTTGAGATAAAAACTAATTCATTTCTGATTACTGTCGCAAGCATATACTGTCCACCTAAGTACAAAACTAAATATGAAGAATACAAGAACATCTTGGCCCAACTTGGAAATCGTTTCATTCTCGGAGGCGACTTCAATGCAAAAAACACTGACTGGGGATCGAGATTAACCACCGAAAAGGGACGCAGACTCCATCAAGCAATTATTGATGACAACTGTGAGGCACATTCTACTGGGAAACCAACCTACTGGCCCACTGACCCAAACAAAACTCCAGACCTGATTGACTTCTTCGTTGTAAAGAATATCTCAGCAAACTACCTTCTTGTAGAGGAAAACCATGACTTGAGTTCAGATCATTCCCCAATTGCTCTGACGCTTAGTGATCGAATCATACAGAAGCCACACAAACCCTACTTGGTCAATCATAAGACAAATTGGGAACGTTTCAAACAAGACATTTGCAGGTATATTGATTTGAGCAAGCCTATACACACGCCAGATGATGTGGAAAGTGAGCTCGAACATCTCGTTTGCAGCATTCAGATAGTTGCATGGGACAACACACCTGCAATCTCAAGAAGGCTCAAAGGTATCAATTATCCACGAGAAATAGTCTCTGCAATCAAGAAAAAACGAAAGGCCAGAAAACGATGGCAAGCTACCAGAGCACCACATCACAAGTCTGAATGGTACAAAACACAAAGTGAACTGAAGTCGCTGATGGAGGAGATCAATGAAGAAACTCATGAACACTTCATCACAGAGCTAACGAGTCATCGTGATACCGATTACTCACTTTGGAAGGCTACACAATATCTCAAGAGGCCTGTTAATCATGCTGCACCTATTGCGAGTGGAAACGAGAAATGGGCAAGGAGCAACCAAGACAAAGCCAATACTTTTGCAGACCATCTTGCGAATATATTCACTCCGAATCTCGCAATGGCGGATGAACCGCCGCTAGAGGAAACACCTCCACTTGATCAGGACATTGATATCCCATTAGTTACCATTAAAGAGATAAAACAGGTGATCAGCAAGGATATCAACCCAAAAAAGGCACCAGGCTATGACCTTATCACTGGACAAATCCTCCAGCACCTACCGCGTAAAGCTATCGCAAAAATAGTCATGATCATCAATGCGGTAATCAAACTTCGAAGCGTCCCTCAGCTGTGGAAGATAGCAGAAGTCATTATGATTCCCAAACCAGGCAAGCCACCAGGGCAACCAAGTTCATACAGACCAATTTCACTTCTACCAGTGTTATCTAAACTATTCGAAAAATTGATACACAGAAGACTAATACCAATTATTGAAGAACGAAAGCTGATCCCACGACATCAGTTTGGATTTAGGCAGAAACACTCAACAATCGACCAAGTCCATCGGATAACACACATCATCGAAGAAGCATTTGAGAAAAATAGAGTATGTTCTGCCATTTTCCTTGACGTCACTCAGGCGTTTGACAAGGTCTGGCATGAAGGACTCAACTACAAGCTGCGGAAGGCCCTGCCAATAAAGTATGCTGAGTTGCTTGAATCGTACCTCACTAATCGTTACTTCAGGATAAAGCAAGATGATGCATTTTCAGAACCAAAACCGATATGTGCAGGAGTCCCGCAAGGGAGTGTACTTGGCCCACTCCTGTACGTCCTGTATACCAGCGATCTCCCAGAAATTGAAATGAACACCACAGCCACTTTCGCAGACGATACAGCGATATTGGCAGTTGGAGACAGCAACATTGAGTCAATGACCAAGTTAAAGCGGTCAATATCTAGCATACAACAATGGACAGCGAAATGGAGAATCAAAATGAATGAAACTAAGTCGGTACATGTCGATTTCACCAATAAAAGGATCGACTATATACCGGCTTATCTCAATGGCAAAGTGATTCCTCATGCCAATGAAGCCAAATACCTCGGTATGACGCTTGATGCCAGGCTTCGGTGGAAAGCCCACGTCAAGAAAAAGAAGGAGGAACTTCTTCTCAAATTCAGAAAAATGTACTGGCTAATGGGGAGGCGGTCAAAACTGTCAATCCAGAACAAGCTTACGCTGTATAACCAAGTCCTTAAACCAGTCTGGACTTACGGAGCTCAGCTGTGGGGCTGCACGGCTCAATCAAACCGGGAAATAATCCAAAGATTCCAGAACAATGTGCTAAGAAATGTTGTCAATGCACCATGGTACTTTCGAAATGAACGACTCCACCATGAACTTCAAATCGAAACCATAAACGAAGCCATCAAGCGGCAAGCCGTACGTCATTTTCAACGGCTAAGGTCTCACGTCAACGAGGAAGCTGTCCGACTCCTTGACACGAGTGATATCACCAGACGATTGAAGCGTACAAAACCGCTCGAGCTTGCTCACGGGTGAAGCAGTATAGTGAATGCAATATCATCATAAAAATGAACAAAACTCAGTGATGTATCTAAGCTTTGAATAGTATGTGCCCTAGTTTCAAAATAATATTGTTAATAAGTTATTACTTGGAGCAATAAAATCTTTCAAAAAAAAAAAAAAAAAAAAAAATTTTTCTATTGTAGAGCTTGGAGAAACAGTGCCACAGCTATGTGTATGTTACCGCGACAAAATACACCAGGAGATGATAAATCATTACGGAGGCATCGCGTTACCGTAATCCACGTATCGCGCGGAGGTGGGTTCCATGAAATGTAGAAGCCATCCGCCCTTGAGTGTTTTAGAAGCGAAGCCTGCGTTTGATATATTTGCGTAGCCGGAAGAAGCAACAAATTACCGACGAATTTCCATAAATAATTGATGGAGTTACATCTTCCTTTCTCCCCGTGCTCCCAGCCTTACCGGCTTTTCTCCCGGTAAATTAATGTCCCCTTATCTCGCGATCATCTCCCTAATAGGTTACCCAGACTTCTGAATTACGAATGATATGATCACACAGGTTCTGCTAGTGGTTAAGGTAAATATAGCGATTTTTAATAACGGAATGTATGTCTAAAAGTCGTAACTTTATTAACTGGCGGCAGAATATCCAAACGTACCCACGCGACACTCGTGTCTTGAGGGCTTGGATCGCGCCGTGCCAAGCTTTAGTGGCAGTCAAAATAACTGTCGACAATTAAAGTAGTAGAACGACCTAACACCACTATTCTTCAATTGAACCACCAAAAAATGTTTACCTATTTACAAAAAAATAGAGCTCATTGCGAACTACAATACGTGACCGATGAATGGTGGTAGATCTTCATAGAAACCTGCCAATATGAAGATTAAACCCGATAATCTATTTATCTAGCTGTAGTGTTTGTGGATAACTACCAAATTAGTATTGAAAGAAACCACACCGTTTAAAGGTTTTACTCAAACTGAAACTTTATTAGACAAATCTGTCATATGCTCCCAAGCCCGTCAACCGTTGTCCCGTAATAATGCATCGAGTCCAACAACATCCTCCATCTTCAAGACAGCTGTCCGGTCATCAACGGTAGAGGTGAAGATGCGACGAATTCCCCAAGGTTGAGGGCGTTGAACGTTTTGGGTGGGCGAGGTTCCATTTTGGTGGTCCGCGGCTGGTACTTGTTTCAAGTGGAATCTATTGCGGGTGACAGTTCGCTTGTCCTTATACACTATGTATGAAGTTCACACTAAGTTTCTCTGAAGGTTATAAGGGCTAAAACAGCGTACCACAGACTGTTGAATTTTGATATGTCTTACCTCTGGGGGTGATGAAACATTTTACTGCAATCGAATAGCAACGGGCAATTTTCTATACTTTTCACTCTATGAATCTGTAGTTTACTCCTTAGGACAGGTCCTAACCACTTCACAAGCACCGCACCAGTTTCGAAATCTCCCCTAAGCGCCAGGGTGAGAAGATCGTTTTTCTAAGAAAGGTTTCTAGTGATAATGACAGAAGTCCATAACAAGAGTCCTTTATTTGGAGGGGATACATCGATCTTGTTCAGTCCCCGGAAAATGGATTCGAAACAAACACACATAAGTAACAGGTACATTTTGCGTGCCGCCCAGATAAACACAAGAGGTTTCTAAACTGAATGGTATCCTGTGTATGTCGGGTACTGAGGATAAAAGGCAGCAAATATTTCCGCAACGGGGTTTCTCTTCTGCACAGATCGCTCATCTGTCTACATCGCTGTTCTTTATTCTACCTTTCCCAAAATTGTAACCCTATTTGAAACGTTGAAGGGCCGCCGTCCCAACATGGTCGGAATGGTAAAAAGGAAAAATTGTCCGTGTTGCAGAATTGACTAAAACCACTCAGGGCCTTGTGATATCGAGTGCACTGTTCTGAGATACATTTCGTGTCCTTGCAAACAAGGTAATTTCAGACATCTTTTGGGTGGAACTTGAAAGAGAACGATGATCGAGATCATGTAGGATCGGAGTAAAGAGAAGTAAAAATTGATAAATACTCGTAATAAAGTTCGGAATTTATATGGACAATAATTGTAATAGTAATAGTAATTATTACCGACACCAATTCTGAGCTCGTTACTCGACCAATTACTCGAACGAACACACAATGTTTTACCTCATTACATCACTATTATTTCGCATAGCTACCGGAATTACAAGGATATTGTATTCAAAACGGAGAGCTGTAATGAAGGGCGATCTGCACTGAAATAATGAACCGTTCTTTTTTTCAGTGCAGAATTTCAAGGAAAACACAAACGCAGTCTTTGGCACGTTAACAGCCTCGGTCGGCAGAAAAGGCTTGGACGAGGTGAAAACAGGAGTAGCGTGGGGGCAAAGAAGCTTTTCAATTGGTTCGAAAGCCCGCCCTCAGAAATACCCCGTTAAAGGCGGCGGTCATCCTCGGCTCACGTTACAGCACTTTCAAAGCTTGGGACCTGTAACGTATTTCTGTAACGTATTTCGCTGGTCGATTTTCCCTAACAAGACCCTACACGTTCTTCTGTTCGAATCTTCAAACGGAAGATTACCGGTCCTGGTAATGAAAATACTTACAATATCAACAAGGAGGTATTTGGATGTGGATGTATTTTGCCACTTTGTTCGCCGTTATATTTGTCGTTTTTTGTTTATTATCTTAAATGAGGCACCATTGAAATCCACCTAAAATAATACCCCCCCCCCCCCCCCGGCGTTCAAAATGTCTGGATATAGATGATTTCGACATACGTTGAATAAGATAAGAGAATTGAATAAAAAAAAGTCCGTCCATCCGCGCCACGTTATCAAAATGACATAGGTACCTACTAAAGTAGGTACCTATTTATAAGTCTTGTATTTTGAAAATTTCAAATGGTGATTTTCTGCACGAATTGGAATTGATTTCAGTTCAGGAAAATTTTCAAGTGCAAACCTGAGAATTATACTAATACAAACAAATTCCAAATAATCTATCATCTATAATGTAGATGATAGATTATAGAGATTACAAATTGGCGATTATGATATATAGATGATAGATTATAGAGATTATTATGATTACCCGAGAATGATGATAATACAAACAAATTCCAAATAATCTATACTGCCGTTTTAAAGTAAAACCACTTATCTCCAAATTCGTCAAAATGTGCGAAAAATCGAATAAACCGTACACCTTGTGAGGTTTCCATCTAATTTGGAGGCAGAACAACTTATCTGTGGTAGTTTGCAAGCAAACCCACTTGTGTTTGTAAATTTCATCCACACAAAATACCTGGTAGGCAAAGTGCGAGACAGAATTCGAACCCTCAGACACCTCCTGGACCACAGATCGACTCTACCTCTCTCATACAAACGACAGATTTACTTAACACTCATTCGACCAATATGGGCCTATGCTTGCGGAATCTGGGGAGCCGCTGCTAGTACACACATACATAAGATACAGGTAACTCAGAACAGGGTGCTTCGGTTAATCACGTCAGCTCCATGGTATGTGCGAGGCAGTACCCTACATACTGATCTGAATATACCCTATGTAGCCGAAGTCATCCAACACAACTATAACAACCTTCACCACACTATGACACTTCACACAAATCAGCTAATTACCAGCCTGGTCAACAATCCACCGGAACCACGCCTCAGAAGACGACTCAAGAGAAAAAGACCCCAAGATCAAATAGCAAAGCCAACACTTCTTCTGATTCGACACCATCTCAACCCACATCCAGCAGAGAGGCCAGTTGATGGACTGCACCCTCTCATCACGTCACACGCCAATTAGAGGACTCCTCTACTATATTCCCCCCATTATCACAACAGAAATGTTCCCAACAGAACAATAAAGTTATTTACATACTGAAAAAAAAAAAAAAAAAAAAAAATCCAATTTGCAGGCAAAACCGCTTATCAACCGACAAGTGGTTTTGCCTCGAAACGCATAAGCGTTTTTCCATAGCAGGTGATTTTGCACTTCACATCCATGTGGTTTCTCCTGCAAATTAGGGGCCAGCTGAAAAACCTAGAGGCATTTTTTGGACGTCGAAATTTTTGCAGATTTTTGCCATGAAACGGCAGCATAATATAAATGATAGATTCATAATATAGAAATATTATACATTCATATTATAAATGTATAATTTTTCATTTATAAAAATAAAGTATTGACAATCTCCGAACTAGTTTCCGACTCCCACCTCCCCCTTCAATCGGATTTGACCATCTGGTCAAATCTAACAATATTAGCGCATTGCTTCAGATGTTTCCTATGGGGACTCTCAGGGATATTGTATAAAGAATAGCGATGTAAAAGAAAAAGCTTGCGGAAATATTTGCTGCCTTTTATCCTCAGTACCATTCAGTTTAGGAACACCTTGAGTTTATCTGGGCGGCACGCAAAACGTACCTGTTACTTATGTGTGTTTCGAATCCGTTTTCTGGGTACTGGGCAAGATTATGGACTTCTGTCATTATCACTAGAAACCTTTCTATAACGGACGTAAATTCCTTCGCCATGACTCGTAGCCAATGAGGAGTTCCGCTGTTCATATCTACCCACAGAATCCAACTATGAAAGAACTAGACGAACGGTTTACTGCTGACAAGTCGACTTTTTCCCGCTGACGTACCCTTATTTCTTCTGCACACGCATACATCACGTCAACAATTTTTCATAAGTGTACGACCACTGACCACTTTTCGATCTCACTTAATCGACATGCCGTCAGTCGTCACGAAGAGTAATGAAACTACATATTTTGACAAGAATATCCAGTGCAACTTGCGTGACCCGTTCTCAACAGCCGAAAGACTCACATTGTTGCTTCAGTCTTTACACAATAGCTCGTTACCGGCGTCCTTTTCTTATTCTTCTTCACGACATGAATAATTATTCACGGAGGTTCTCTGACAATGCACAGGAGACACGACTTGTCTGTATTGCGAAGTCCTAATAACCGAAAAAAAGTGATGACTGTAAGCAGGTGTAAGTAAATGTTATTTCCGTATAGATTTCCGATTTATGTTGTTCTTATGCGTTTGGTCATGACTTGTGACATATTATTCCATTTTCAGTGGGTTTACTGTAATTTTCAGTACATTAGTCATTTTATGTAAAACAAAATTCGAAATCAAACCACATTGTGTGAGGGTAACAGAAGTTCTGTGTGGAATGAGGAACACCAACTGTTTCGTGGACAAAAATGTACAAAATTTGCTTCATGTTTAAGCAACATTTAATAATTTTGCTTATAATGAAGCAATATTTTTGAAGAATATTTGTTGAATGATTGTTGAAGAATATTTGTTGAATGATTGTTGAAGAATATTTTTCATAATTATACAGGGTGGTCCTTAACTAGTGGATTTTGAAAAACTGAAAAACCCTTGTTTCCTATTTTTTTTTATCCTGCATTCAACTGCGCTATTTTCAATTTTTTCCGACTTGGCCAAATTGGTCCAATGCACGCCAACTTCGTTTTTTCAAATGGGAACCCCCATTTTTTAATTTTAGATTTGGATTCTACGTAAAATTCATGCAAATTTTACCTCTTAGATTCGATTTTGAATCGATTCAAAAAATCGATTTTTCGTATCGATTTCCCATCCTTAGTACATACTACTTGCACAGAAGTGGATTTACGTCTGAATTCTAAATTCTACCGATTAATCTGCCTACGGAACAATCGACAAAGTGAAGTGTGCCCTCAAAAGCTCCATTAGACGATGTCTTGGAACCAAATCGGCTCGTCCCTCCCTTTTAAGCCGCCGTTCCATTGACAAGCGAAGTGGGGCCTAAAGCGAAAGCGAGAAGTTATAATCGAAAGGATCCCACCGAGGCGGAGCCCTTCTGTCTCCCGATATCATTGAAGGGATTCGTAATCACTGAGAGGGCCCTATGATGGGTTGTGGGACGACGAAAAGGTCAGAGGCTGATATACGCTCCCCCACCTAACTTTGATCGCACTCCACGTAATGTCAAATATCAGACTCGAATAGGCCCCGTGAGGTTTGAGTGGTAACCAGTCAAAAGTTCGTGGGATGCTCCAATTCACCACATCGATATGTCACACTCTGAAAAAAACACTCGGGTGTGTGGGGAGACAAATATCAAGCTCAGCCCATAGAGGGAGAGAAGATCGTTTAACTTTTCATACCTACAAGCTACAACGCCTCCTTCAGTTTTATAGCGCTTTAAGATTTGTATTGAATAAGGTAAGGACGGAAAACAGGGTTTTTGAAGTTATACTCCTCGATATACTCGTAACTCGGCTTCCTTTAGACGTAGCGACTTGAAATTGTCAAGGCTCCCTATTATACACACCGAGAAGATCCACACCAATTTTCAAGTAGATCGGCCAAAAAGGAGTTTTCATGTTAATGTCAATCTATACAGGGTTGTCCTTAACTAGTGGATATGAATTTCAATTCTGTATTGTGGGGGGATTTTGAAAAAAAACTGAAAAACCTGTGTTTCCTATTTTTTTAACCTGCATTTAACTGCGCTATTGTCAATTTTTTCCGACTGGGCCAAATTGGCCCAACGCACACCAAGTTCGTTTTTTCAAATTTCAAAATCCCTCAACCGATTTTTTCGGTCGCACACAACCCGCGCTGTGAGCAAATTTTTGATTTTTCATAAAATTGATTTTTTTTTTCATTAGCAACCGTTGGCAGGTAGGGTAAATTGTAGACACCACAGGGTATTTGTCTCGTATTTTTCCGATTCACGAAAGGATTTTCCTGTATTTTATCCAATGATGAGTTCAAATACAAAGATAGTTCGTTGATTCATCCATGTCCAAAACCATTCACCTGTAAAGATGTTTCCAATTTTCTATTTTACGATGGAGCACAAAAAATAAATTTTCCTTTTGAGAAAATTCGCCGATTTTTCAAAAAATCGTTATTAAAGAATAGATTCAGATAAAAATCGACAACGAGAGTATCGATTCGAAAAATCGGTAAATCGTTCCCCATCCCTAGTTTGTACCAGTGTCGATCGCTAAGAACTTCGTTGCATTATAAAATCAAACGTATATGATCAACGTATCAAACGCGTACCTATGATTCATTTGGGCAACTGATCGTGGTTGAGCGAATCCCGTGAGCCGGATTTTAGGTTGATCACTTATGAAAACCCAGTTAGTCGAATCCTACAGTAAATAAAGGTTCATTCTGACGTGTTAAGGAGAAACCTCTCAAATCCGAAAATCAAGTTTTTCAGAAATTAGCTCCAAAGTTTTTCATATAAACCCTCGTGTAGCTTCAGGGTCATCGATAGAGATCCAATGCTCAGCACGAGGTCTATCACCTCAAAGAGGGGAGAAGCATTTAATTTAAGAGAAGATGTTTTATTTTGTACAAGTTATCATTTATTGTAAATATGAAAAGCTTCATATGATATTATGATTAATAAATGCATTTAGCAAACAAAACAAAACAAATGCTCACAGCGATCCAAACGTAGTGGGTGGTTGGCGGATGGTGGGTGGTGGGCGGTAGATGGAGGGTGGTGGATGTGGGTGGTGGGTGGAGGGTGGTGGATGTGGGTGGTGGGTAGTGGGTGGAGGATGGTGGATAGGGGGTGGTGGATGGAGGGAGAAGGAGGTTCGGTCCCCGACATACAAATGCGATACTCGTCAGCCGAGTCGTCTGACAAGAACGTTCGCGCACGCGTACACACATAACACTATCTCGTTCGTCAGACGACTTCGGATGATCCGATGGCTGCAAGAAGTCTCTAATGAATAATAATATTATGGTACCATATTATGGTACATAGTGGTGGGTGAGTGGTACCTATGTGGTGGTGGGTGGTTGGTATGAGGTGGTGGGTTTCACAACCTTGCGTTGAAGTTCGAGTTACCCCCAACTCTGAGTCAGCGGAAAAAATTTTCACCACTCCGAGTATGTCGTAATCCAAGGATTACCGAGGTCACTAACTCTCAGATACTGATCCGTACACATGCTCATGCTTAACACCGAGTGTTACCGTGGGTGCGTTGACCGTTTTGGTTTATTATCTTCGATAGTAAACCTTGGAATCGACCTAAGAAAAATATTTTTTAACCCCCCTCCCCCACACACACAAAATTTGATGGTTTACGTTTCAAGATACGTAGATTCAGAAAATCGTATTTAAAAAAGTACGCAAATTTTGTATGTATATTATCTCCGCGTCAACAACTTTCAGTTGAGTCCGTAGATTATAATCGTAAAATCTAGAACCCCCATCGTGGTGGGGGGGGGGGTAAACCTGGGTATAAAAAACATTAATTTTTTCAATATCCTCGTCAACAGCTTTCATTTGAACCTTCAGATCATCAGGCTGCCGCATGCTTCACTCTCACCTCATGTTGACGACTTTTGATATGCTCCAACTTGGAGCCCTCATTGTGAACGAACGGCTGGTCGTATAAAGCTCTCCGAAATGTCGATCAGACGACCCACGCCAAATTTGACGCAAAATATCGTTAAACATTTGGAGGAGAAACGACTCGAGACTCGAGTCGGACTCACCTACTTAATTTCCGGGTGAAACGACTCAACTTTTGATCTAAAACCACTCAACCTAATGGTTATTAAATAAACGTGTGAACGTTGTTAAGGAGAAACGACTTAAGTCGCCAAAAATATCCTTTTATTGAAAATGCGCTCATTAACTCATGCTGCATGGCGTTCCAAGAATAAACTGAAACATCCAAATATTCCCTTCACAGTGATCCGAAAGTAGTTCCAAAACCCTGCTCCAGATCCATCGGTCATCCTATAACTAGAGCCGAAGTAGGTATGCAGAGATGTAGATATTTCTCAAGGCTACAGTGAGATTAGGTAACAGCCATAACCGTAACACAGTGGATAGTTTGATCCTGGACACTTTATTTTCTACTACCCTCCGGGAAATTCAAATTTTACAAGAACTTTGGCGATACGCTTTGGAGCAATATTCATTTCTCATCACGCCAAGATTCTTTTGTTGTGGCAAAACGATCCGCCTCATTTCCTCCTCCGATTCTGTGAATAGGGAAGCGCTCCAACATTGCACTACATGAACGAGCGGATTTTCCGTCCCTATTTGGCATTCATAGAACGCGCTCTAGTGGTGTCTGCGTGCGGAAGGTTTGAGAAATTGAAAGAACGATGTGGGCAAAGGATGAGGTGAATAACAATAGATGAGGGTGGAAAACTAGACCCAAGTACACCGAAGTGGTTCAATTTCAATTGGTCCCTAAAGAACTAGTTTCATCATTCCAAACGATTTATACGTATGACTGCACTATCGGTAGAACTGGGGTCAAATGACTTACTTCACTATCATCTCCTCCAATAAAATACCGTACAAGAAACTCAGGAGTCATTTTAATAGATTCCGACAGTATTGTAAACTGGATACTTTTTCCCCTTGGACAGCTCCTAATTTTTGAACTGTGAGCCCAGAATTTTTTTTTCTTCTGATTTAATTCTTTTCTTTTGTAATCGCTTCAAAAAGGCTCACTAGTGACGAAAAAAATATTTGAAACATTCCAAAATTATCCAGGTGTTCAAAAAGTACATTTTTGTACATGATGCCTTGAGAGGTACTTCGGGTTCTTATGGTAAAAGAAGACCTAGTGCCTGATATCGTCCACAGTCATGCAGCATGGCTATAAGAGCGAATTTTCGAAGAAATAATTGGTTTTATGTAAAATGTCGCCATTAAAGAACATGATTTCCACGAAGAACATCTCAAATATCAACCAGGTTTCTTCATCTTCAAAGTACTCAAGTTTGAAACCGAATTAAGGTATCGCAATAATTAGTCCAACTTGACGATCGTATTCAGCGTGCACCTTTAAAATGAGGTGTCACTTGTTGGACTTTCATTGTTTGGGTCTGAAACGTATTTCTGTATGCAACGTTCTCGAAAATTCGAGTTTTATTAATTTTGGACCGAGAACAATAGCTACATTTCCTTCGAAAATTCGCTAAAAGGAAGAAACAATGACTTGAATTGACATTTACAGCTAATAGGATATCCCCAACCTTGATTGCAATAATGGCTTATTATTACAGATTGAGATCATTGAATGCTATCAGAAATTCCAATGGTTCATTATCGAAGATAATAAACCAAAAGCATCGCGATGTTTCATATTCACTAAGTAATCACCATGTTTCATATTCAAGTACCTAGGTAATTTCCACTTTATTGTAAACTCAATTGTAAATTCACTTTGTTTACAAATAATTGTTCCACCTTTCTCTCGAATTCCTTCTGATCTACGAATACTTCTAAAAGAAAATAACGATCAAGGACATGGACATCTTTTTTCAAATGATATTGTGGTTTCCTAGCCCTCATTGGTCGTTAAATGGTAATGGCTGGATAAAGTGATAAATGGATCATTATTAGTGACTTATACTATAATCGCTAGATATTATGTACAATAACTGGATTAATTAATTTGACTGTAACATAATATGTATAATGTGTATAATAATGTTATTATTATACACTTCAGGCGAGTTCTATAATAATTATAGTTTTTACAATTATTTTTATTACAATTATTGTTTTTTGCAGTCGACTCAATTTATTCAGTGTTGTTTGGCAACAAACACACCTTATTTATCGGGATATTCTGATGGAAGTAGGGGAAAAGGAAGGCGTAGGAATTGGTGGATGTTTACTGGAATGATACTGTTGAGTTATGCTCGTATTAAATCATGACCGTCCGAAGATGGGAGTAGTTATGTATGAGGTTGTTTATGTGTGATGATAAGCACGGAGTTATAGTGCAACGAAAGATATTCATATAACGAATGGTCTGGTCCAAATATCAAAATTATAGTCGTCACTGAAGATAGATGAGCAACATCCACGACTATTCAGATCTTACCTTTTTAGTCTATTCGGGGAAAAGTATCAAGTCTCGATACAACCATGTCGTCGCAACTTCGACAGAAAACCTCCTGGAAATAGACTGATTCCAAAATAATCTCATTGTTCGCTGAGGGCTCCTCGTCAGCCCCGATCAGGGTTTGATATCTTCCAACACCTCACAGCGTATACAAGCAATCACTTCCGCCAAGTGATTTACAAACCTCCAATCAATCCGCTATTTTCAACTCCTTCAAGCCCGGTTTACATGAATGAGCGCTTCTAGATTGTTTATATTGGGAGAGTTTGTTGAAGTGAAAGCTCGCACTTGTTGATTTTCTCCGTTTACTGACAAATATGTCAACCGGGCGTCGGAAGCTCAAGTGCCGTAAACTTCATTACAGACTGACATCAAACGGAGGCGCGTGTAAATATTACTGGTATGTTCCAATTTTTCACACTAGATCGGAGTTGCGCTCTCCGAAAAATTCTGAATACGACGTCCTAATAAGTACAGAATATGACTGGAGATTTATTTGAACAGAATAGTACACTACCGACGCTAATTAATTACTAGTTATAAATTCGTTCTAAGCCGATTCCACTGAGTTTTATCGTTACTGGCATTGGAATTTATTCTGAAATTCAATCATGGGGATAGTTATAATACAACGTTGTCCATCTGTCCACATCGCTGTTCAGTACACAACATGGTAGTTGTATGTCCCACAACAACATGAGATAGTCTGACTAATGAGGTTAAATATTGAGTATTTTGTTCTGGTAGGTAGGATCTGGATGGCCATCGGTATACTTTTGGCAACCGATAGTATCGATCAAAAATATCGACCCTTACTAAAATATCGATTGAAAAAAACATTCAATTAAAAAACTATGTAAATAGGCCCAACTGTAATGCCAATGAGTTTTCGACTACCTATAGTGTTCATACCTTGTACCTGTTTACGACACAGGCAAATTAAACATAAATTACTGACACCTACACTTAGTGATGGGCCATTCGCGTGCAGAATCGAGTGCGGCATTCGATTATTTAAATCATTCGGATATCCGAATACGAGATTTCAAGTATGGCTGTGGCCACAGCCAAACTTATACCATCCAATTACAAGAAGTTCCTAGATTTCAAGTAGGTATTCGAATACTTTTTCATTCCCATTAACTCCCATATCGGTAAAGGACGACGGAACTGTGACAGGAGAAGAACCGCAACTTACCGACGATATCATTCGAATGCCAAATCTGGACTCCCATTGGTCGATTTTCATTCTTATAGTCGCGAAATGGGCGGTACTTTCGCGAAGCTGAGATTTTCGTTCGGATGCCTAATCAGAACGCCGATTGGTCGTGTTTCATTCGAATAGGTACTTTTGCATTCATATTGCAGCGAAACTCTCGGTATCTTCAAGAAGCTGGACATCCAAGCTAGGGATCCTATCCTAGTATTTTATGGTACTGTACCACCTCCACTATATGAACACCTGTCTGGTCTTTATGAACAACGTGTATAAAACAACGTAACAACGTGTGTAAAAAAATAAAGTTCTTTGAAAAACGTCAACCGGTGAACTTCTTCTAAAATATTTCTAGAAATAGTTTCCAATTTCCTTTAGTACCAGCATATTATACCGCTCTGTACCAGTATTTTCTATTCTTATTACATTTGATTCAAAATGGCGGTGGGTTTCCCTTCGCATCCAAGTGTAATCATTCAAATGATCATTCGATTGTTGAAACCATTCGAATACTCGATATTCGATTATCGAAATCATTCATATTGCCCATCACTACCCACGCTCACCCTTATCAAAATCAACACAAAGGGTTCCCCTTCTTCATCTTTCCATTTTCCTGTCCAGGCCGACGCCATGATGGACACATTTAAAGAAATTTACTCATGAAGGTTAGGACATCCATGGAACTAGTGGAAAGCTCTACTAGTTCACCCACAACACTAAACACAGATTACTCAGTAAGTAATACTTACAACATTAAACTCAGATTTTTGTTGGAGAAGGTGGTCAGAAGCTCTGGATTGGCCAAGGAAAAAATGAGGCCCCTGGTGGGGATGCTGATTGTCCACGGGTGCTTCAATAAACATCTGCACAGATTTGGAATTTGTCTGCAGACTTTGTGGAGAGGAGTGCAAAACGATACCTTCTCTCCTCTTTAACTGCTTGAAGCTCGACAATACAGAATCTGTAGATCTCTGATACCAGAAGAATCGTCCCTGTAGACCACCTGACAGGGGATGATCATCAGTCCAGTAGAAGTAGTGGACTGGACCCAGCTCCTATAGGCTGGCTTAGAAGGCTACAATCTCATTCATTCTGCAATCTTCCACGTACTAACTCGTACTGTGAAAAGATCATGATGAAGGCACCCCGATCTCACGCAACTCCTAATCTTAAACTGCAATCAATTCGAAGTTGAACAACTACAAAACACCAAGCAACTATTTCAGTTTGCAGGTTCAATCAAACGGTTGAAATGGTAAAACGGTTGCGGTTCAATCATTAAGCGAGGAGTACAAATGGAATCGTTCTCAGTTGGAGTGGCAAACTCCCATGAAACTGAGAGTTGGATGTTTCCGTTAAAACAGAAATAACAATTCGGTTCTCAACAGCAGCAGGTGGGTAAGGTTTCGATATAAGATACAAGTTTGATTATACCAAAGTTGTTCTAAACTAAACTGCTTTTTAGTTTCTTGATGTACCTGTATCTACTTCTTGATTCCCATTCCATGAAGTGAACAATTAATGAATTATGTATAACTTACGCTTGTTATTTTGTATAAGTTATTCGTAACAGCGTTTTAGCTATTTCAAGGTAGAATACACAGTGTGTCCCACGTAAGGGTGGACATCCCGCCGCGGGTGACTTCTACAACTAATTTGTGACTAAAAATGCCCTAAGTATGACTTATATTTTTTACTCCACTTAAAACCCGAGTTTGTTCGCTTGCGCAGAACTTTTCTCCTAGCGAGAAAAAAATTCCCAACTCGAGACAGTCATTCTTCACCCCACAACGACATTTTCTCTTTCATTTTTCTATCTAACTTCAAATTTGACTATACCGTCGGAAAGCTGAGCTTTTTGGCCAAGTTTTGAAGTAACAGTACAAAACTTTCAAGTAGGAGTAGTAGATTTTACACCGATTGAAAAAACTGGGAATTTCCGGGATTTTGCAAAATTTTCTGTTTAGGCTGATTTTATACCCATTAAAACTGAGCGAATGATTTTAATTTGGCACCAGCGAAATTTAATGTTTTTTCTCACGGTATCCTCAGATTTGTGATTAATTTGGAAAATAAGGGAGTTATCTCCGTTTTCGTGGCGTAAGGTCGAAAACACGAAAAAGTGAAAAACTCGGGTTTTAAGTAGAGTAAAAAATACGAGTATAAGTCTAGGGCATAATTAGTCACAAATTAGTTGTAGAATAATTTTAGAATTATCCACCCCCGGCGGGATGTCCACCCTCAAGTGGAACACCCTGTATAAAGGTATAAAGTTCTTGTGTACTACGAGTAATAAGTTTTTGTGTGTATTGGAAGGACATTTATATCGCAGTAAATGCAAAGCTAGTTGTACTGCTACCCTGCTGATAGTAAATCTCATGATGACCTGTCGATACCTATGTGATAGGTCGCCTTCAGGAAAAACAGTAGATGGAGAGCTCCAGCGGCGTTACAAATCCCTTGAAGTCTTCACATCAGCAATCACATTTGACACGATTAACTCAGTCTGCTGACTGAGCGATGAGTGGGCGTTCCAAAGAGAAACAGAGTCAGCATTAAGGCGGTTATCAAGGCGTCGGTTCTCATCCTGGGCCTCTCGACTGACCAGTTCTACCGTCATTCTCTGGCCACGAAGTCGCGCGCTTCACGTGACAATCGTTAAATTTAGACCTTGAGACTTCGCGAGCTTCCCAGATACTTTAGGTCAGTTTTTTAAAAAATAATTTGTCTATTATTTAAAAATATACCTTAGAGTAGTGATGTAGTATACTTAGATTGTTAACATACAATAATAAATCACTTCTGATGTTTGACAATTATTGTATTTTTCGCTTCAAACATCAGAAGCGATTTATTTGGCCTATGAGTAAATCAAAGCGGAGCACAGGTTCCCCGAATCCGGAGATTATAGGTCCATGTAGGTCTTATTATTGTCTTGTATATCAAGAGGCTAGAGTTGTTTATGGAGTGAGGACTGTAGAGGACTGTACAAGGGGTTCAGCAGCTTGGTGCGGTTTCTGAGTCGCTTTATTAGTTCTGTGACGTGATTTTGAAAGGTTAGTCTCTTAGTCCAGTATCACGCCCAAGTACCTGTATGAGGAAGTCGAGGAAATGGGTTGACTCAAATACGTTATGTGGAGTTGAGCACCATTGGTTGAGCAGGTCCCCGGATGATTGAAGCTTCCTCGATGCTGATTCAAAGCTTGAATCTGAGGCGGCGAAAACCAAATCATCGGCGAACATGGACGAGATTGCAGGAAACGAAGGTAAGCGAAGATCGTGGCAGAAGAAAATGTACGAATATGGCGCCATAACGCTCGCCATATTTGTACATTTTCTTCTGCCACGATATTCCCTTACCACCGTTTCCTGCATTCTCGTCCATATTCGCCGATGATTTGGTTTTCGCAAATATGGTCAGTGCATTTCTGAATCAAAGCCGGTTTTTACAGGCCACTAAGTATACAATTACAACGAACATGACATTGTGTACAGGGGTTGTTATCGCGGTAATTGCTAGTTGTAACCAATCTCTCCAATCGCGTGTTCTGTTCGTAAGTAACAGTATGTTACCCAACAACTCGCTTTATATTGATGCACAACCCTTTGTCCGTTTATTGTTAAGTTCCACAGCAGAATGTTTGCCCTTCACTGTGTTCCCTCGATGAAATTGCGAACGTGCTGCGATATTGTGACTTATCGATTGGCAGTGTTCAAGCCCTGGGTCACGCAGGTCAATCATACCCTTTTGATTCAATACTTCTGCAAGGGATCGACAAAATATGAAGTGGAAAACCGAATTAGTTGAATATTGACCAAACATATTATGTATAATTCGATCACTCATACTGCCCTGTGATGGAAGAACGCCTCATCTCCAATGTTTACAAAAATGGGATTTTCAAATGACCCCCCATTTTTCTGACCCGCTCTTGAAGGGGAAATGCCTCATGTACTCGTTTTGATGGAGAAACGCCTCATCTTCTGGTCTAAACGCCTTACATCGTTGTTTATTTTGATAAAATATGAAGGTGAAACGCCTCATTCTACTTAATATTGAGTTGAGGCGATTCTCCTTCAAAAGTTTTGCTCCAAACTGACTCAGATTTTGGTTGAGGTGTTTAATCGGAACTCAAACGGCGTTTCTCGATCAAGTATTTACTCAGCTGTTTGGGCTTTAGGTGTTTTTAAACAAAACAGCTAGGAATCAATTGGACGGTGTTATGCAACAAGGGTCCAAGCGACATTCTTTCCAAAAATGAGTTTTTGGTATCTTTGGATTCGTCCTATCAAGAGCTTTCATTTTTGTACGATTTTAGCGCCATCTATTCTTCCAAACTGTAACAGAAAGCTAAGCGTCTAAGCGCCACCCTCATCATGAGCCATTTCGAATTTCGCAACAAGAGTCTATCTCCAGGGTAAATTTTAATTTTACAAAATTGTAGTGACGCTTAGACTGTTTTTGTAAAATTTAAATATAGCCGGAGGTAGGCTCTTTTTGGGAAATTCGGAATGGCTCATTATGTGGTGCTTGGACCTCGTTCGCTTCTCTTATTCGTTAACAACAAGAGTCTAAACGCCAAATCTCGCTTAGACCCATGTTGCGAAATTGGGAATGACGGTTAGCCCGAGAGTCTTTGTGGCATAGACGCATTAATCGGAAAACCAATGGATTATTTTCAAATTTGACGCAACAGGCATGTTGGGCACTTCAAAATGAGTTTACACCCTCCACTTCAACGCCCTAGCAATGTGACACTTGATCAAAAACTTTACTTTGAATTCCCCGAAAATTTGAAAAATGTCGCTTGGACCCTTGTTGCATAATATCGTCCAATTACTTATAGGTGTTTCTCCATCAAAAAACGATACCAACAAAATTTGTTCTTTACTTTCACAAAACAACTAGGTATTTAATAGTTGTTGCTGTTTTTGTGAAAGTAAACAACCTTTAGGCGAGATGAGGTATTTCTCCTTAACAAAAACCCCAAACAATCGAACCTAAAATTTGAAAAATCGCCTCAACTGCGAAGAATCGATTCCTTTAATGGGAAAACCGATTTTGTAATTATACGTATTTACATTCGGGTGAATAAGTCAATATGAAGTACCGGCGAAAAACTGAGGTCACTGGTATGACTGTGGAGGCCGTCTAGATATATTAGTATTAGTCATTTCAATTCAGAAAGTTTTGAGGCAAATTACCGCAATGTTATGATTTCTGTTTCTGTTTCACAGGGCAGCATACAACAGAAACAGAAAGTATTATTTGGAACGTTCTCTTAACTTTGGGGCGTCTAAGATGGATCAACACCCAAATATCCATTACGCAAATTGCAGCGTTTCAAGTGTGTAGGAGGGGAAAATTAGCTGAGTGATATGCTGAACGTTCGCAGGAATTTGAAACATGCTCTTATCCCAAAATCCCTGTCAGCACCGTCTCATAATTTCTACTCGTAATTTAAAGTTGTTCGACGGAAGTTTGTTGACAACTCTGATTTATACTGTCTCTTTTCGGTGAAATAAAGATGAGTTTCCCCATATCTCTCGCTGAGGTGAAGTTTGTCGAGGTGTGCGAAACAGATTGAAAATACGTTCGAGAATTATACATTTTTGGAAACGAGATTGAACTCCGGAACTTTATGGAAACGGTTTTGAACTGAAGAAATGGTGGTTTTAGTCGGTAGCGGTCTCTCGGGCGGTCTCTAATCCACTAAATATGAGAACTCTCTCTGTGGTCTTACTCTACACGCCAAATAGATATCACATCATTATTGCTGCTTAAAATCAGTACGGCTCATCATTTGATTTCATCACATCATCACATTTGATTTCATCGATTTCCAAAGCATCCAAAAGTAGTACAGAAATACTAGAATTTATCATAATATTAATTCATCATCTATATAATATATTCAGGATATGTATGATTATGGCATTCAGGATTACATTTTTTGCTTCACCTGAGTAGCTTTAAAATGCCGTGACACATAATGTGGCAAGTGCGACAGAAATCGATGTTTCGAAATTTTTTACTTAGATCATCCGGCTCGTGTTTTTGTTGTACATTAGCCACTAAATACAGATCTACATCTATATAGGTCAAATTTTATCCGGACTTATGTACACGCCCATTAAAAAACCAATAACAGTCCGAAAATATCGCGGTATGGTAGGGGTGGGGAATATTTAGGTAACGTAACCGCTTCAAATAAACTAATACTGTCCAGTAACTTATTACCAGAAAACCCCTATTACTGTAATCACTGTTTTGAGAACTTGCGGGAAAGGCCTTCGAGGGCCTGTTTGTCGTCAGCCATTCGGGAGCCTGTGATAATAGGTTGACTGGGACTATTCCAGGTAATAGGTTACGGAATACGAATGCGTGAAATTGTGCAATCATAACTGTCGACAAGTTATTTGAGTGAGTATTGAGTTAGTTTCGAGTAAACGCTACCGTCTGGTAATGGGTTGTGGTATTAGGTTATTTTATCTAGGAAACCCAGTCCGCGTTGAACGCTGGAAAGGTTCTCGATTCGCCGGTAACCTATTAAGATTACCAAAATAACCTAAAACCAAAACCTATTACCAGACGGTTCCTGTTACTCAATAACCTATTACCAAGAAATAACCGTATTGGCCATTACTAGCTCAGGGTCCTCGTGTTCGAAAACTCAACAAACATACCCTCTACCATCTCTAAACAATCCCTCAAATTTTCGTTAACTCTAGAATTGAGTCCAGCACTCCCAGATGTTTTTCACAAGGTTCCTGTACGATTATTCGAATTTGAGTGTTTTTGGTTCAACACCGTTGGGTTTCTACAAATAGTTGACAGGCTACTTAAAAGACTGATCTTAAGAGTTAATTAATTCATTAATTCAATTAATTGGTCATGTTCAGTATTTGGGCCTGTTCAGGGACGGAAGTACGGATTTGATATAAATTACTAAAGGAATGCACGAGCTCTACTGACCGAAGATTGCCTTCCCATACAATATTTTGATCGTCTTGACCACCTCATACTGACGATACCTGATGGGAAAGGAAGGAGGTGAGCCATAATTGTACCACTTCTTCGCGATACATGTGCGGCAGGTAAATGTGATTAAGGTCTACACACGGACTGTTTTGTCATAGAAATAATTTTATTACATTCCAAACTTATTGTTTTCATTTCATGTCGCGTTTCGAATTTCCACGTTGCTTTTGGTTTGAATTTGAAGCACAATAATATGAATGACATTCATATTATTGTGCTTCAAATTCAAACCAAAAGCAACGTGGAAATTCGAAACGTATACGTATACATTGTATACTACTTCAACCAAAAATTGTGATTTTATCCATGCCACTGAGTGTACAGTCAATTATGACAAATTGAAAACATTTTGAATCATAATTTTTCGTACTCGTATATTCACTCACAAGGACGCTATAAGCTTTAAAAAAAAAAAAAAAACTATAAGAGTTGATTTAGAAAATGTAGTAGTTTTTATGAGTTTGTTTAGGAACCTCATGACTGACGGGAGGGTAGACGGGTGTTCTCCCCCTAAAATGTTAAATAACTGACAGTCAAATTGTACACTATTAGGTTGCTTAAATATAAATTCAGCTTAATTAATATAGTTAGATATACAATATCGAGTGTGTTGGTCAATTGCAAGTGGGTTGAGGGAGAAAGTTATGTTTTGGGTAGCCCTTAAATTGGGCGTGTTTAGCCTCACTGTGCGCTGTTTCACGTCAGGGTTCGCTAGTTTTCTCCAGAGACGACTAGCATCCAAGTTTCAATTCCAAAAAAAAAAAAAAAAAAAAAAATTCTGTAACCTGGAACCCCTCAGCATTGTGCGAATTCTACGAGTTCCCCGGGGGTTTTCAGCTGACTAGGCCAAGTCACCTGTGAAGCCTGGTGGGCTTCGTAGGTTTTTCCCCCTGCTGCTGCAGTGGGGACTAGACACTGGGGGCCACGGCCTCCAGATCGAGTTGTCCCAGGGCGGCGTCTGGAAAACCCTCCAAAACGGGGGCGGCAACAGGACAGGAACAATAACGGGACAGGATTGACTAGAAGAACGGGGAAAAAGGGGCCTTAAGGCCAAAACGGTTCCTATTTATGCAATAGTGGTATTTTATTTATAGAATTTGTGCAGTTGGACAGTGAAGGTGAAATGTAAGGATATTTGACGAATGGGTTGAAATACAATGATATAAGCAAATGAATTTTAGTGAACTTAAGTTTCTAGCTTATCTGCTAACTTAGGGTTTCTAGTTGATTGTTCCCGTATTCTAGTCCTACCTAGGCCTCCTGATAACACTTTTCCCGACCCGATATTACCGCGTGACGAATTTGACGGGTACCGACTAACCTTATACTCTCTTGACGAGGGCGGTCCACCCCGGACTTGGGAAGTTTCAGGTGCGAAGCAGGGAGCAGCTACCTCCCTTGGGCGCCTGGGCAGCAAGTCTCCTCGGAACTCAAGTAGCCAGCGGGGTGCTGACCTCTTCCTCCGCTGCGGTTGGTCCTCGGCTGATTTCTTGGGGGACTGATGGGCTCGTCCAGCGGAGATCAAGTGCAAGATGGTACGCACAGTGGCCTCAGGAACACAACCCTGATTCCCGGGTTTCCAGACGGTTTTGTTCTTTCCCCCGCCTTTTGCGGGGATCCAATCAGCCAATTTCCTCTGATTATTACTTGGAGAGGGGATCGTCAATCTCCAATCCGAATCATCTTGGGGCGTCATCATCAGCTTCGGTGGGGGTTGCACGCGCGGACTGTGTTTTGGCCACTTGGCGGTTTTCCGCTACCATACCCTACTGCAATTTCTTCGGTGGGAACTGTCGATGTGCGTCTTCCTTTTTCGGTGTTGGGTTTCCCGAGCGGCGGGACGAATCTCTTGTTCGAGGAAAGTCAGGCGGCGTGAATACGATATGCCGTCTGACAGGTCCCCCTCCAAATTTGAAATTTTGCGTCGGAGTTGCCAAATTTCGGCGCAAAATTTGGGAGACAGCATGTGGAGTTTGGTCGATTTCCCTTGCGCGCGCGTTTCGCGGTGTGTACTTTTCGAATGTCGCACTTTTGGAGGACTTATGGAGGTCTTTAAAAATGTATGCCGAGTGGCTAGGTTACATCATTTTTGATTAAGAGCAATTTAACAAGGTTATTTCAAATTAACTAGTTTTACCAGTATGAGACATGCCGTATGCCATAAGGTGTGCAGAATGAAGCTTGACCCCAAGTTGGTGGAGAGTATTTCAATTTACAAGTTACTATTTTATAGACAACGTTGTACACCCATGTGTTCTATGTTGTATAATATACAACAGATATTATCTGTTTGTTGGAAATAATGGTCAAGGTTTATCATACACGTTTAGAAACCTAGTGATATAATATATTATACTATATTGACAGAGCAGGGAAAACAATTGTCCATGTTACATAATATAAATATTATTTATATGCATTTAATATATTACGTTTTTAACTGTTTCATAGTTTATTATGATTCATTAGTCTACTACGATTGCATAAATTCCATTAATCATATTTCATTACTACATTTCCCATTAGTCCTTTTCTGTCCCTTCATATATTTTGTAGATTAATACATGTATTGGTTGATCAATGAAAACAATTTGTCCATGTTAAATATGTGTATACATTTAATATGTTACGATTGTGTATGTGTAAAAACGATTATACTCGTTCTACTCTAATATACCTAGTCTATGCTATAATAATAAACGTTTATTACGGGAAACACCCAGTTTACAGGTTTTACATTCATGAAAAATAGATTTAGTACAATCTGCACTAAAACTTAGTGATAATAATGAAGATAAAATATGTAAGGCCGCAAGAAGAAAATTATAGATGTACGTACAAATAATACAGCATAACATTTTATTAGTTTACCAATTCAAAGTGTAGTCGAGTATTAGGAAAAGAAGGTTAATTTGTCCAATTGTGACTTGAACCCTGAAAGGCTAGAGCCAAAGATATCAAGTGACGGATGAGAATTTGCGTTGTACATCAGTCTATTGATCGGAGAAAGTTTGCCGTAATCAGTTCGATGACATTCTAGGGTGAAGGGTCTTATGGTTCGGGTTACTTTAAGTGGTGCATGAAAATTCACTTTTGACACTAGATCTGGAGAATCAGTAAGATTGTTCATTAGTTTATATAAAAAAATAAGATCGCTTTTTAAGCGGCGATTTTCCAGAGATTCTATGTTAATTGATGCTGAAAGATCAACATAATTTAGATCCGCAACGGGGATTCGTCTTTTATAAGCAACCACTCTAAGGAATCTGCGCTGGATTCTGTCAAAGCGATCAATTTATGTTTTGTGATGTGGGTTCCAAATTAATGAACCATATTCCAGGCCTGAACGGACAAAGGCGCAGCAAAGAATTTTCAGTGTTTCCGCGGTAAAGTGCTTAGAGTTCCTGCTCACGAATCCAAGCATTCTATTTGCCTTTGATATTATGGTTTCCATATGAAGAGAAAACTGAATGAATTGGTCATGAAAATACCAAGGTCTTTAGTTGAATCAACAGATGTGAGGATGTGGCCGTTTATGGAATAGTGGAAATTTAAAGGGGATTTGGAGTGAGAAATTCTCAAAATATTACATTTCTCTAGGTTAAGAGAGAGATCATTCAATTTGGTCCAGTTGTACAATGAATCAAGATCATCTTGGAGATCATCTATTCTACCTATTCTAGAAATGGATTCTACCCCATTGATTGTATTGTACCCCCTTAATTGCCAGTCGTTCGTGCAAGTTACACTGTAGGTTCCACTGGTTTGTATTGTTTTTCAGCGTGTTGTCGGTGTGCACCGTGATTGTCGAGTTTTTTTTTGTTGAGCGTATAGGAAGAATGCTGTCGGTGTCTGCAGGATTTCATGAATGTAGGGATTGTCGAGTTTGAAAAATCCCATACGTGAATCGTTCGTAAGAGGATCGTTTGTTGTGAAGTAGTTGTAATCTAGATGCATGTGGCATATGTAATGTTGTTCATGTGTGCGTAAGCATTGTTTTTGGACATGAGTGTCAGATATTCCTAGGTATGTGAATTGATTTCCTGTGTTCCGACGGACGTATGCATCATGTTCGGGTTTAGCGTATTGAAATATGTCGTCTTGGTCGGCGTGTGCAATTGGTATGTATTCGATTAAGTGCAATGTGGACTCGCGTGCTATGATTGGCAATTCGAGTTGAATGTAGATGCCGTGGTGTGCTTGGATGTATTTGACTTGCCCCAATCTGAGAAATTTCATGATTTCAGCGTCCGTGTAGTTATGTTGTAGGTATGGTAAGCATAGATTGTCATTTAGCGCTTCCCAAACGTGTTCTATTTGTGGCTTGATGTCTCGTGATTTGATTAAATTTTCGCCTAGGCTGTGTATCTTTGCAAAATTGAAGTAGCCGAAGAATATATCGTTGTCCTGTCTAACCATCTGTAGTGTTATCATTAGGTCGTAGTAAAGGCTGTTTACGTATGATGTAATTTCGGTGGTGTGTAGTTCTACTTGCATCCGACGTATGATTGTGTCCTGGTTATCCAATAACTGTGCGTAAAATTTGCGTGAGTCTCGTAACATCGCATGCATGGTTGTGTTTACGTATGCAATTATGTCTTTTTCATGTTTCAACACGCGGTTTTGGTTCCCAGTCAATTTTTCGAACGTTTCATTGATGTGTGTGGAGTCACTCTCTGCCATAGTGCCAAACAGGAATTTTTGCAGTTCTCAGACTATGTTTTGCTTGCGTCTCCCTGTAACAAGCGGAGACGTCGGTCTTGGATTAGATGTGTCGTTCATTTCTTTGAACGGGCTCTATGGTATCGTAGTCGAGACTTGTGTTTGATTCTTCACGTGTCGTTCGTTTCAAGTGTGTCAGTCTTTCTTGACCGTTATCTCTGTCCCTTGTGCATGAGTCGCCTGTGAGCTTTTTCCGTCAGCAAAATGTGGTCTACCGTTTGCCATATCACTTGATGCGTTTTGTTCAATTGCATTTCTCTTTTCCTTCCACTATCTTGACCCTTTATAGAGTGGGGGTTTTTCCCTACGTTGATTGGTCATAAGTCTCCCCTCCGTATGTAGATACTTTTGCTCAAGTGTGACCTCAGTGTAATTTCGGTCGCGGCCCGTGTTTTTTCGATGTGCTCCTTTCGGTGGGTTCCTGTGTGTCTCCTGTGTTCTTACCCAGTGCTTGTAGTACCGGATTTGGGGTCATGGAGGCCGCTGTATTGGAGCTGGTGTGCACTATGGTCCATGGGGTGGTTTTTCTCTGTGCTTTCTTTTTTTTGATTTGGGTCATTCGACTGCGTCGCGAGTTCTTCTTCGCCGTTCCGCGCGCGTAGGTGCCTAATCTTTGTGAGTGAATGGTGATATATACCAGTGCGGATACGTTCTCGACCCCTCCGTCATCTGTAAGTAGCTATATTTTCGTTCATTGTTTACTCGTTTCTGATGTGACTATTCCGTTCAACGTTTTCTCAGAATCTGATGTAGTCATCGTCGATCGAATCCATTCCCGATGCGTTGTGTTTCAGTTTTTTATTTATTTCTATTTTAGGCTAACTTATTTATTTATACACTCGACGCGTTTTTTATTTATTTCTATTTTAGGTTAACTTATTTATTCATGTACTCGTCGAAATGTCACTAGGTCGGTGTTGCAATAACACTTCCGTATGTTGCAATAACACTTCCGTGTTAATAGTTTCTTCTCGTTTTTTTTTTTTTTTTAATTTTTTTTCTCGATTTTTATTTTCCTCTGTTATATTATATTTTCACTTTATTTTATATTTCTCTTTCTTTCCTCTTTATTTATCTTTTTTCATGTATCTTCAATTCTCTTTTTTATTTCTCTTTCTGTTATTTCTCTTTATTTCCCTTTTATTAATTATCTTTTTTTTCTCTTTATTTCATATCTCTTTTTTTTCTTTATTTCTCATTCTTTTATTTCTCTTTATTTTCCTTTTCATTATTTCTCTTTATTTCTTGTTCCTTTATTTCTCTTTATTTTCCTTTTTATTATTTCTCTTTTTTCTCTTTATCTCATTTCTAATTTTTTCTTCATATCTCTTTTTTTCCATTTCTCTCCATTTCTATTTCTTTTATTCCCCTTTTATTAATTTTTTTTTCTCTTTATTCCATTTCTCTTTTTTTATCTTTATTTCTATTTCTTTTAGTTCTCTTTTTTATTATTTCTCTTCATTTATATTTTCCTATTATCTCTTTTTATATTTTTCTTTATATATCTATTTCATTAATCTTTTTTTTCATCTTTACATTATATCTCTTTATTATTCTTTGTTTCTCTTTATTTCTCTTCGTTTCTATTCTCCTTTTATTTCTCTGTATTTCATCATCTTTTTTTTTTCTTTCTTCTTTTTCTTTTTTTTTTGTGTTTTTTGGTTCGATATCGATTCTACCCTACCCTCGAGCGCTGTTCTTCGCCTATTGAATTTCTCTGCGTTTTGTAGGTACTGGTTTCTGTAGCGTGTTTGTTGTTTTTTATTATTTTTCCCCCCTTTTTCTCCTGTCTCGGCGCACCTTAGTAGGTTCCTTCGTATGCACGGTTTTTGAATGTAGTTGGGGTTTCTTAGCTTGTTTTGTGGTCCCTTGGTTCTGATGGCTCCGTCGTCCCTATTCATTCCATCTCAATATTCGTACTTCATTCGTTTGTTCGCTTTCTTGCATTCGCTCAATATTCATACTTCATTCGTTCGTTCGCGTTAGTTCATTTGCTCAATATCCGTTCACTTGCTCAATATTCATATTCATTCGTTTGTTCGCGCTCATTCATTCTTTCGTACGTGGCTCGTCAGCCGTGATTCATTCTTGCAGTCATTCTCATATTTTCTGTGGGATCGCCGTGTTCGCCAAGATCGCTGGACGTTCTATAAATGGATTCCAATTGGGATGTGTGATAATTCCTCTGTTTCGTGCCACCGCGGTATGGCACTGAAATTTGGTAATTGTTTTCTCCCGTGCGTGCTATAATTTCGAATGGGCCTTGATATTTTTTATCCAATTTGTGCGCCTGTTGGTTAAAGCATGATTGTTTGATCAGTACCAGATCTCCTTCTTCGTATGTTATTTGCTTTCTATTTTTATCATGACTTCTTTTCGTTTGTTCGAACATGTCATGATGTATTTTTGGTAGGAGGTGTTCCTGTTGCATATTTTCCAGTCGTGCTTCGTTAGTCATGGATGTTTCTATGTCGGGTAATCCGTCTGATTTGTTTGCATTCATGCCGAACACGCCATAGTATGGTGTTCTCATGGCCAACGATTTTGATGGGGTTGTGTTCAATTCTTTTTGGGCTGTTTTGAGCAGCGTTTCGTAATCCGTTGTAGTGTCCGCCAAATGGATTCGTAGATAGTGTGCTATTCTGCTTTCCGCCGTCGGCTCCGGCTTCAGTTGCTTGTGACGGCTTCCTTGTGCCCCCCGTCGGGTTATTTTGTAGCATTTTTCATTATTCCGCGGTATTTTATGCCAAGTTGGCCTTTTGATATTTTATTTTATGTCAACACAATATTTTATGCAGTGAGTTATGAATATTCTTGACTTTATACGTAATTTCGAATGTGGATTTCTCTTGTGAGTCCGTTGGTGAGTTATTTTACGTATTCGTGTGTATGTGTGTGACACAAGGTGTAAATGTGTTTTTCAACGACAACCACAAATATATAGGTTATAAATGGTACAAATGGTATAAATGGTTATATATGGTCTGTATAAATGGTGTACAACTGTATATGGTGTGTACCTGTGTTTGTTAGGTAGTAAAATACGAGTAAAATACGCTGTATAGATATGTAAATAATGCACAAAATTTTAATTTAATTTAGCATATTTTGCCCAACCCTAAGTATTACCCAATTATTCGGTACGAACCTATATCGATCCTATTATTTCTTCTGATGAAACTTCCTACTATTCCACGATTCCTGCACCTACCGTGCGCGGACTTTCGTCTAACTGTGCCTATTATTAGAGTGGACTATTTTATCTAATAAATTTTTGGGGACGTCGATTTGATCGATCGTGCCACCGCCACTATTTTTTAGGTCTTTTCTCCTACCTGTGCCTATTATTAGAGTGGAATTTTTTATCTAATAAATTTTTGGGGACTTCGATTTGGTCGATTGTACCACCGCCACTATTTTCTAGGTCTTTTCTCCTACCTGTGCCTATTATTAGAGTGGAATTTTTTATCTAATAAATTTTTGGGGACTTCGATATGATCGATTGTACCACCGCCACTATTTTTTAGGTCTTTTCTCCTACCTGTGCCTATTATTAGAGTGGAATTTTTTATCTAATAAATTTTTGGGGACTTCGATTTGATCGATTGTACCACCGCCACTATTTTCTAGGTCTTTTCTCCAATTTGTGCCTATTATCAGGGTGGACTATTTTATCTGATAAATTTTTGGGGACGTCGATTTTATCGATCGTACCACCGCCACTATTTTCTAGGTCTTTTCTGGGGACGTCCTCTTAGGGAAGGCGCCTCCACCACTTTGTGGGGCCCGTGTCGCCTCCACCACTTTGTGAAGCCTGGTGGCTTCGCTAGGTTTTTCCCCCTGCTGCTGCAGTGGGGACTAGACACTGGGGGCCACGGCCTCCAGATCGAGTTGTCCCAGGGCGGCGTCTGGAAAACCCTCCAAAACGGGGGCGGCAATAACGGGACAGGATTGACTAGAAGAACGGGGAAAAAGGGGCCTTAAGGCCAAAACGGTTCCTATTTATGCAATAGTGGTATTTTATTTATAGAATTTGTGCAGTTGGACAGTGAAGGTGAAATGTAAGGATATTTGACGAATGGGTTGAAATACAATGATATAAGCAAATGAATTTTAGTGAACTTAAGTTTCTAGCTTATCTGCTAACTTAGGGTTTCTAGTTGATTGTTCCCGTATTCTAGTCCTACCTAGGCCTCCTGATAACACTTTTCCCGACCCGATATTACCGCGTGACGAATTTGACGGGTACCGACTAACCTTATACTCTCTTGACGAGGGCGGTCCACCCCGGACTTGGGAAGTTTCAGGTGCGAAGCAGGGAGCAGCTACCTCCCTTGGGCGCCTGGGCAGCAAGTCTCCTCGGAACTCAAGTAGCCAGCGGGGTGCTGACCTCTTCCTCCGCTGCGGTTGGTCCTCGGCTGATTTCTTGGGGGACTGATGGGCTCGTCCAGCGGAGATCAAGTGCAAGATGGTACGCACAGTGGCCTCAGGAACACAACCCTGATTCCCGGGTTTCCAGACGGTTTTGTTCTTTCCCCCGCCTTTTGCGGGGATCCAATCAGCCAATTTCCTCTGATTATTACTTGGAGAGGGGATCGTCAATCTCCAATCCGAATCATCTTGGGGCGTCATCATCAGCTTCGGTGGGGGTTGCACGCGCGGACTGTGTTTTGGCCACTTGGCGGTTTTCCGCTACCATACCCTACTGCAATTTCTTCGGTGGGAACTGTCGATGTGCGTCTTCTTTTTTCGGTGTTGGGTTTCCCGAGCGGCGGGACGAATCTCTTGTTCGAGGAAAGTCAGGCGGCGTGAATACGATATGCCGTCTGACATCACCCAATCGAATCGCTCTTGTCCCGAGCCCGTGCCTCACCAACTGGATGGGCCCCAGGGGTAGAAGCTCGTAATTGGAAACAGCGACAGCTCACGACCACAAAGCTTACGAGTTGGGTCTCCTCGTTTGTTGATGCACTCAATTACACGTCTTCCGCACAGATCGCTACTGTGCCATTGAAGGCACCGTTATTATGACCCGATGTTGGCGCAGTAAATAAACGCAGTAGGTAAATAAGTCTGCAAAATACAATCAGATATTTCAATACCGCGATAGGAGAATGTATCAGGAACACATACCGTCCCTTTGGACGAAGAGTGACACAATCCGAAAAAAGCTGATTGTCGGGAAATCTTCATCAAAGTTTTTTTCGTTACTTTCTCAGCTGTCCAGGCTCTTCCAAAAGTCAGAAAAAATTGAAGTAGGTGATTTCAGCTCAGCATGAGGCCCTAAGTTGATTTCAGCTCAGCATGAGGCCCTTGAAAACCTCTGTAGATTTGGGTATTCTACTGACTAGGATTCTGGGAAAACATGCCGTTGATACATAAAATACCGATGATGCTTCTTCAAATTTTTTGAAGAAAAACGAAACTTTCATGAATATGCGTTTTACCATAAACTAAAACGGGTTTCGTTTGGCGAATAATGACACATCACACAAACGACAACAGTATAAAAGGGTTTTATTAAATATTAATAAAAAATATATTTTTTTAAATTAATTAAATCACTGTGTAAAATCTAGGTACTGTCATAGTAAGAAAAATGAGGTAGTATTAGTTGGTCACAAAACATTTGTCCGCCTTATTCAGTTTGCACTACCTAATCTCAATCAATTATTCAAATTCTCACCATTTTGTTCAGTCTTGAACATTTAAGGGCGATCCATTAGGAAAATGACTGATCACATTGATTTCCACATAACTTTTGTTCCTGTATGAGGAGTAAAATAGATAGATAGGTCACCTTATTTTTTACGTCATTCTAGACATCTCTCAAATTTTCAATTCAGTCTATGTAATTTGGCGACCAAGTACACCAGGGCGATCTGGGTAAGACGTAAATTGCTCGCAATGAAGTCGTAGAAACCCATTTCAATGATGAAAGGTTCATTCAAAACACAATAGACTATAATAATTATTATTACGGTGGTCAATAAAAATAATAGGTAAACCATCGTCAATAAAAATAATAGGTAACTTTTTTATTAGAATTCAATATGAGTTACTTTTTGTCACTGACGATGGTTGATCACCAAAGATTGTCCAACAGTGTATGGTGTATTATCTTTTTAGTGGGAATATACAACATTACTATAAATCCGTATTCTACCGAACCTCCCCTCTAAATTAAACCCTATTTCGACCTTTTGTTGCTATTGCGTACTGAATAGTCGTTACCTGCACAATGCACAGTCATGAAATCATTCGCCTCTATAATTCTTGGTACTTAAACTGCTTCAGTAGAGTATACGATATTTTACTGATTTCCATTAATCTATCTATCCGTTCAGTTGTGTATCAATAGTGAGAACTGTTGTGATATAGTAAGAACTAATAGTACGAACTATAGTAAGAACTAAGATATTGGCTCGTGTCAGATCAAAAATTTCTGTTTCTGAATACTTTGTGAATCAAAAGGTTTTGGTTAAGAATTCGCAAAAGGAACTTCTCAAGTGGATTCCATCAAGAATAATGTAACGTATTGGCACAGTAGTGTGTCTTGTGAAACTGAGTAATGGAGCTATCAGAAAATGTCACTTCAACCAGCTAAAAAGCAGTCCATTACCAGATGCCTCACATCCTTCTGGTCGTGATGTGGATTGAGGTCCGCCATCTACCCGTGATCAGGATAGTCCAGTTGAGTTACCTGATCAGATCGAGGTACCTTTTATTAGGTCGCCTTCCCAGCAGCAGTCTGTTACTCCTGGGAGTTGTACAGCTGGCAGACCTGTCAGGAAAACACCATTTTGATGTATTTATGTTGTTAGATAGATAGATAGATGAAGCATTTATTAATACAAAAAAAACATTGTTATACAATGGAATATACATATTTCGAACACGCTTATACTGCGTAATCTTTTGATTGCCGCAGGAAGTATGCTCGGTTAAATATCGACACTTACTATACTTTATTATTATTATTATTATTTTCAATTTCGATGATTAAGGTTACATTCAGAACACATATTCTAATAAATAAATAAAAAATAACTCCTACAAAATCTCGTGATTAGGAACTTAGATAACTATTACTTAAATAACTAAGTATTACTTAAATTGCTTCTTTTTTTCAAATTCACAAATTCACTTTACATTTATTACGAGTTCTATGAAATTTATTGTTCACCCTCCGTGTAATTAAATTCTTCTACCAGAAATTTCCTATACCTTCCGGCTTTTCTGATGTATTGTGCCATTGCTAGCAGCAGCTCATTTCCATTTAATATTTCAATCAATATTTATGTTCTTATATCAAGTATGTTTTTGTGTCTTTTAAATAAGGAGGGGGAAGTGTTGTGCACCTATCAATAGTGAGAATCGATTCCCATAATCGATGTTATGTATCGATGTGATGGAATCAAAGTGTTCCCGGCACTTCTAGCTTGGCCGTGTCGAACGTTTATTTAGCTCCCCAGTTTAACTTGAATTATAGTTCGTTCACAAGTTTCTATGACGTGCAGTCATGTTTCCCGACATAACACGTTCTTGACTTGATTTTAAGGTTATGTCGTGGTATACGTTCAATTAAGTATTTAACAAGTATCATATTGATTTAAAATCCCTCTGTTTACGTCAAGATCGGATAAACTACGTTAAGAGGGCTTTTTGTGTGTTTCCACGACAAGTTTGAGCGAATATTTTTTCATTTTTTATCGGGATCAATTTATTTTACGCAAACTTCAATCGAGAAGGGGCAAAAAATTCGACGCGGTGTTTGTAACTCGGCCTATTGGTAGGTAACTAACTACCTGTTGATTCTCTGCCCGGCACCGCCGCTTCTCGCAGCTTTCCATTGATTCTGAACGTAGAACACATTTGCTGTGTGTCTCGTGCGTAGTACGAGATTCGTTGAAATTGAACGGATAACTCCGGAAACATGGTGAAGCTTTTTTGTGAAAGAGGTCTGCCGCGGACAGCACTTTGCCTTTTAATAACTAACCGTCAACTTGGAATTACGCTATAAGAGTTTTAATAGGGCCGAGAAAGATTTTAGAAGGTAACAGTGACGCTTGGTCGACATAATTGGTTGAAAATAGGGAGAGATAGAGTGAGAGTGTATATCTACAAAAAACATTCAAGTTCAACTTTCAATTCAAGCTTACAGAGCCCGTAGTGTTGGGTTAGAGTCGATAGTTATGCTTAAGATAGAATGGACAGAGTCTGTTTAATATAAGGACAGTAGATACAGGAAAGCACAGAAAATATACGATTTCAATTGGTATATCGTCGCTTAAGAAGCAATATAGCCCTGCCCTGTTAAGGTAAAACGCCTCAACTCAAACTTCAAAACATTGCAGAAATTCGCTTCAAGTTTTTCACTGAAACCTTTGATGTAAGTTGACTGCAACTCATTATAAAAACTTCATTATTCTGTGAGATATCGATATGACTTCAACCTATTCAACGGTGAAAAAAACCCTCCAAAATCAATCGATTTATAACCGATTCATTGCAGTTAAGGCGATTTTAAGATTTCCAGCTTCCGTTTTGGGATTGTTTGTTTAGGTAAAATGGCGGGATTGGTGGATTTGCTTCAGGAGTTTTTTCTTCGACTAATATTTTCTGGTCAAAATCATTGTGATGGGGCGTTTTACCTATAGGTATACAAAAATTTACATTATTTTGGCTTCAGATTTCGGTTGAGGCAGTCAATCAAAATTTCGTAACAAAACATCCGTTTGATTGAGTTGTTTACGTTAAGGAATCCATCAATCCCGCGATTTCTTAAGCCAACATCACCAAACGGGGTGCACCCTGGAGGGTTCATTGGGAACTGGAGGGTTAAATCTTGGTAGGGTACTTCGGAGGAGCCTGCAGTAAGCTAAAAGAGCGAAATTTACTTTAGCGTTTTAGAGCGAAATCACTCGTTTTGGTATAAAACAGTATTTGGTATAAAATGGTAGTTTTGGAATAAAACAGTATTTTGTCTCTCCTGCAAGGTTAGGAAAATTGGGTTAGGCTGTGTTGCTACTGAAGCGACGATATGCTACGCAAATACTTTTCAATGTTCATGTCAGGGTGCACCCTTTGTTATCAAACAACTAAAAATTTGTCTTTTAAAGACTTGATCTAGTTCGAGATGTGTCTCGGAGATGTACAGGGCATTGTGATGCTCCTAGTAGTTAATACTGGGTACTGGGGTTCTCGACTCCACCAGATAAGATAGCTGAAACCTAGTAAGAGAATCGTGATTGTGGACAGCCGCAACAACCATGGACTTATAGTACCTAGCCATGTTTTTACATACAACAGCTTCAGAGAAAATACCAAGTTGTGTTTCTTCAGACGGAAACCTCCGGTGCTTCTTCGTCATAATTTTTAAAATTTACTTCTGGAGGACTGAGAGTTTAGCCATTGTGCCAGGGGTTGAAATGTTTGAAACGGCGCGCCGTAGCTCCAAAACGTTGTACCTATAAAACAAAGAATAATTTATTCACAATCAGGGGTGGAAGGTATAAGCAGAAGGTGTCCTTGCCACGAGTTGGGACAGTTGGGATATCAGTGATACAAGAAAAATATTTTTTTTTCAATGAAATAAAATTAAAATATTTATAAAAATCCATCAAAGATTGAAATGTTTTCACTTTATGTTTCTTAAACATACATTTAACTTTGATTGAACGTCTTAGGCTAAAGACACCTTATTTTAAGAAATCAATCAGGTGAAATTTTGTTCCTTAATGGATGCACGTTTTACACTGCTACCACAATGGTTTGTAAAGTTTATTGGATTTGAAATATTTCTTATTCAAGTTTTTTTTGGAGTAATCCAATTTCACTATGAATTGGTAGAACTTTTAGGGCCGGTTTATCAATTGCATTTGATCGCCGATTAAAGCCCGACTATCGCTAATGGCCGATAAGCGAGTGAAGGTGCTGTTTATCAATACACAGTAATGGCCGATCTACCACCAAAGTCCCACTAGTTTAGAGGTAGGTTGCAATCGGCCATTAGCTCTAAAATCTCCCATTAGGCAGTGCTGCTACCTACCGCCATATTGTGGAGACCGGCATCACCTTGCAGGATCTTCGCCATTACGTGATTTGTGTGTCTGTTTACTGTTGTGTCCGTTCGCCTACCGTTCACCATGAGCCAGACTTCAAACAGTGAGTACCTACACCCTATTTACATGGTTATTTTCATCTTCATGGTAAAGTTCGAATAGGAAATCATTCGGGTGGTTGTAAAGTTCGAATGGGAAATCATTCAGATGGTTGTGATTCGGTGAACAACCAGCCGGACTTCCAGCAGGTTTCCATTAAACTTACGATTCCTACCATTCCAGATAAACACAAGAGGGGATCTAATTTCACCTACGCTGAGAGACTCCTTTTGATCCGCGTAGCGAATCGCCACAGGGGAACCGTTGAAAACAAGAAAACCGACAATTTGAGCGCCGCGGCGAAGAATAACGCCTGGGATCAAATTGAGGTACGTACCAAACCACGTCATTTTGTTCATTTTGGTATGACTTTTGGGTAGATACCCGTAACATTTTACTTCCATCAACATATCACTCGTGGGAGCCTTCAATGCTGACTGGTCTTTTGGGTGTACTTTAGTTGTGCCCCTCACTTTCAAAATGGGATTTCTCCGTGAAAATTGGTTGGTCGCATGTCATTACTTTTTACTGATCAGTTGTTTGGCGTAAATTTTTCTTGTTATAGATGCGAGCGCTAGGGAGCAACCAGTCAATTGATATACCAGTCCAGCGATTTGTTTTCATGCTATTCTGTTTATTTTTATGCTTTCATGCTGTAAGTTGTAAATCGCTGGAATGGTAGAACAATTGACTGGATCTGTAAAAAGTTATCACAAATCAATCCTTCAAACAGGACGAATTTTCACGGAGAAATCCCGTTTTGAAAGTAGGGGCACAACTGAAGTACACCAGGTCTTTTCTCAGACATTTTTTCCCAGCTGTAATTCCTTTCTTGATCCTGCGTTCCCCAAAAAAACGGAAGATGAATAGGATTTTTCATTCAAGCAAATAGGATTTTTTGGTTAATACTATTTTTAATCCGTTCCCTCAATCATTCTATTTTAGGAAGACTGATCAGCAGTGGAAGGTGACAGGCGGAGGGACTGCAATACAAGGCAAAACTTTAACAGAGGAAGAGATTATCCTTCGCGACACGATGTCGAGGACAATACCGCAGTGCAGCTACACGAAGAAATCGTCGTGGATTGGACGCATGTCACGCCACTGATGCTGCACACTCCTAGGCATCCCGCCTTAACAGAGGTACGTTCTATTCCTAACAATCTTCTACTTCTTTGTCTTGTGCTTGATACGAAAATGTCTCTAATTCGTGACTGATAATGGTGGGACGTGGGACAGATATGCTAGGCGATTGGAAAATTCTGTCACCTTACTGAATCTTTACCACCTTTTTGGAATGTTTTGACATTTTCATGTCTTTCATACGGCACATAACTCAAAAACCGTTACGAAAATAATTTTATTTTCAATTATTGACTATGAAAATTGTCCCAAATGAGTTTCTGGCGATTTCCGCGTACAACCGAGTCGTTGCTTGGGGAATAGTACTTCGTCATTTGTCATCGTACATGTACATTTGTAAATATTGTATCTTTTTTTTCATGCCATCAGCAACAACTGTATCTCTCGTGAGACATTTTCCTAGTGCGTTCACGTTCAGTACTGTACCTTTCTTCTTCTGAAGAAAAAGAAGCAAAATTTTCAGTTTTGTTAACTTGGTTAGAGCAACTACAGTGGCAATTACAGCAAATAGTCTGGTAGCATAATAATAATTATAATAATGCATATTATGCTCTGAGCATAATAATAGCATAATTATTATGCTATTATTATTATTTTGGGCTCCTTCCGATTGCATTATACCCACTCTCGCTTTCCATTTTTCGATTTTAACAATTCCTATATTATAATCTTCATTTCCGTAATCTGACCCGCAGGTAAATTTGAACGGGTGGCGTTGATGCGAATGAAGTTGATGGAAAAAAAAAAAAATCGTCTCTACGACATCCAGATTGCAACGACAAAGAGCTGAGTTTGATCGACAAAGAGCTGCCGTCCAACTCGAAATTGAAAAGAAGAAGCTACTGGCCTTGGACCAGCAATGATTTTTGTAAATAAATTGTACATAAATATTATTGTGTCTCATCTTGTTGTAAATAAATTGTAAATCGTTCATATTCGTGTCATCTTGTTCTAAATAAATTGTAAATTGTTCGTATGTCTCATCTTGTAAATAAATAGTTAATTGTTCATATTTGTTATCTTCTTGTAAACAAATTGTAAATTTTTCATATTCGTCTCATGTTCTTGTAAATCGTTCGTAACTCATGTTCTTGTAAATAAGTTGTTCATATTTGTCTCATCTTCTTTTAAATACATTGTTCGTGTCTCATCTTCTTGTAAATAAATTGTAAAGTGGTCATATTTGTCATCATCTTGTAAATAAATTGTTCCTATTTGTCATCTTGTAAATAAATGCTAAATTATTCATAATTTGAAATATTATTTGTCTTTTCTTCTTTTTTGTAACTGAGCTTTGTCGACGTGTAGGGAAATTGTATTTATCATAAGGAATTATTAGTTTAGGCTAGATTTTACTGTGAAATAACATCTATGTATGAAAAACGCCAATTAAAAGTCATACAGCATAACATCAACAGAGGACTTTTTCAAAACCGGAATTTCCTTTGGTTACTAGATATCTTGTATTTTATGAACCATTTGAATCGCCACAGAATTATTTCTTTTCAACGCACCCTCAAAAATTGTTGGCTTACGTTTCAAGATACATAGGTAGATTACAAATTTGAATAAAACAATTTCTGTAATAGAACGCATTTATTAAGATAAACAGCATGAAAGTAAAACGATAAGGATATAAGACGTGGAACAGGTTAATAAAAAATAATAATAATAACAACAAAAAAATGAAATGGATATTGTTGAGTATACGGAAAAAGAGAAAGTGGTAGTCTGTGAAGTGTAGATGATTAAAATAATGTATTGGAAAAACAAGTAAACAATTGTATTCTAATGTTAAACATGAATATTAGAAGTCTGTTTAAAATTATGATGAATTTTTGATAAATTTGGACAATTTGCCAGTAAGACCTGATGTAATATGCCTAACGGAAACATGGAACTCAGAAGCTAATACAAGTAAAATAATCCCGGGCTACAAATATGCCTGCTCTACAATCTATATTGATCAAAAGTGTGGAGTAAAATTGTACTATAATGATCAGTGTGGAATAATAGAACCTAATAAGTAGTATTACAAAATGCAACATGTATTAGAGTACAATTTAAGTTTGATGGTCAAATATTTCAAGTCTTGGCTACATATAGATCACCTAGTGGGACTGATATACTCGTAAGTAAGTGACTTTATAAATGGATTATATTCGATACGTGAATACAAAGATAAAAGGGTTTTAGATGTTATGATGGGATAGATATATGTGAAAATTGAACATCAGAAAATAAGAAGTACGAGTACTTTCTAGATAGTCATACCTCGTAGAATGACGCCTTCTCTGAAATAAAAGTAATTTCACCAGTTCAAGTTGTTGTACCCCTAGTGACGGCTGTAACATATATGTTACAGTCCATTTTGAGACCTCTAAAACATACGAGGAAATCGTGCAATATAATCAAAAACTTACTTAAATACCTTCAAAATAATCTAATTATGAAATAATCTAAAAAAATTTAGAAAAAACTGATATGATAGCGCAGCGATCGCAAAGGAGACTTGCCGCACAATCTTACAAGCCGAACTTTTGCTTACTCCGCAGAAATCTCCAACAGACAGGAGCATCGAACCTGTGAACAAAAATAAACTTGGCTGTTATGACGTCCCCAATGGCATATCGGGATTATTTTACAAAAATGCATTTCTGCCTAGTGGAATTTAACTTCTGTAATGTCTGACGACTACGTCAACGGGTAGATATGTTACGAAGAAAGTAGGTACTTACCAAGGCCGTAAAAATGTAGCGTTAGCAGGAGTCTAGTCATTGGTCTTGGTGTTATGAAATGATTCCGATTTGTAGGTGTTTCAAGTTGATCCTCGATAAGAGACATCATAAACAGAGCTGAACGTTTAGATAACCTGAAGCGCGTAAGGAAATCAACATCGTCAAGACTGGCGAAATAATCTGGCCGGGGCTTTACACTGTACGGTCTCCTTTCGTACTGCAAAAACTCCACGAACTCCTCGTCAGTTCCATCGGAAGATGAAGATTTCATTAAAATCATACAGCGACGAACAAAATAGCGAACTGGCTCTCAACAACAATAACAATTGGAGAAGTGTTTTGATTGGTCGATTTGTACCAGACCCGCAGTGTTGCACCGGCGGGATGAGAGAAATTTTTCGTTCGTGTCGTGGTACCCCTGTTTTCCCTCTGCTAAAGTTTCATTAGCTAATCGACGACTAGTTGAGATTGATAAACACGGCTTGTTTGCCAATCGTCGATTACCTTAATTCTCCATTTAGTTGAATCTAGATTTAACCGGAGAATTGATAAACCGGCCCTTAGACGTTTTTGAATTGAATAATTTTGTAGGTATATATATAAAACTAGGTTTGTTTTGTTAATACAAATTATTCAATTCAAAAACGTCTAAAAGTTCTACCAATTCATAGTGAAATTGGATTACTCCAAAAAAACTTGAATAAGAAATATTTCAAATCCAAATATTCGCGAAACCATGTGAGGTTCCAGTGGAAATTGGCTAAGGTCTTACCGTTTGATTCGCCCTTGTATTGATGATGATTTTTGGGCTTACACCCAGTGGCGTAGCTTAGTAAAATTCCATGAGGGGGAGGGGGGGACCTCAATTTTCCCAATTGCTTAACATAGATTTCCCGACTAGTTTGTACTCAATCAATTTATCTACAACCTATTAAAAAATCTACTACCTAATTATTACACTACGCTGCACTCACACTCAATTCAGTATTTAAATGATGATGATGATTAAATGATAAATACTGAATTGAGTGTGAGTGCAGTGTAGTGTAATAATTAGGTAGTAGATTTTTTAATAGGTTGTAGATAAATTGATTGAGTATAAAATAGTCGGGAAATCTATGTTAAGCAGTTGGGAAAATTGAGGTCCCCCCCCCCCCCTCCCGATCCCTCTCATGGAATTTTACTAAGCTACGCCACTGGGTGTAAGACCCAAAAATCATCATCAATACAAGGGCGAATCAAACGGTAAGACCTTAGCCAATTTCCACTGGAACCTCACATGGTTTCGCGATATCGAGTTTCGTGTTCTGTAGTATTGACTAACAACAACCCACTTCCACGACTAAGATTGTTCCTTCGGAAAAACTTTCTCCTCTTCAACTCCCCTAAATTAATATTAAGCCTGAAAGTAGATTTAGTGGCTTACGCCGACTTAAATTCCTATATTGAGCCCTCCTGTACTCTCAAGTTTGAGAGATCGCGCGGTAAAACTCATAAATCAAGGTTTTTCCTTTCTCCTCGAAAACTTTCGTGGGAGTTTCGTACAGAAGAAAATGTTTTTCTCAATAAATATATAGTGGTAATCCGCTTAGCTTTAATAACGTCTCTCGCGGTGAAAGGTACCTCCTGAGCGATACGCCCTTTGCACCCCGACCGAGTTCGAACCGATCGATTGCTTTCGGATGCTCGCGTGGGTTGCATTCACACGGGGGTTTTTTCCCCTCTAGAGGAACTCGCGAATAACAAATAGGCAGTCTCAAGAAACCCTCAAAACTTATTCCAGTAATGAATTCATGGTGGGAGGGGGGGGGGGGGTTCACGGGGGTCATGGCCCTCCTCCGAGAGCCAAAAATTGGCAATATTATAGCAGGTTGTTTGGACGAAGCCCGTCCTTACTGCACCATGACCCCTAACTTTATGCAAGGATATCTCAGTAATTGAAAATTATCTTCAAGGTAGCGACACCTTCCAAATTTCGACGGTAGCTCAATACGAACTGACGAAGGGAAAAATCCTCTAACACTCCTAAGGTGCGTTTGAGAGGGTCAGGAAGTTTCACTTCATCAACACAGAGAGAGCTGAAATCACTTTGGAAGACATCGATGAAGAGTCCCTAATTCAAGATCCCACAGAATCAGACCCCCATGATAAACTCCAGAACAATTAAGTGAACACATAAAAATACATTAAATGCAGAAAAATATAGATTTTTAAGAACAGAACTGTTTACAACTCAACCTGCAAAAGCAAGTAAGAACGCTTGCCTGAAGACTTGCCTCAAAATTTGATGTTCCACTTAATTAGTATGAAGTACCTAATTAATTATGTGCGCATGTTGGGAGCATTAGGCGGCTTTTTGGTTGCTAGCGAGCCCTTCAGGCAAGCGTTCTTACTTGCTTTTGCAGATTGAGTACAAGAACATAAGGCTGAGTTGAACATGACGTCTTATTAGCCGTGCAAAAATTGTTATAATAAGGGAATTCAAAAAGCAAAATCGCTCAAAAACATTTATTTGGCCATCGACAATAGTGGCGTGGCCATGGAGGTCCCCCCCCCCCCCTGAAATATCAAGACATTAAACAATATTGAAAACCATCAAGATTAAAAACAATTCCTTTAAAAAAATGAGGGTTTTCTTCGATTATGAAAAGTGTTAAAATTAGTTTATGACTCCCTATTTAGTACCCCAGACCCCCCCCATGCTTTTGCCCCCCTCCCCTTCCCGACCAACGAAATTCCTGGCTATGTTACTGATGTGCAAGTAGGAGTTAATTAGAAACTCGGTTATTGTCAGTGATTCTCTAAACGCACCAAATGCAATAGAGATAATTGAATCGCATAAAAAAATGAGGTTAGGTTAAGTTATGATCTCCCCCCTTCACCGTAATCAAACTCAGGATCCGCCCCTGTCTTATTCCCCAGTATCGCCAGTGCGGCGAATAGTGTGGGGTTGGTATTGAAGTACTTGGTCTCCCAACCGAGCACAAGAGTTTGGGATTCTGAAATGAAAATACATTTTGTATTATTGGATGAAGATACATGTTCTGCCATTATATGAAAACCAGTTCAAACCCAACGAACGTTTCCAAATATTTTTCTTTCAATCTATGGTCAGACCTATCAGATATTATTGCCTGAAATTGAGATTTTTCAAAAGGTCAACAGTGGGAGACCAACACAACTACTAATGGGTTCGGCGATATGACATGCCCATTAATATGGCATGAAGGAAGAAATCATGTAAATCTTGTACCATAATGGGGTATGCGCATAAGAAATGAAAATTGAAAAACCCCGATTATTTATGTTATTTGAGTGGATATTGCACGTAAACACTACCTAGTTTCCATGTCAAAAAAACTTCACAGAGATCGATAACCACAATTGAAATCTGATTGATTTGAAACTTGGATGTACTCGTAAAATGGCGCTCGGGTGTGACGTTTTTTGTGTCGTTGCGGTGGTAGCATTGATTTACCGACCAATAAGATGCTTCAGCGGTTCTGACATCATCGCGAGCTTTTTATGAACATGATTATGTTTCTCTATCCATACAAAATAAGGGCAAACTATTTTCAACGAATGGTTCCCATTTTCGCGTTTTTGAGGCGATTCCTTATCAATAAAAATTCTAAACGAAAATCATGCGCAACTAGCCTATTGAGTTCGAGTGCTCAATAGTTAATAAATTGCAACAATCATAATTTATAAGAATAATTTTGAGTTGGGATGTTGTTTGTTATGTTGTTGTAGGTATTTTTACTGAAGGAGTGCGTTCTACGAATATCAATGTACTCTACTTTTATTGGGAAGATTTTAGTGCAACTATTGGCAGTTCACTCTGGAACTTTCTTGTTATCAGGTTACAACAGCACATCCGATTCATGAACAATGATAATAATATTATATTATAGGTAAGTGCTATAGTAAACGGCGGAGATGGCTTCACTCTACGAACCGAAGAGGGTCCCTTCCACAAATAAGCGCTCAGTTTGTTAGGACATGATCCACTTTATATTATCACTCAATAACATTGACATCAGTGCCACAATCTCGTGGTGTGTAGTAATATTGTACCTAATATTGTACTATTACTATTAGGTATAACTGTTATACCTAATAAAACCTATCTATATATTTCATTTCTCTGGTTCCTATCAGGTGAGCGTCTTAATAATATTAATATAATATTATACATTATATTAATATATAATATAATATTAATTCTTATATTAATATCATTAAGACACACACCTGATAGGAACCAGAGAATGAAATAAGTATATAGATATGTTTTAAACCTAATTAAGTCGCTTTTGCTCATGGCATTCAACCTTTCGCTCCATTATGAATAATCAGAACCGCAACCCCCAGTGTTCATTATTATTGTAACAGTTATTGCTGCTATTCAAGATTATGTTGACGACTTGGGCATGAGATTCAGGGGAGTAAGACCCTTCACATCTTTACTGGGAAGTTACCCAGAGACACCTTCGAGGGGAAAAGTTGGGCCCCAGACGATTTAAGGAAAATTTTCGAACGCTGACCTTCAGGTTTTTTTAGAAACAAAATCGTGAACTCACCGATTTTTGGTGCCAGAGACGGAAAATTACATCTGTATAATCTGTTGAGGTATTCGCTCGTGTCCTCAATTAGGAAACATCATACAAGGCCTTTTCTTTTAATCACTGCAGTGGTACCACTGGAAATACAAAATACAAAAGATCAATATCACAATAAAAGGTTTGTGGTAACAAAATTGTACAGTTTCAAATATTTCTCCGAGCAGGGGAGATGTGATGACGGATCTTGATGGAAAACGGGAAGAAAGGAGAAAGGAGTTCCGATACTAGTTCAGCCTGCGAACAATTTCAACATATTGCTAAAGTCATGTAAAATGGAATCATTACGTTTCTCGTAGGTATGCGGGAAAATTATGCAACGTAGCGGTCTCTTTTCTGATCGGTTTAACGAGAATTAAATCCGCGATGCCAGGGCTGATCTCACAACTGTTGCAATCTCTTTGGACGATGTTGAACAAATTAGCAGGACCTGAGACAGATGCTGTATGGTTTGAGATTAATACCATTTCATGAATTGCATGGGACCTCGTGAGTGCTACCCATCGGCAGTGTCAGAAACAGAAGAAGTGCAACAGGTGTTACTCACGTTGACTCAAAATGGTAGTGGACAAACTATCGAGCGCAACTCAGCAGCAGGATGATCGTCCAGAACGGAATTTTCACAGATGCTTAACAGATGAACGGTAGTCGGAAGAAAATCAGAAATACTCATTGACGCCAGTCGTTCGCCATCTACCACGTTTATTTCTTAACCTCACTGGCCGTTCTTCCGCTCCAAATCACCAGCCATGATCGGTCTCGACGATGCATGGATGCTGTTCAGAAGACGTTGGATTCCGGCTGTGCTGTGCCGCTCCACTAGCGCTACCTCGTGACCTGGAGGTCAACTTGGACCAACTCCTTTCTTCGCGGTTCGTTTCAAACCGTGTAATTCAACCTAAAATGCGCCATGACGATCAATCATTCGGGAGACTGACTTTTTATTGAAACAACTGATTAGTACCATATAGATTAGTTGGACATGTAGATCAAGTGGACGGGGTTGCGGAATAAAAACATCCCCCAAACAACTGATTAGTACCATATAGATTAGTTGGACATGTAGATCAAGTGGACGGGGTTGCGGAATAAAAACATCCCCCAAACAACTGATTAGTACCATATAGATTAGTTGGACATATAGATCAACCCACCTGGGGTTAAATTTGGTGTAAAAAACATACTCTTATTAAAAAAATATTCCTATGCCGGAATCGAACCCAGGCCTTCTGAGTGACAGCCAGATATCCTAACCACTAAACCAGATACAGAATACAGAATACAGAACGTTTATTAACATAAGTTATGTACAATACAAGTATTGGGACATAGATTTATTACATCAACACCGGCCTAAGGCCTTACACCGGCATGAGACTAAACCAGATGAGAGGTTGTAACTAGTTCAATGGTCACAGTAGACGAGTTGAAACGGTCGAAGCCGATGACGTATTGGCACAGCACGGCCGTTCTGCAACATGCTGTTCGGGTGGATGGATGATGGCCCAAGAGCGATGTCTTCTCAATGTGCGCGGGCGATTCAAATCTTTAAGGCATGGGGTTTTCCACATGCTACATTATCAAGCTGTACGTCCAAACCATTCAAATCACTGTCCTGCTTCCCATTCGTAATTTCGTGCAGCACGGGTTGTGTGGTCTCGTTGGCGGTTTGTAGTTCGCAGTAGGCGGTCGAGAACTCAAGTCAGTGTGGGAGTGAAGTATCAGGCGAAGGGGGGGGGGTGTTAGTAAGTAGAAATATCTGGTGGACCAAAAGCACTACCTCGTTGATCCGAACCGCAAACCAAATTTAACAGTCGATTTTTCGACGTTTTTACGTGTTTTTTGAAGGTATATTTTCCTGGTCATCACAAACATCGTCCAAAAAAATTATAATGGGGTTAGATTTGTAGGAAATTTCATGCTGAATCCAAAAATGACCCCAATTTTATTTTCACATTGATACAAAACCCTCCAAATCCCCCACACACCTACTGAAAAACTGTAAAAATAGAGTTTTTTTGCCTGTTTTTCACTTACATTTTCGTTTTTGTTGACTCCAATGGACCGCCCAAAAAATATCGAGGGCAACCATTCGAAAGTTTACTTTTTCCTGCGTCGAATTAGACCAACCGGAACTCTCAAAAGTTGTAATTAGCGACGATACGATTTTTTAACGCTTGACAAATAGAATACGATTGAGTCGGGAAGCGGTTCCTAGATTGACATTTTTATATTTGTATATTTGTATGACATTTCAAAACAGTTTAGTTCCTTTTGACCATTAAAAAAAAAATCATTTATAGCATCACATCCGCATTTTTAAATTGTAAAAATTTGTAATAATTACTGGTTTCTCTTTGTAATAATTATTGGTTTCTCTTATGCTGCAGTTTTCCAACTTCTCTCTGTACGCTCCAATGATAGTCCGCCATCTGTGTGAAAAAGTTCGAAAAAACGAAAATATAAGTGAAAAATAGGCAAAAAGCTCTATTTTTACAGTTTTTCAGTAGGTTTTTGGAGGATTTGGATCAATGTGAAATAAAATTGGGGTCATATTTGGGTTCAACATGGAATTTTGTACAAATCTAGCCCCATTATAATTTTTTTGGACGAAGTTCGTGATGACCAGGAAAATATACCGTGAAGTTGTATTAAAAAACATAAAAACGTAGACAAATCGAAAAAATCGCCCAATTGGAAACAAATGGACAACTGATTCGGATTCAGCACCCTCGAAAACTCCCCTCCATGATAAAATGAGGCCAGCAACTTTCAGGTCACTTTTTTTGTAGAGCAGTGTGGGTGATTTTTGTATTTATCTCATTGAATCCCTGAATTTTGACGAAGTCTCATTGTGTTAACTCATATACTCAAAAAATCTTCACATGAGCTGACAGGTGGTTATTTTGGTTCAAACAAAGACAAACGTATAGGTGATGATGTGCATCCCCAAAAGTGTGCATTCATTCAATACCGAATAATGAGAACACAGTAATCACCACAATGAATGGAACGATTGGATAATAATGTCAAACTAATGATCTGGATAAATTAGCTTTGTCGTTCCTCATTAACCAGTTCTATTTTTTGTTACATGTTGCTATTCAGAATCGATTGAAACTTCGACAATAACTGCAGCTAAAACTAGGGCAACACCCAAACATTTATAGTGTTAAGACCGTTACAAGTTTCAAACCCAAATTAGTTGGGTTATCCCCGGAGGCCTTATATAGGTTTGATGATTAATTACTCAGACTTGTAGGGGACTTGGTGGTGAGGTAGGGAGAAACTTGGCCATTAGGTTTAAACTAACATAACGGCAGCGGGGTTCAAAGGATTACCTTCAAAGACACCCTCGCATTTAAAAACATCCAAGGGCGCCTTATCCAGTTTCAGCCTTGATGATGAAAGCGCTTTTGAAATTAAAACTGCGCGTTTGGACCGCACCTTCAAACGGTCGAAGTCGGGTCGACTCCTTAGCGGGTCCGCTTTTTCGTGTTTCGTTTATTTTTCGGTTCAGAACTTGAGTGAAAAAAATTCATCACAGTTGACGAAGACATTGCGAAGGTTGTAGGTTTTTAACTTCATCCCCCTCAACCAATGAATTTCATCATTTATGGTGGGATCCCGTTTGGGAACTGTTTGATGGCTTAAATATTTTTGGCTGAGATCTGCTCCACCAGCCGCCACAAGTGCATAAGATTATGAACTTCATTGATTAGTGGGCCAAAGGCATTAAATTCTTTTGTGTTTGTAGGTTTGCCATTTTACATGTAAATATTTTTATATTCATCCACTCAATAGGTTGAATTTAGTGTATTGTGCGCAGATCGCGTGAGAGTTGATCATTATACTCTGGAAACTCTAGTTTTGCCTGAAGAGCCGTTTACTGTGACGTAATCTACTCCAGCAGGTTGTTGCCTATGTTTCAGTTCGACGTGTCCATTATAAAGTACAGTAATTAATTCAGACAGAAGGGTGATCTGCACAAAGGAGATAGTAAGCCGTTATGTCAAGAATTTGCAAAGTTTTGTAATTTGGTTTGTCTCAAAAACCAACAAACAACATCCAATAAACATTTCGGGCAAATTTGGGGGTTTCACCAATTCGTTGGGGTCAATTTTAAAGACAGAGTTATTGTATGGCTGAAGAACTACCAAAAAGAACTGGGACCTCATCGATGAGTATACGTCCATTTACCTGTTCAATTGCTTCCCAACGTTATTTGTGAATTCCTTAGTCCGATAAATTTTAAACGTCAAAAAATGTCTTATGGGATTCGGCGTTCACTTTTAAAGTTGTGGCGTGTTCAATGGTATTTACTGTTAACCCCACAAAGTAGATATTTAGGTTGAAAAGGAGATTTCCAGTAAGGCGGGTAAATACCTAAATCCTACTGGACGAGAGAACAATTGGGATCGAAAGGTGAGCTGGGAACGAAGGAAAAGGTGTTTACTGAAGAACTTGACGCTAATGGAATTTATGATTCACGAAGGGCCATTTAACTTTGGAAAGAGCCGAACTCAAATTCAATTAGAAAAGAAGAGCCCTAAAACCGCTCCGTGGGCAGAACTGAGAGCGTGGGGGGCTCAATTCGTTCAGGGTGTTTTATCAGCGGTTTCAAGTTGGGGGAAGGCGGAATACATGAATCGCTAACATAATGTTTTCAGCCGGTAAAGAGCCGTTTTCAAGGGGGATTGAGAGAGAACCGCATTTCAGATGTACAAGTATCTTTACCAACGGTGGTGCCCGGTTCGACCTGTATCTGTAGAGTTCTATAAAAAAGGAGTATTTCACTGCCTTGTTTATTTTATGTGTGTATTCTATGAGAATTTATAAAGACGAACTTTTAGACAAGAGACGATCTGTGGTTTCGATGTCGCTCGAAACCCCATGGAGGTTCCTAGTAGGGATGGGTATCGGTTGGAAAAACGTCGATTTTTTTACTGCAAACATCGATGTCTAAAAAACATCATACCTATAAAAACATCGATGTTTTGACTACAAACTTGTAGACAAGAGACGATCTGTGGTTTCTAGTAGAGATAGGTATCGGTTGGAAAAATATCGATTTTTTTTACTGGAAACATCGATGTCTAAAAAACATCGTATAAAAACATCGATGTTTTGAAACATCGAATCAAAACCGATGTTTTTCCCGAAAATGCTTCACATACTGTGGTCCATCTAAGTACCTAACAGATGGGGTAATGTTCTCATTCCAAGAAATTAAACATGAAATATGTACAAATTTAGGTACGTTAAAAAATTGATTAAGCAAATCTTAACAAACTATTTACTTTATTACGAATATTTATTGTTGGCCTCATGGAAATACAGTAGTTTTGCAGCCAGATAGATCTTCGGAGACGCAATTTCTAAGAAAGTTCAAAAGTCCCGCCTGAGAAAAAAGCCCCTCCGTGGAAGCAGACTTCACATCTAAATACTACATCATGAAGGGAAGGACATGAACATAATATGTTCATATTAACATGAAAACTATTATTAACATATTCGACAAAAACAATTCAACAAAACGTCTTGCTATTTTGAGTGGAGAGTTCAAATATAGATGAAGCTCATAAGGGAAATTCGTTTCTTCATTAAATGAAATTTTGCTACTTTTCGGTATCAGCAAACGATGAACGTTGACCTACACGTTTCATTCCGTCTGCTTATCTCGAGTCATCCATGACTGACGTAAAAAATTATAATAATTTAAAGAATAATAATTTGCATATTGTGCTATTTAAACATTGCCAGCTGCTAGAATAGTGAAAGGCAAAAGAGCCGCGTAAAATAAGAAATAATGCAGAAAGTTTACTCACTCCTAAAGTTGATAACAAGGGACAGAAATAATGCAATTGCATGGGTAGGTACTGAAACGTAAAATAGGTTTAGGTAAAAAATATCTATAGGTATTTCAGGGAAAAAAACAAAAAAAAAAACATCGGTTTGTGATAAACATCGAGAGAAAAACATCGATGTTTTTGACATCGAGTATCCGTTACCCATCCCTAGTTTCAAGTGGTTTCCCAAAGTTATCTGTCACATTTTCCTCGTGACGATCCGTCAATTTATGAATGAATGATTCTGTATTTATTTCCACATAATTTGCAAACAATACACACATCTTTTTTATTGTTGGGATCCTCCCGCTCTAAAGCGAGGCTTAGCACTGTAAAGCGTTAAGGGCTTTATGTGAGTTGATCTAAATTTCATGGCGTTCTGCTATAGACGTAACGAATATAACGGCCTGACGTGGAAAATTGAGGGCGTTGATTGATGCTCATAGAGTGATCGGGTGTACCAAGTTGGGCCATACTGTAACATAAAGCCGTGTCTCTTTTGTTGTTTCTTTCTTCATACATTTTAACCTTCGTCCGCTCGCACTGGCGGCAGATTGCAGCATATTTGAAAAGCAGAGGTTAAATTATCTCCTGAGCGCACTGGTCGGCTCAAAATAGGCATGTATTCTCTAGTTGGGTCTGCTCCGCAAGATGACAGTGTATCACAACGCTCATACGTGGAGTCCGCAGGAACGTCAAGTCGAAAAATTGCGGCAAATCGCCGCACGCGAGTGGGAGTGTTACTATTTGTCAGACTTTTGGTCAGCAACATGAAAGTAAATTTTCACTATTTCCAGCATGTGTACATCTCAGCAGTTGACATCTCTGTTTTCCTCTTGGAAGATTTTATATGTCACAGAACTTTGTATGTCGCAGTAGGGATCGATGTCATAATGCAGAGGATATCATTCGAATCATTGGTAAATTGGAGAGGGGCGAAGAAGAGGAGGGGGAACAAATAGCCTTTGAAATAGAAGATCCAGACTAAGAACCTCAAGAAATTGGGCAGGGGGTTGACGATTGACGATACCTACTTCTTTTTGTAATTTTCAACAAAACTGTCTTTTACGTTTTAAAAGTTCTTATCTAAGTGATTTATTATTTCGTAATTCTAGTATTTGTTACATCACCTGTTTGAGGCTCGCGAGTTTATTATATGAAAGGCTGATCAATCTAGTTGATTGATGAATACCAATTTACAATTCCAATGGTTCATTATCGAAGATAATAAACCAAAATAGTAATTTAGGGATCTCTGGCAGTTTGCCGCACCGCGAGCGCAACTGTGACTTGAAGGAGCGCGAGCGGACGAAGGTTAATCATAAAATTACACCCGTGCCTCGTTTGATATTGTTTTGACGAAGAGTAAGTTGAACATTCAAACCACCTTCGTTAAAAGCGTTCACGTCTCCTCGCTCCGGCATAGGAATACTTGAAAGGACTCGTGTCGACACGGAATATATTGAAAGAAAGTTGTTTGTCAGGGTCCCGTCTGCCTCAGTTGAGTTTCCTCGACTATATTATATTTTCCTATGCAAACACAGACCGGTATTCTCCGAGTTGAAAGCAGTAGATTCAGGTTCTAGTTGAGTTCCTCGTGATACCGCGTTCATAACGCGAGAAAGTCGGATGAGGTTTCGAAGGAGCGTGCAATTGAGATTGTCTGAGGTGCTTCATCGCCTTGACATGAAATTATTATGAGGTGAGTCGATCACAGAAAAAGTCAAAGAGAACTGATTTCTTGGTTGATACCTAAACACCCAAATAGATATGAGTAAAATTTATTGTTAAATTGTTAAACCGTTTTCAATTTTAGATTGATGAATTGAAATTTAAATGCTACCATTCCTCAATATGGTCAAAGCAATTCAAGGAAAACCAGACGGATGGAGTATTGGGTGGTAAGTTTTATTTATTTATTTTTAATAACAACTTCAAGCTCTTGATTCGAGTAGCGAAGAATGGTATCCCAAAAAGACACGTCAATGATCCTAATCATGTAGTACACTCTATTATTAAAATCATTGGATATATTCCAAAAAGTTGGCTTTACAAAATATATACACTATATCCATGATCCAATGTTTTTCGTATAAAAGGTAAAACGTTCACGATTTTGTTTTTTAATACCGCTTTACAAATTTATTAGGACATACAACACCTTACAAGATAAAATTTGGGTGAACGAGGTACATGGTTGAGGGTGAGGGATGACGTGACGTACACATGAACTTTAGGTGCCACATGTACCAGTACAAGTGTATGAGGCGCTACAGAACATACTTACATTGGGATACGAAGTGGTGTCACAAAAATCGATACTCTCGATGACAAACTTTAACACTTTTGACATGCCACGTCATTCAACGTCATTTTTCCATAGCTTCAATTTAATAAAAATATCTTCTGACAATGATATGACGTCTTCAGGTTATTCTATCAGTTTGCTTAATTTGACTTCTTTCTTACTGTCCAAGGAATCGAATAAGCAGCTAAATCCTTCGAATCGTCTCGTGATTTTTGAACCCTTCATTTATTTGCAATATGAAGAAATCCAAAAGTCGATTGCAGAAAGGTATTCTTCAATGCGTTTCAAGAATTGATAGCTCATCACCGGTTGATGGAATTTGAGCTACAGCATTGCCGCGATTCTTCTGTCTGCCACAAACCCTGGGCATTTTTAGGTCAATACCAACGTGTTCAGCTGTAGACCTTATTATTTGAAAAATGGCATGAAATTCCTTTCTGGAGTCAGCTCTCAACTTTGTTAGTTATCACAGAATGCGTATTATGCAAAGAATGTCGCCATACAACCACCGCGCACCCTACAATCCGGTCTAGGTACTCTTTCGATAGTGTCGCCATAAGAGACTGATGGGCGCGGGAATATCGAAAACACCTGCATTCATTAACCCTTTAACGGGCAAGGCAGAATTTTTTCAACCTACTCTCCGAACCCTCGAAAATTGTATGAAAGAATGATTCCTGAACGCGGAATTTACTTCGGTAAACCTCTCGTGAAACTAGCTAAAACCCCAAAATGTTACCCATCTCTGAACGGCGGGGGGGAGGGGGGGATGTTACCCATCTCATGATTAACCCTCTGAATACCAAGTGGGGTCCCTTACGACCCCACGATTTTGTTTTTCTTTGAGTGAAGTGATAAAATTCTTTCCTCATGAAACTCTAGTACATTTCTCCAACGACCATCTGTATTGCTTGGATGAGGTTTTATATTTTTACATCATAACAATAAATTTATTACGATTTTTTATGTATGTGTGTTTTATGTATTTCTTTGCGTAGAACCTCATGCCCAATACTTTATTCCTTCAGCGTCATGTATGTAGCGAGATGTATTGCCATAGACTACGTTTTACACAATATTATATCAGCTGCACATCGTGAACTGTACGAGAAACTCTGTCCACTTCTTTGTTCATGTGGTTCAAAAAAGTGTTTGAGTAACTGATAATCACATTGTGGACTGTACGAAACTTTTTGCTCGGCGATTGTTGAATGTTTCTATTGTTACAGTTTCAAACTACTCATTAAACTGACTAGCTGATTAATGCTGTCATGGTTGACCTCGATTCGATGTCACCTGACGTTAGCGGTGATCATCAACTTTGTTAATCACAAGTTCCGCCTCAGGAGTATGTTACGCTGGTTGTTACTGCGACTGTCATGTTTGCAACTAACTTGAACCGGCTCACCGTGCATTCTCCCCCTCATCTTGAAACTGTCTCGGACGCGTGGAAACTTCTCTGGCTGTTATTGATGAGCCTTGTCGTCGAGCAGCACTTCATTTTCCGCTATGAAATTGTCTGATCATCAATCAAGAGTGAAGTCTGACCGGAACGCGAGTGCGGCCAACTGCCGATCAATTTCCGACGTTTACCGAGAGCGGAATCGGGATAATCGAGTGTGTAGGAGCCGGGGATCGGACTACAATATTCACTCCCTTGATAGACTGGAGGCTGCGACTTGATTGTGGATTTCGAAACAGCGTTTTCCAGCCCAAAATGCTATCATGGATCTTGATGTCTATCAACAAACCACAGATATCTACCGGTCAACATTATAACGATGCAAAACTTAGGTATATTTGTAATGATATACCCTAAAAACAACTCCGTTGTAAAAACTGGCCGCCAAAAAACCTCCTCAGCCGCAAAAAAGAATAATATCATTTGGCCCACCAGCCACGTATATAGGATGCACGGTGCTTCGCACCTCGCTGTTAGTGTGCATATAGAAACCTGATCCTCCTACCCCTAACCCCACCATCAATGTTTTCCTGTTCCCTGTTTTCTTTCCACAACCCCACATTTACCCTCAGTCCCCCTCGGTTTCACCGAATATGTTTCCTCTGTTGCACCTTTTTGCTTCTTTCAATGCTGTTGGCGAGAGCTTTCTGCAAGGCTTCTGACAATTAAATGATACAGGTAGTAGTGGTGGTGATGTAACAGTAAAGTAATGAGCCATTTCAGGCTGACTGACATCGCAAAAAAATTGTACAAGTACTACTGGTAGTCACGAGTAATCAGTGGTGTATCAACTACAGTGAAGTTATGCTCCAATTCAGGCTTGTTCATCTATCTCCAATTCAGGCTTGTTCATCTCAGTCCCTCCGGTTTTCAGGGCTTCGGTTTCTTGTCGGGCGGGACGCTACCGCGTCCCAAGATTTAGACTGGTCTGCCAAAAGTTGATTGCTGAGAGAGCAATAATACTTGTGGACTCGTGCGTTGCGTAACGACTAGTCATTTATAGATTGTTAATCAGGATTGTACGTATTGCCATGGTACCGTCCAACTTATCATACCGGATCTTCAGAAATGTAAACAGTTGGCCTGTTACAGCTTCCTATCATTGTTACAAGGATTGATGCTAGAGTATCAAGATTATCCATACAAAACCAGAATGGACGTTTGGATTCAATTCAATTTATCTATTTGAGGAGTGTAGTGCACATTACAGGGAATTGTCAATACGTAATAATTTTGATCTTTTAGAATGATAAATTAATAAATAGCATTAATCTTTACCAAACAAAATCTCAATCTTCTAGGACATTTCATTCTAATTATTCCGTTTTCTGTAAGTGTGAAAATTGATCCCCTTATGTTGCTCAGAAATTAGTGTTTTGGTAACATATTGATATAGGGCTCAGATAAGGCTTTCATCAGATTTCACATCTATTTGACCTCCATAGCCCCACTGAACTCTGTCTGCCGGCAAAGGGAATCTCCTACCTATTATAATAATATTATAATAGGTATGAGATTCCCCTCGCCGGCGGAAAATATCTTGCTTTTATGCCACTATACTTGCTTTATAGTGGCATAGCAGCAAGAAATTTTCCACAGTCTCCGTGTGACTCAACACAGTTCATACAAGGCTTCGTTGTGATATGGGCTGATATAGTAGAACGTAGTAGAACGCCAACTTCTTTAAGTCATTCCGAGCAGCTCAATAACGCAGTGAACACTTCGGCCTGCTCCTAAGTATGGGGCTTAACTTTGAAATGGGCAGATTTCTGGATAAAATGTTGTATGTACCTAGATTCAATAAACCAGTTCACATCTTTAGAATAAAATGACATTCTATGTTTTCCCACATCTCGAACAGGTTCTTTATTTCAATCCTGATCACATCAAATAAAATAAAATTTTGCTTTCTGATTCCATCAGAAACCACCGACCTCAGGATGCCCAGTTACGGTTCGATATGTTGCAGGGTTTTCCGTGAATCGCTCATTCAAACATACCTTCCAATCGGGAGAGATATTCACGGAAAGCCAATGTTCAAATAGGATCTGAAGTTTGTCTAGACTACCATAACTCCGAGCGCAGTGGTATTAAAAAAAAACTCCACAGTCAGGCAGCATGGCTATAGGAGCAATTTTTTGAAGAAATAACTGGTTTTATGTATAAGTTCTCCAGTTTAATAATTTTATAACAAATGTTGTCACCATTTTTTGCCAAGTAACACCTCAGTTTATAGATTTTCCAACGCTGAACACGATGGTGATGTCAGAATTGCGATATCTCATTCCATTAGCAGATTAGAGCAGATGAAATGTGAAGAATATCTCAATTAACCACCACGTTTCTTCATCTTCAAAGTGCTCCAGCTTGAGAACGGAATAAGATATCGCAATCATGACTCCACCATCGTGTACAGCGTAAATAATTGTTGAAATGAGTTGTCACTTGTCAGACTATTTCCTTTCTGGAATTATGGATAATTTCTCCCTCACCCCTTAAAATTCCCCAAAACCCCCTTAGATTCCCTAAGAAACCCCCAACAAAATTCCCCGAAACCCCCCTTAAACAAACTTTGGTATGTACTTAGGTATAAAATCTTTTTTTCGGAAATTCGAGTTTTAAAAATTTTGGACCGAGAACAATAGCTTCCTTTTTCTCCGAAAAGTCGCTAAAACATGATCTAAACTAAACTGCAGAACCACTTGAAATACCGTCTATATACTAGAACCGTTTAATACAAATAAAATAAATGATTGCTTTGGACAATTATTAAAGCGAACAGTGCATAAATGTTCAGATTGGGATTTTGGTGGCGGACGAAATTGAAGATATTGCGGTAAAAAATAAAAAAAGAAAGTTATGACCGTTTCGATCTGTTCACAACGGTGGTATTTTACCAACCTGCAAGACATAATTAATAATATTGTATTTTTCCATTACAATATAATTGACCAAACGGTGGTCTCTACTGCGTCTCATGTTATAAGAGGATAGATAGATGTATGTCTGTGATCGTAACGGTCAATGGCTTTTTATTGTCATTTGACTTCTCTATTAATTTTAGTATATCAGATGTACGTATCTAACACACTGGGCTAATAACCACACTCTTCATTATCTAACAATAACGAATGTTCGGAGGTGATGTCTGAATTGTGAGCGTTAATGGACTATGAATATTTTATGGGAGCAGTTCGGCCGATTTATTCGTGATAACCGAATTCGTAACATTGATCACTCAAACATGAATTTATAGCACTTGAACGGCGCTAATTGGAACGGCCCCGAGTTTATTATTGACCTGGGAGGTCCAATTTCGCTTGACGTTATCGACTAAATTAACTCAGCTCTCAGTTCCCTCGACAGGTTACCCCTTCCAATCGCGGTGTTAAATGAAGTGAAGTCGACACCCCTTCTCCATCCATCAACCAACCTCATACGCAAGGTCGCTAGGCCCTTGGAAACGGTACGACGTGTGCCGTCATGGGACGCGGTTTTTGGCTTCTTTCCAACCCCAGAGAACTAAACTTTTACTTTCCCACCCATTCAGTGCCCTCTAAATATGCAATAATTCCCGTCGCACTGAAAGCCTTCATCACAATATTACCTATCTTTATAACTCTTAAATAGACACAATTTAGATTTTTCCATTTCTCCACTGCCTCAACTGTAGTAAATTCAAACATTTACCAAATTTTATGTCCAAATAAGTATTTATTGAAATTCATTTAAATTAATCAAATTTATCATTCTGTCAGAAGATGACATTTTAATAGAGGATATTAACACTAGAACACTCTAATATCCCTGTTCTTTCTATCGCAATAGGTAAGCCATTTAGTTCCATATTATGTATCTATAAACTTAAAATCTCAATTTGAACTAGAAACCTCACTATTATAGTGACTTCACTATAGTGACAATTTGAACTAGAAACCTCACTGTAGAATTCTTTAATCATTTGATCACAAAGCCACATAATTGTAAACATGTGAAAATGTCAGAATACAAAAACTAGGAGGAGAGTAAGTTCAAACAATGAATCAAAAATCTCTGCGGATTCTTGGCACAACGGTTCATTATCTTCTTTGTGCAGATCACCCTTCTACAATAGCCCATTTCCTCTGAAAATTCTCTTGAAAATTACATTTCACTGCAATAATTTGACTACTAACTATTTGAACACCTAAAATTTTGATTTCTGGTAAAATTCGCTACACAACTACTCAGTAGAATGTATGATCTTTTCAATTGGTTCTCTTCCAAACTTGCATCCTCTTTTCAAACACGTAGCCTACTATTATAACCGTACTCCTAATGTTATTGATCCAGGATTATCACGCGTATTGAGTAAACGATTTACGTATGGTTTTGATAACAAAAGTGTTGAAATGTTAGATATTTCCCGACAAATAATGGAATTTTACGTTGTGTCAAGCAGCCATCCTTAAAATTGAATATCGTCTCGGGTTGCTTAATCTGCAACCTGACAATGTCATGTAATGACGATTTCGGGCCGTTTTCAGTTGGTTCGGCTACACAGAATTCTGTGTTGTACCTACTGATGATGGTGTAACAGCCGAAACCGGTACAGTGCACTATTTCTGCAACCCCGCAATAGTGCAAATAATTTCAAGCATAATAATATTATGATCCCATAGTATACATCCCAAATATAACATGATTTGGAGCATAATTTCAATTTGTTGTCGATAATGTGTTAATGGGCATTGAAGTTTCAAACTTGTTATTTATCTTCGATAATGAACCATTGGAATCGACCAAAGAAAATACTTTTTGGTCATGTAACGGTTTTACGTGATGTTTCTTCTTTAAAAATCTGACCAGTGGTGAAGTCAGTATTGCGTTGGGGCCGCTAATTTACCTGTAGTCGTCAATTATGTTTACATAGCAAACAACACAAACCGTACAGCAACATCACCTGACGTCCCCCAACTTGGTTAATTAATTTTTCAAATTAATCAGTTCATAACAGCTACATTTCACGAGGATGCTAACTCTGTTTCTAATCATTTGAGGGTTTCGGTCTTTTTTGGCTCACCTGAAAAGTAGGCCAAATTGAATTACTCGTATACTATATTGTAGCAAAATCGAAGATATGCTGAATAGTGGGGAGTATGAACCTTTTAACGTTTTTCCTTTTTTCCAATTGTTTGTCTTCAAATACTTATTGACTTGGTATGTTTTCTCATCATCATAGATTTCAGCTTTTACTTCCAAGATCGTATAGTTGGTAGTACGAGAAGTGAACTACCAACTCACCAAATTATCAATTCTATTGTCGCACTATGTGATCACCAAGGGATAAAACCATAAATCTCCGTAATATGATCCCCTTACGCGGTAAATGTTTAGAGTATTTTCTCGTTGGAGAGAAGAAACCCGTTCTGGGCCGATAGGTAAAAGAACTTTATTTGTAACCTTCGGGAAATCTGTTCTTTCCCATTCCGTCACGGAGCGCATCATTTATTCACGCTCCAGCCCCTCAAATATTTGGCGGGGGAACGACGTGTCAACATAAGAGAAAAGGCGTTGCTTCGCTTCCATATTGGCAGACCTAACTCCATCTCGGTGGAAAAGATGTTAAAACATCCGATAGAAACCGAGTTATCTTAGCTCGCCTCTCAAAATCCCTAACACGGATTCTTTTTACTGGGCTGGTATTCTGCACAGGCGAGGGAGAAAATATGCAATTGTATACAAATCCGCCCTCTAGTAATGACCATTTTATTGTAGTCTTATATTCTGCCGACTCGCGATTTTAGTTCTGCTAAAAAGCAGATGCATTAATACGAGCAGCTGAAACTGTCGGTTTGGTTGGAGAATGAACGAGGTTCAACTTCCCTTTTAAAATAATAGACTTCAACTCCTACCCCTCCTTCGCCCGCTTTCCTATTTGAAGTGTATTTCACTTCCAGAGATCTTCAAGCCTTCGGAAAAACTTCCTCCGATCAATTTACCTCAACAAGTGGGGAGGAAACGTGGCTCCAACATGTGCGAGTAAAGATAGCATTTATCCAATAAGTCCTCGTGCAAACTGAAAGTTTCTGGTCAGACGGTCGTAGTTACTTCTGCGTTATCTACTGAACTGCCCTTGACGAGGTCCTGCCGATCTTCTCTCAATCAGTTGAGTTTACGAGGTTTTCCGAGAGATACTGAGCTCCTTCCGCTTCCCATCTCGAGAGTAGATCGATCCACCGTGTGGTTACTTCACTCACAACAGTGTTAGCAGCGAGGAGTAACGAACAACCAATTCAACCGCATCTTTTGATTGGTTTATACGAAGGTTTGAAGCCTGAAGGCCGTTGGTAATAACGAAACTTTGTAACATTAAATGTTACAAAATTAACAGAAATTTAACAGAAATTTTTTGGATAACACCAATTTAAAATCGCATTGCATGGCAATAGTGGTATTATTTGATCTGGAATTCAATTTTCCCAATTTCATCATTGAATATTCCATTTTGAGAAATGCCAAATATTATTAGTTGAATTGTCGCTATTGACTACTGGTGAAATTCTAACTGAGGGTTATAAAGTGACACCTGTTGATAAGCCCACCCCCAAGTAAGTTGTGAAGTAGGTACCTGTAGTATGGACAAGTCAATAGCATTCCAATGGGACTTCCCAAGCACGAATCCTACGAGCACGACCGCTTTGTCCTGCAGCCTTCTCAGGTCCCATAGACCAAACCGTATTTATAAACGGGAATACGGCGGTCGAATATTCCTGTCAAGACGAGTGAATTAATGGGTGAATTTTCCTTCTCAAACTACCCTTTAATTGAGTAGATCATCAAACATTTTCCAGAGTTTTTAAACATTGAACAAATCTAAACTTATTTGCCCTTTAACTTAGCATCTAATGTCATGCTTAGGTATTTTTACTGCAGGACCGAAGTGCCACTTGATGCCAAGTGCCGGGTATTTCGGACCGTTTCCAGGGCCGTTCTGTGCTATGGCGCGCTGATTTTGGGAGGTTTGAGGCACAGGAGTGTGGAGCAGGTTTTTTTTTTTTTTTTTTTTTGAAAGATTTTATTGCTCCAAGTAATAACTTATTAACAATATTATTTTGAAACTAGGGCACATACTATTCAAAGCTTAGATACATCACTGAGTTTTGTTCATTTTTATGATGATATTGCATTCACTAAACTGCTTCACCCGTGAGCAAGCTCGAGCGGTTTGGTACGCTTCAATCGTCTGGTGATATCACTCGTGTCAAGGAGTCGGACAGCTTCCTCGTTGACGTGAGACCTTAGCCGTTGAAGATGACGTACGGCTTGCCGCTTGATGGCTTCGTTTATGGTTTCGATTTGAAGTTCATGGTGGAGTCGTTCATTTCGAAAGTACCATGGTGCATTGACAACATTTCGTAGCACATTGTTCTGGAATCTTTGGATTATTTCCCGGTTTGATTGAGCCGTGCAGCCCCACAGCTGAGCTCCGTAAGTCCAGACTGGTTTAAGGACTTGGTTATACAGCGTAAGCTTGTTCTGGATTGACAGTTTTGACCGCCTCCCCATTAGCCAGTACATTTTTCTGAATTTGAGAAGAAGTTCCTCCTTCTTTTTCTTGACGTGGGCTTTCCACCGAAGCCTGGCATCAAGCGTCATACCGAGGTATTTGGCTTCATTGGCATGAGGAATCACTTTGCCATTGAGATAAGCCGGTATATAGTCGATCCTTTTATTGGTGAAATCGACATGTACCGACTTAGTTTCATTCATTTTGATTCTCCATTTCGCTGTCCATTGTTGTATGCTAGATATTGACCGCTTTAACTTGGTCATTGACTCAATGTTGCTGTCTCCAACTGCCAATATCGCTGTATCGTCTGCGAAAGTGGCTGTGGTGTTCATTTCAATTTCTGGGAGATCGCTGGTATACAGGACGTACAGGAGTGGGCCAAGTACACTCCCTTGCGGGACTCCTGCACATATCGGTTTTGGTTCTGAAAATGCATCATCTTGCTTTATCCTGAAGTAACGATTAGTGAGGTACGATTCAAGCAACTCAGCATACTTTATTGGCAGGGCCTTCCGCAGCTTGTAGTTGAGTCCTTCATGCCAGACCTTGTCAAACGCCTGAGTGACGTCAAGGAAAATGGCAGAACATACTCTATTTTTCTCAAATGCTTCTTCGATGATGTGTGTTATCCGATGGACTTGGTCGATTGTTGAGTGTTTCTGCCTAAATCCAAACTGATGTCGTGGGATCAGCTTTCGTTCTTCAATAATTGGTATTAGTCTTCTGTGTATCAATTTTTCGAACAGTTTAGATAACACTGGTAGAAGTGAAATTGGTCTGTATGAACTTGGTTGCCCTGGTGGCTTGCCTGGTTTGGGAATCATAATGACTTCTGCTATCTTCCACAGCTGAGGGACGCTTCGAAGTTTGATTACCGCATTGATGATCATGACTATTTTTGCGATAGCTTTACGCGGTAGGTGCTGGAGGATTTGTCCAGTGATAAGGTCATAGCCTGGTGCCTTTTTTGGGTTGATATCCTTGCTGATCACCTGTTTTATCTCTTTGATGGTAACTAATGGGATATCAATGTCCTGATCAAGTGGAGGTGTTTCCTCTAGCGGCGGTTCATCCGCCATTGCGAGATTCGGAGTGAATATATTCGCAAGATGGTCTGCAAAAGTATTGGCTTTGTCTTGGTTGCTCCTTGCCCATTTCTCGTTTCCACTCGCAATAGGTGCAGCATGAGTAACAGGCCTCTTGAGATATTGTGTCGCCTTCCAAAGTGAGTAATCGGTATCACGATGACTCGTTAGCTCTGTGATGAAGTGTTCATGAGTTTCTTCATTGATCTCCTCCATCAGCGACTTCAGTTCACTTTGTGTTTTGTACCATTCAGACTTGTGATGTGGTGCTCTGGTAGCTTGCCATCGTTTTCTGGCCTTTCGTTTTTTCTTGATTGCAGAGACTATTTCTCGTGGATAATTGATACCTTTGAGCCTTCTTGAGATTGCAGGTGTGTTGTCCCATGCAACTATCTGAATGCTGCAAACGAGATGTTCGAGCTCACTTTCCACATCATCTGGCGTGTGTATAGGCTTGCTCAAATCAATATACCTGCAAATGTCTTGTTTGAAACGTTCCCAATTTGTCTTATGATTGACCAAGTACGGTTTGTGTGGCTTCTGTATGATTCGATCACTAAGCGTCAGAGCAATTGGGGAATGATCTGAACTCAAGTCATGGTTTTCCTCTACAAGAAGGTAGTTTGCTGAGATATTCTTTACAACGAAGAAGTCAATCAGGTCTGGAGTTTTGTTTGGGTCAGTGGGCCAGTAGGTTGGTTTCCCAGTAGAATGTGCCTCACAGTTGTCATCAATAATTGCTTGATGGAGTCTGCGTCCCTTTTCGGTGGTTAATCTCGATCCCCAGTCAGTGTTTTTTGCATTGAAGTCGCCTCCGAGAATGAAACGATTTCCAAGTTGGGCCAAGATGTTCTTGTATTCTTCATATTTAGTTTTGTACTTAGGTGGACAGTATATGCTTGCGACAGTAATCAGAAATGAATTAGTTTTTATCTCAAGAGCACACATCTGGACTGCTTCATTTTCAATTTTGATATACTCCTGATGGGCCAGGTTTTCTTTGATGATCACTGCACTTCCACCACGGGCATTGTTGCTCGGATGAATGGCATGGTAGCATTTGTACCCCTTGAGTCTGCAGAAAGATTCTTTGGTGAAGTGCGTCTCAGATATGAGACAGATATCAACATGATTGTAGTCTAGTGCCAACTGAAGCTCATTTTTCCGTGACGCGAGGCCATTGGCATTCCAGCAAAGTATTTTGACACTTTTCATGATGATTTTTTCGAGCCCTTGCGTTCAATTTTGCCAACACGCTCATTCAGGTTGTTAACACTCTGAGTAAGATTTGTGACAATTTCGAAAATTTGATTTATTTTAACTTGCATTTCATTATGGCTGGGATCGATAGATTGTCTCCTGCTTGACCGCTGTGCTAGCAATTGCTGGTTCTGCAAAACGTTTGCATAAGACATCAGATTTGAATTTGAAGTTTTTCCATCTCTCCCCTGAACTGACTTTTCGTGACATATTATTGGCTTTTTTGGCACAAACTTCCCTTGATTGGGTTTCTGCGGTGCTGCCTTAGCCTTTGTAGCTTGCTCTGGTAAGCTCTTGTGCCTATGCATAGCCTCTATGGCTACTGGACAGCCACGGTAGTTAGCCGTGTGATCTCCGTTGCAATTGGCACATTTTGCAGGGGTCTCTTTGGGCTTCCGACATTCCTCAGTGAGATGGCCTTTAGCACATTTAACACATCGAGGCGGCCTTGCACAGTAGTTTCTGGTATGGTTGAACTCCTGGCACCTTTTACACTGAGATGGATGTTTTGATAATTTGATAGGATGCACAGTGACGCGCCCCTTTAGGATTTGACTAATTTCGTAAATTTTGCTGATATCCAAATCTTTTTGAAAATCTACAATGCACATATCTAGAGGATTTTTTGTCTTCCACTCCATTTTTCTAACTACTTGAAGGATACTGCTGGGACCAAATTGGTCTCTTAAGTCTTCAAGGACCTCTTCATTCGTCCAAGATTTATGGATTCCCTTGATCATCACTTTGATAGGCCTCTCCTGTTTGTTCTGGTATGTATAGTGCGGAATTTTCTGATCCGCAAAACACTTCGTGATAGCACGAAAGCCATCAGAGTCCTCAGTGTTTATTTTTACTACGTCATTGGACATGGTGGTAAAACTCACATTAGTGGTTTGATCCTCAACCATTTTTTTCAGGGCTGGGAAGGACGTTACCCTCTCAATGTAAACTGGTGGTGGTTTGGGCACTTTTTTAGGTTTTGAGCTTACCATGGAATGTTTTCTTTGAGAAGGTAAATTGGCCTTTTTCCTTTTATGACCCTTCTGGATCACATTCTCCCACTCGCCTGTCTCTTCGGCTAGGATTTCCTCATCAGTATGATATTCCTCTTCTGGGGGGAAAGTTACTTCACCCTGAGGATTTTTTCTCAGTATTTTCAATTTTGTTTGCTCTAACTCAGTTTCCAGCTGGGAAACCCGTTTCGCTTCTCTGATCCCAGCGTCATTGATATCTGTTAAAGTATTACATAGGTGATCAATAATATTAATTAACTCACCGACTAAACCTTTGACGTTTTGTTTCTGGAATTCCGCTGATTGACTCACAAGCGCTCGCTGATGCGACAGTTTGCCTCGAACTTGCGTAACAATCTCGGGAATTGTGACCTCCATTTCGCGCGGCCGCGACCGAGTAAACACCCGCGGAACGTTAACTGTTTTATCTGAGATGTTACCTCTTCGGCAGCTCGGACAAGACTGTGTGGAGCAGGTGCAGTTTTTCTTTTTTTTTTTTTTAATGATACATGGCCTCCCAAAGAATACGCCAAACTATTTCATCCACCTGTAGACTGGAGGCCATTTCTTGTTTGTCCACACACTGGCGCTGCATTGCAATTACCTGTAACACGTTGCAAGACAGCCGGAGAGCCGTTATCCACGGACGGTGGCTGAGGAAATCAGAGCTCGGGGGTTGTAGGCCTCGGGGATTCGGAGCGTTGCTCCACGTCAGGGCATATCCTTTGAGGCCCTGCCGAGGGTCCAGACGGATGCATTACTGGATGATCATCGGTCGTCGTGGCGAGGGGAAATGAAGATGAGGGCCTTGGAGTCGACGAGCCGGATTGACAGGAAGCTCGATTTGTCAGTGAGAGCTGCTGAAGTTGCCTGTGTTTGCCGGCGATTCCCTGTGTGGGTCGCCCTTTGCAACATGAGGGTAACAGAGGATCTCCCGTACTTCTTGGCTACATGCCCCGTGCTGGCGGAATTCAGGGTGCGGTTCTTCGGATGTGCAAGGCTGGACGGCGGTAGGATAATCAGCATGCTGGACGAGGGTGACTAGTTCGCCTTGGCCCGTTATGGTGTTGTACTATCCAAGTTCAACTGGTAGTGGCGTTGGATTGCGTGTACGAACTTTAAGTGAACCTCCTCCTCCCCTCCTCCTCCCAGCGCATCGTTTAATTTTTCCCATCAGTTATTTTTTCTTACTTCCATGTCAAACAATCATTGTCACACCCCACAGACGGGCTATAAGCCCATTGTTGTTAATATAGTATCAACTTATATTGTAACCAATTATTATTTATCAATAAATATATTTTCTATTCTATTCTATTCATACTTAGGCATTTCTCTAAATTTGTATATGGTATGGTATTCCGATTTAGTACCAGAGGGATGTCAAGCAGCATGAGTTAATGGTTGAATTTTCCTTCTCAAACTATTCATTAGATCATCAAACATTTTCCAAAGTTTTTGATAATTGAAAAAACCTAAACCTATTTGCCATGGGTTGAAACTCCCTTGTTGTCGAAAGTCGATTTCATTTGAAACAGATCCGTACATTTGGGATGAGAAGGCTCTTTCTTCCAAATGATCGATACTCGACTGAAAAAACTCAACGTTCTCGTTAATGTTTCGGCAGTTATTCATATTTTTTGAAACTTTTAAGTTAAATTGGAACCTCATCTTTCACATGATCGATATACGATTCATAAGAGACGACAAAACGGTATGCGCTTATAACGTCATTATTATCGAAATATTTTAGGACGTCGCCTTAGTATGGAATAGTGCACTAGTCCACTGCTGACGACCCTCCATTAAGTCCCATAGCTCAAATATTGCATCTTGAGCTCTCACTACGCTCCCTCATCAAGCTCGTTGGTAATGGATGTGGTCCCTAATCACAGCACATTCATGATTGATCGGTTTTATATCCCCTTCGCAATTCTCTCGGCCTTGTTAGGCGAACATTCATTATAATGTAAAGTAAAGTAAAGTAAGCAACCATTTCAGGTTGGATTTCCGTCCGACTGCCGTTTTATAATGTAATCATATTATGAATATTATGATGGGCTGGTTATAATTAACTGGTAAAAGCGTCAATCAATGTCAACAGAACGGCCTGTATTGGATGGAAACTGATAACAAAATCTGTTAAGCATTAACCAGATGATGAAGACGACTGTTTGAGAGGTAGGTAGATCGAGTGGACATTTTACTTTGAAAATTTGCACATAAATTCACTCTGCGCGGCCGAAAATTTTTTTCTCGTGAATGGTTTTTAAAGTTGGATATTTGTTATTAATTAAGTAGGTTTTTCTTTGTAGAGATCGTAAAAGTAGGCAGGTACTAGTAATGCCCATGAACTGGATAGGTCTGCCAAAACTGTAGTTGGAATATCGACAAAACCGTTCCTGAGCTACTTACTAACTCCGTTCACTCACTCGAACGAATATTTCACCACACTACACCAATTATTTTGTACCGCATGTACTTGAAGGGATATTGTACATGGAACAGCAATCTAGTTAGAAGAATCACCTACCTATTACAAATGCCCAAAAAACCATCTCAATTTCGGGTATTGATTTTCACGTTAACTTTAATTAAAGTTCACACAGCTATTTTGTCGAGGGACAGGAAGAGCGCGGGAAAATCGTTCAATCTCCAATTACTCACTTGACCAGCTTCTCGGATTAACGCCCTCGCCCGTTCAACAGTTGAGGCCGCCGATTTAGTTCAGTCGAACGGAAAATAAACTTATTTTTAGGTTCAAGTGCCTCCTCCCGTGAAGGGTAGGTATATATCTATATGACGTACATAATACGTATATGAAGGGGGATTGGGATTTTACACTCCTCATAAACGTATGTGAGTGATTCTTGTATTAAATTTTCCTCAAAGGATTGTAAGGGACTGAAGATACTTGCAACGTTTAATCTACCAATCATTTCGCTGATTGGAGGGTAGAGAACATTTGGTGAAATATGGTATGAAGGTGTTTTGAGTTTGATTTTTGAGGAGTAAAAATCCATGGATTACATAAATCTATAACAGTACTAGAACAGTAATCTAGCTCAAAAATGGAATATTTTGTGAGCGAATTTGTAGTAATACTTATTCTATTTTTAAAAATATTGCTGTGAGACCTCGATAATCTTGCATATTCAGGGATCTAGGATTTAGATATGGAAGTCTCGTACGGGACAAGAAAAATTACATTACTAAAAAATTCTACGACTATGATTCAGCAGTTCTATATAGTTCTACGACTATAATTCTAAAGGTGCCTTTAGACGGTGCGAATCTGCCTCGCGAGGCTTTAGGCGATGAATTCTCGCGAGGCGTTGCAGCAAATCTGATGCGCGAGTAGTGTCCAACATGCGAGGAAAACCGCGAGCGTTCAGTTCACGAGGCAACGATGGCAACAGGAGGTCCTTCTCTACCCTTGATGATCTCGCTAGCTGTCCAAAGCTTAGCTATCATCGTATTTCGATTGCTGATGAGACGAAGAAGAAGACTTCAACGCCGTTGGTGTGTGAAGGAGCTATTCCGCCTAAGAATGGAGTATGGGAACCGACTCATGAGAGACATGCGAATGGAATTGGTGGATGATACCATCAGAATCACATCGGAAGATTTTGATGTCCTCCTTTCGCTAGTTCGATCGAAAATCGAGCAAGAGTAGGCATTTTATTTGTTTTATTTATTTAAAGTAAGTATGGTTACGGTAGCCAATTACGAATGAGTATGCACAATGAATAGGTAATAATTATGCAATAAAACCATCTAATATATATTAGATGGTTTTATTGCATAGGTAATTATTACACTATTGTACACAGTGGTGTTTTGTATAGTCATTTATTCGTACAAAACAAAGGATTTTACTGACCTGATCCTGTGCTCCGGCTCTTCTTTTCGCGAGATGTTTTACTGCTGAAAGTGCCCATCAACGATTTAATTTTTACCTCCAGTTCCTTCACATGAACTGATAAATCCCCAGAAATGCACCCCACGCATCCTATCTTTTATATTTATTGTGGTATAATTTGTCCTTCAAGTTCCACAAATGTGGAAAATTTTTATATTTTTCAATAAGCAAAATAATTTTTTCCTGGTCCATTTACTCCATCACTTTTTCGTGATGGGTGGGAGAACAAAAAAAGTAACAATTAACAGTTTAGAATCTCTTATTACTTTTTTTAACTTTTTTTAATTTAACCACCACGGGAAGTTAGGGCCAAGTGGCCATCTCTGACACCACCCTTGGATACATTCTCCTGGATTTCGAATCCTGAGTAGCTTTTTAAAGGTCAGTGTAGGAATGGTAGCCAACAATGCATTACCTAGTTGAACAATGTCTGGAAGGACCATGTCCCACATGGTTGAAGTTGAACAAGATATTATAGTTTCCTTCCCGGGGATACATTTCAGATATTTGTATAATAAAACCTTAGAGCCGACTCGGAAAAATCTTCCCGTCAAGCGATCAACCGACTTTTCAGCGATATTGTGTGAAGGGTAACGGGAAGCAGATAGGTGGTTGACGGATGGAAAAATGCAATCAACGGAGTGGGGGGAGATGATAGAATGAAGCACTTCCGGGCCTCTCCGCTATATGACACCCATCAATCAACTTCAAACTCCCCATTGAGCTTTGGACCTGAGGCGCTGAATCGGCCCTTACGCGTTACATTCCCGCTCATTCTTCCCCAATATTCCAATATTAAGCTCCCGGTTCCTCGATCGGCCTTAACAGATCTTCTCATCGAAAGTTGTATTGGCAGCCCTGGTGGTCTCGTGTAAGGTCACGGATTCCACCCATGCAGCGTTCCCCAAGGACGGACTCATAAATCTATTTGAATAATACAGTAGTGATCAAGTAGCTGACATGTACATTGTTTGATGAGAAGGGAAGCTCATCATACACTCCACTACAAACTGCTGATATCCAACAGGATACTGCTCTGAGGCTGTCCCAAGAAATCTAATACAAACCTACCAGAATAAAATACTAACTACAGTTGGTTGTAGTACATGCCTAATATACTTAGGTGATATTCATTGTGATTCAAGGATAGATCTATCCTTGAGGATCTCCACAAACACAAGAACCTGGAGATCCTTAACAATTTGGACAACAAAGTGGCATTTTGGCGCCTCTAACTCAACAAACCACTCGATTTAGTTGTGCTGTGCCAGTAGTTCAATAGTGCTAGTTAAATGTAATTTCGGATATTTATCCTAATGATTGAAGAGAAAATGCACCTTGACTATTAGCTCCTAACTTCCTCACTCTAAAACGTTTCAACGCCTTTTCAGACAAGAAGAGTGATGGTTTCAAGCGGGAATACACAGCATAAGTATTAAAAGTTTAAATTTCGCTGTTCTGAATCGTCCAAAGTAGGTGTATGAGATAATATTATTATCTATATAGAAAAACTACTTGCATTTATGGATTCTAGGACCTTAAAAACCTCCATAATGAATGGTGCTTTTTTAGTGCCTTGACTTCCGTTTTGGTTGTTCAGTTGTGTTATTGATGTTTTTCAAGTTTAATTGGGCAGTGACTCTTCACATGTGTATTATTTATCTTCACCGAGTAACTGCGACATTCCAGTTTCAGGTGGAAAATCGAGCCAGAGAACTCACAAGAGCCACTCACAGCAAAAACCTCTCCGACGAAAAACGGGAACGAAACGGGAAACCTTCAATTACTAATGCGGTTTTCCCTGAAGCTTACTCGAACAAGAGCGAATTCCTGCGCAGATGTTTACCGGCCCCAAACCTCACCAAAAGCGCTGTTTACTCAGCAGTTTTGGAACGGACCGTTGCTCGCTATTGAGAGCCGTCCGTTTTTCATCAGGCCATCTGCGCTTGTGTGCTTACGACGCTCTCATTCAAACCTCCGACCGAATCAAGTTCCGGCTTATTCCAATATTGCTCACCTCATCGAGCCAAGTCCATTCATCGTATCTGTCTCTGAACATTCGCCCCGATGAACAGTGTTCATTACGGAATATGAAGGAAATGTTTCTCGCAAAAACGGTATATGAAAACCTTTCATTTTCACCCGTGTGAGACCAGATGTAAATGTACGAGTATAATATGAACCTACCTCGGACTATATATTTTCGTCTACGTTGAATGTAGCTGATTAGTTCTACGCGGTTCGTTCGACTGGATGACTTTGTTGACCGTCGTCAATAGTCTCGTATTTGTTCTAGAGGAACAATTTGTTACAACCCTCGCATTCGAATTCGTATTACATAACAAATAACTTATTGTCATCACTGTGTGCATAGTATTGTATGTGCAGAGGGCCAGAAGTCCCCTATGGTTCGTTAATATCTTGCCTCAAGGAACGCGTTCCGCCAAACAAACAAGTTGAGAAAAACGAACGGTACCAAGTGTATGTTTACCTCTGCTCCTTTTTGACCGATCAACTTGAAATTTGGTGTGGATCTTCGTCGTGTGGTTAATAGAAAGCCCTGTTTTCGCCCTTACCGTGTTCTTCTGCTTCTTCTCCTCCTGCTTCTCCTTGTTCAGATAAGCAAGGCTACAGACTATCCACCTTCACCGATTGACATAAAATTTTGCACAGAGCTTCATTTCAACTTTAGCCAGTATTTTTTAAAATATTGTTCCCACTATCTCAACCCAAAAAAGTTTAGAAACAAAAAAAATATGACGGGTCCACAGCTAATCGACTTAAAATTTGGTGTGTACCTTCTTGGTGTGGTTAATAGAAAGCCCTGGAAGTTTCAAGACGCTAGGTCTAAAGGGACCTGAGTTATATAACTTCAAAAACACTGTTTTCGTCCTTACCGTGTTCTTCTTCTTCTTCTCCTCCTCCTTCTCCTCGTTCTGATAGGCAAGGCTGCATCCTCTCAACCTTCACCGGTTGACTTGGAATTTTGCACGAAGCTTCGTTTCAACTTTAGCCAGTGCCTTGTAAAATAATCCATTATCTCAACCCAAAACGATTTTTGAAACAAAAACAGCAATTTTTTGGCTAATTTTGGACACTTTGACGAGTCCAATATCTCATTAGTTGCTTGTGAAAGCAACTACCTTTCTCAAACAACTGATAAAATAATAGGCAGGTACTAATAATAATGTTTAGTAATAACAACGTCTCGCTATGTCGCCAATGGGAGATTTCGAAAAGGGTACGGTGCTGGTTAAGTGGTCATACCTTTTTCCGGCTGCTGTAGAATGATATTTGCGAGGCGGTGAGATTTATACACGGAGTGTTTTTTGGTGGTGATGTCGTTATATTCATAAACTTTAACGATTTTCCTGAGCACCCCGATGACGCGGTCCCCTACCGTTGGGGATTTCAAAGTCGCCTAAAATCCAGTCGAGATTTACAATCACACGATCGTAAATTACTTCACAAGTCGGCAGTTTCGTGAGATGATTGCACGCTACCCACCGAAAACGAAACCCTCGCTATTGTTTGCACTTCATGCCACTAAGCGACCACGTCGTCAAGTCGGAAAATAACAAATAGGTAGGTACACTAAAACCAGGGGTGTAACTAAACATTTCAGAGGTTACGAGTACAGACCTGGGGCGAAACCGATAAGTTATCGATCATTTTTAATAATAAATCACTAGTTGTTTGAATGTGAGGTGCAACAGTACAAACTGTATAAACTTAATATGAATGGATTGTACAAAGTAGAAAAGATTTCAAATTATTATTTTTTTAAAGCCTATATTGTTTAGGTAAGTCTATTTACAAAGTAATGTACCTTAATGACTATTAATACAAACGAATTTATTGCTTCCTACTGCTGATTATTGAAGAATCAGCAATTGAAGCCCTGATGGTCTCCTGTAAGGTCATGGATTCTTTTTATGCGGCTTAAGCGTTCCCCAAGGTCGGACTCTTCTTTTTGAATAATAAAGGAGTAGTGATCAAATAGCTGACATGTATAGATAGGTACATATTGTTCGATGGGAATGGAAACTCATCATTCACTCCACAACAAACTGCTGATATCCTACAGCAAACAGCTCTGATGCTTCAAAAATTCGCTAAAATGATCAAATATTTCTGAAACTAGGTATTTCCTGCGACTAAAAATTAGACAAAAAAAATAGAATTAAACCCAAACTCACCGAAATTACCTATACATTTTTCTTCAATACAAATCAGCAGAAGTAGTGAACACGAAAACGGGTAAGAACCATACTTTGTGTCCTTATAACAACAAGGCATGACATGTGTCGCAGATAGGGTTGCCAGCCGTACTTGTTCTTTCTTGAGCTCATTCATCATCTTAAAACTGAAATCAGTAATTTTATTTCCCTACCTAGCAACTAGCGACCCCGTCCGAGAGGAGGTTGTTATACACTAGGTTTTCAGTGTCCGCCACTGAAGAGACGAGTAAATAAATATGCATTAAATGCAAATTTCGCTGCAATACAAATTTCTTTTATTAAGTCGATGTATTGAGTTTTTTTTACCAATAGCAAAGTATGGAAACGAAGTTATAGAAATTGTTGATGAAAAGTACCTAATAAAGTAGGGCACCTAATAAAGTGCTGCTCATTATGCTCATTTCCGCATGATGAACCGAGGAATTCAAAATCTTCTTTGGGACCGTATTTTTTTTTTTAAAGAAAATACTTTCTTTTTTTTTATAATTTTCTGAAAAGTAGTTATTTTCTCCGAATAAAAGTTGGCAACCCTAGTCGCAAATGAGTTTTAGTGGACCATAAATGTAATAGTAGGTAGATGCTACTTAAAGGAATCAGAGCAAGTAAAGGACCCCAAATAGATCCGACAATTTTTGGTGGCCATTCAAAGTAGTGTCACCTGTAGGTAGGCGACGTTTTTAATCGAGCGACAGCGAGGATAGTTTTAATCGATGTAACTAAACTTTTGTCGTCGTTTTCGATGTTTTTTAGATTGGATGGGTTTTCAGGATGAATTAGAGTTGCAAATTGTGGTAAAAAGTAGAGCCCACCTCTAGATCTATTGCAGAATGTAGAGGAGAACTGGCTCGGAGACGGTCTTAAGAACACATTCCCATATTGAATTTATTTTATTTATTTTATCAAAGTTTTTTTATTTTGTTTTCTATTTTATTAGGGCCTGGTGTCCCTCTCTTCCACCTTCCCTGGATAAATGTAATTACAATAGGTATTACCTCTTACAATCGAATTCGCAACATCAACGTATGATGTTGCGAATTCGATTGTAAGAGGTAATATTGTAATTACATTTATCCAGGGAAGGTGAAAGAGAGGTCCACCAGGCCCTAACCTTTCCCTGGTAGCTACATAAAACCATACAATCAATCAATCATATAGAATGTTTCACTGTTTAACCTCCAACCAGATGCCCCCAACAACTTCGCTACTGAGGAGCGTCTCTAAGACGCGTCAGAGCCCTGGGGTAGGCCAAGAAATGGGATCGATATCTCAACAGGTGGGTCCATCTGTATCGCCCAACGCCCTTCCTGTTACTATATCACCCTCCATCGCCCACCAATCTCTGTATAACCCATTGTCCTCCCCACTCTGTATCACCCGCCGATCGACTCGACTACCGCCCCTAATCACCGTCTCTGTTGACTCAGGATCCAACATACGAGCTGACCCTCGGACCTACTTCCGATATACTTCCGCTCAATTACCAAATGTGAACCAATTTCGTACTTCTTTTATTAATATTAACCCTCGGGCTCTGGCGGGTCTTGGCCGAAGTAGTTCGCCAGCGGGAGGTACCTGGTGCCGCCCAGACAGGACCGACAATTTTGTCTATAATTTAGGATGTTTATCAGTAGTTTCCTTATCCTGGTGAAAGTGTAAGTCCTGAAGAGGCTACATGCCAAATTACAGCTTCATATTGTGAATAGCATAGAAATTAGATTCAGGAGCCACTCAGCAGAGCCTGGCCCTGTGCTGCTGAAAGTGTAAGTCCTAAGGAGGTTACACGCCAAATTACAGCTTCGTAGTGTGATTAGCTTAAAAATACATGAGCGTAACGGGCAGACGGTTTTTGCCACTTTTGTGAAGGCTAAAACATGTTCCTTGTTAAAATTATATAGATTTCTATCCAATACTCTCAAGTAAAGATGAAGGTGTAGGGTGTAGACTTCAAGGTGTAGGGTACCTTTTGATATTTTGTCTGTTCAATCTTTGACATAAAAAAAAACTCGATGGACCAGGTGTAAAAAACTCGATGGACCAGGTGTACCAAACTGATAGAAATGTAAAAGAACGATGTATGATTGTTGATGTACAGCAAGAAATATAACGCACGAATCTTACAACTGACCTGGGCGGTGTTGGGTTGAAGACTTCTAACGAACCAGTGATTTTACTTATACTTGACATAGGTAGGGTGCAGCACCTTATGGTGTACATAATATGTTATACGAATATATATTATACGAATATATATACAGAACAGAAGTTATTTGCAGTTGTATTTTCATTTTATTTTATTTTTGTTCTGTCTTCTGCTTTTTTTTTGTATTTCGTAGAACGTGTATTATTTTGAACATTGTTGGAGAATTAATTTGGTTGTATGACTGGCTAACCCGCTGATAGCCGATCTTGTTCGTCACTACAGGCCTTGCATACCGACGAACAATAGTTCTGTTATTTGCCCTGTATGATAATAGCATCTTAAATGTATTAGTTTTATGCAGCAGAAGTGTATACGCTGATGATCTGAACATGCAAGCGCCATGACCTAAATGATGCAGTCCATAATTTTAACGATGACCTGCAAAATTTTTACATATGGCTCATAAACCGTGGGCTTATCCTGAATCCCAAAAAATGCTGCGGCATGATCATGGGACACTCTCGGTTGCTCTCCAGCATCTCAGTTCAGGAAATCCCGAAACTTGCGATCAATAATGTGGAACTACCATTTGTAGATAATACTAAATGCTGAGGGATAGTTCTCCAAAATGACCTATTTTGGAATATTCAAACCGCCAACACCATCGGAAAAGTTCACTCCCTGCTATGCTTTCAAGAACCTACTGTACTGCAAGTCTGCAGCTCTTAAGGCACACTATTTAAGACACTAATTCTTCCATATTTCACGTACGGTTCATCGATCTCTTGCGACCTCAACTACACGTGCCGTCTAAAAATGCAAAGAGCGTTAAATAGCTCAATTAGGTACATTAAATGTTTGAATCTTAAGCCTGATAATCGTATGACAAATTTAAAGACCTGCAAATTCTGAAAATAGACGATTTCCTGCATTATTCCATTCTGAATACCATGTTTAGAATGATTTCCACTGGGCAGCCTACCTATCTATGTGAAAATTACTTATATGCAGTTTTCACAAGCTCACACCCTTGATACTCGAAATAAACTGGTTAGCTGTAGGCTGCCGCTGTCTCGCACCTCTGCCTATCATAAATCATTTATAATTCAGAGTATTTCCCTATACAATGGACTGACAACTGAAATTAAGCTTGGTTCGGGTTGAAAATGGAAGAACAGATTGTGGATTTAGACGTGATTAATTATAACGGTTATGCTATGAATACACTGATACGTTTTATGAATGTGCCCGTTTTGACGCCTAACAGAAAATAGTAGTCTGCACAGGAGAAGAAAAAAAATCATTAGATCTTGTCTGAATCTACTTCAAGAGGTTGAATTCTTGAAATAGATTCAGACAAGACCTAATGGACGAATTTCTTGAGTGGCCTTCAAAGTAGTGGGTCTGCCGATATCCTCATAACTACTCCGAATTTTTATTATCGACCCTGTAGCAAAGAATGTATTATGTTGAAGTAGGTAAACCGCGAATAATGCGATAATTACAAACGCTGTCTTCTTCCATGAAATCACTTTTCGGCGGATATTATCCCGCCCAATTAAAACATACAGTGGAATAACTCGCATCGACCCGATCTTCTCTCCCGTTCCCCGATTCAATTGTCGGTGCCGTACCCTTTGTTTTGGACGACTCGTGATTGATTTATAGGAGGGAATAAAGGGGAAAGAAAAAAATGGATCTCTCGCAGAGGATGAACCTTCTCGAAAACATCCCGAAATGCCTGTGACAGAGGAGTGATTGAAAATCCGCGATCACGCACTACCTACGGCTAGTTGAAGGGCTATTCGCGGATTCGGCGTCGAGAGGTTGTGTGTATAACATGGGATGATGGATGCCGAGTGCGTTGCCGTTTCGTTTTTGTCAGAGATGAAATAGGTGGGAATCCTTTAGCCGAACGGATAAATGGATAGGAACGCTGAAATGGCAACACGAGTTAGGATTAAAGGCATTTGGGAGGCGAAGGTTTTTTGGTTCTTTCGCTCGTTGGTTCGCGGGGTTTATCTCTGTTTTCCCTTTTTGCGACTTGGGTATGCGTACGGATTTGAATCGTAAGCGAATTGAATTAACAATATGCAGATATTACTCCCGCCAAGGGATCTATAAAACTGTCTACATAAAACCCGAATTCTGCTGCGTAACTCTATTCGTTTTATGCTAGGGGCAAGCCTCCTCCTCAAAGCGAATGCCTCCTTCTCAATCTGTGCGTACCCCTGATCAGTATCAGCCAAACTCTGAGATATGTACAGGATGAAGAGGAAACCAAGCGTATTGAAAAAAATTGTCTATTTCCACTGAAATATGAGTACACTGTTGGACCGGTTTCGGCTATTAGAACATCGTCAGTAACAAAACAATACTTTCAGAAACTTCTACGATGAATTCGGCAATGGCCTCAAATACGCATCATATACACATTGCTAGCAGACAGATTTTTGGTGGCAACCCACAGCAAATATCTCGGAATACTCACCAAAATCCGAACATTAGCAATCCAAAATTTGACAACGCCTTACAGGAGCGAGAAACCATTTTCCTCGTTAAGCGACAGTTTCAAAAACCTGTGCAGCGAGCTTACAATTCCTGCTGCCTTAAGAAATTTTCAAATTCCCCGTCATACACCTAGCTTCAAACAGGCATCTCTTCGTCTAAGATGGCCTGAAAGCATACTTATATTCACAGACGGCTCAGCACAAGAAGCTGGCGTTGGATGAGATTATTTCGATGAGCCACAAAGCCAATTAAACCAGTTCCGCCTCTGGAATAATGCCACCATCTATTCTGTCGAAGCAGCGGCCATAGTGAACGGCCTGAAACATGCCATTGATATAGGGGATCCCAGGACAGCAGTTGTTATTCTTAGCGACTCTCAAAGCGTCCTGGCCAAACAACAGAATCTTTCTAACTCTTCTAAAATCTCCACATGAAAGAAAGATATTGAGCAGCATTCACAAGCTGAGAACCAGAGGAAACAAAGTAGCGCTCTGCTGGATTAAAGGCCACACCGGGATACCGGGGAAAGAGATCGTTGATAGCCTTGCAATACGCGCAATCACCCTCCCACCGCCAGGGATTTCCCGCCAAGTGAATTAAAGAGGAAAATTGCCAAAGGAATGCGGAAAAAGTGGAGCACGCGATTCCTTGAATACCCTGATAAGAGATACAAGAACGTGTTCCCTGTTTTGAGATGGTATCCATGGTATCCACAGTAGCTGGTGCCAAACCAAAGTAGGTACTTTTTCCGCAATGTCATCAGATTGAGAACCGGGCACGGAAACACCTTTTCAACATAGATGCATCACCCTCTTGCCATCACTGCACAAGAGTGGAAGAATCCTAGGAGCACGTTGTCCTGGAATGGCCGCAATACGTAGATGACCGACGCACCTTTATGGCATCACTACCTACCAAGAGACGTGGAGTCACCGTTTAATTTGGATACCCTCGCAAGAAATCACAACTGTGTATGAAATAATTATTGAGTTTCTTTAGAAAATAGAAGTGCCCTCTTAATTAATTTTGTTAGCGCAACACTGTAATTTTATACGAGTATAACTCGTATGGGTACCTATTAACATAACTGTATGGTACCTACTTCCGAACCCAATAAATATATTTTAAAGAAAAAACCAAAGTGCCTTCATTCGCCTCATCTCTGGGTGGTACGAGTATCAATTACTTGAATTTAAGGAATAAGCCAGAGAAACTAGTACTTTCCAGTTCGTTTTCAGTCCTATGTAACGTCGAAGACCATTCAAAAGCGAGGGACCGAAGAAACGGAAGGTAGTGATTCGACTCCCTTTTACATTCTCCTTCAGTATAAGGACGGGTCGATATCTCCACGGCGTGTGTACCGTTGCCAACGTATAATCCCTCTTCCGACGTTGGATATTGGCCTTTTCTGAAAGACCTGGTCATTTGTCATCCGAATACAATCTCTTTTCGATGCTGCTTTTCCATCGCTTATCTGTTTCTGATGAGAGGTCAAATCTTGTCTCAATAACTTGCGTTTTTACTATTTTCGTGTTAAGTGCACTCGCCAATTGCAGGTTGAACATCACGTAGTGTTTCTGGCATTTCAATGGAATCAGTGGTTCTAAAAATTCATCATCTTCCTAAACATTTGTAGTGTTGCACTACAAGCTGTACGCTAGGTGAAGTCCACAAATCCCATAAAAATAGCATGTTATTCCACAATATTCCCAAAATCACCGCTACCTACCAGTAATGTCCAAATTGTTCGAGAAATTATTAAACATGAGGCTAAATCCTTACATTGAACAGAAGAACTTGATTCCATTCCACTAATTCGGATTCAGAAAAAAATATTCGACTATCGAACAAGTGCACAGGCTGGTGAACATAACCGAAAAATCACAAGGGAAGAAAGTTTGTTCACCGCACGAGCCAATAGCAATGATTACCTAATCGGTTTTCGAATACATCAGGATTTAATGCATTCTAATAACAGTAATCGATTAATACAAATTAAGACAAACCGTCGTTGTTATTCGTCCATGGATGAAGGAAAGAGGAATCCTTTATCCATGGAGGTACTAACAATAATAAGGTACTAACAATAACATTATGTATCTTCGATAATGATCCATAATATCAACGACGATTTGTTTTCCACCCCAGGGTACTCCCCTACGTATCTATGTACCTTCTAATGAGGGGGGGGGGGATTTTTTTTTTCGATTTCAATGGAAAATTATCGAAGATAATAAACCAAAAGGGGCATCTGTGGTCACGTCAGTTCCTGCTGAGAGATTATTCTCAAAATCGGGACTGACGTTGACGCAAGAGCGCAACCGCTTGAAGGTTGGAAGGTTGATATCCTCTCAAAGCTTTTATTTCTACAAGATGTCCCAAAAGACTAGTTTTTTTAATGTACACTTTTTATCGGTTATGGTGCACTCAATTTCTACCAAATAACTATTTTATGCAATTTTATTCGTTTTGGCATTCTTTTTATCTCCATTAGCGTTGTAATTTAACAATAGGTTGTCACGTATAGACGAAGAAACCCAACTAGATCTAGTTCCTATCAATACCCAACTGAGGCAAATCGATCGTTTAACTATTTTTTAAATCACCTCGTTTCTTGAATTATCGATTTGCCTCAGTTGGTGTCTTGTGATCAGAGACGAGTAAATGACATACTAAAATGACATAAATCGCCAAAATTCCGAATAAATGACATAAATCGGACGTTTTCGGGCCTTTCCCCCCCCCCCCCCCCCCCGAACCTTATAATATGAATCATATTTGTGCTCTCTCTAGGTCATCGTCCTCAAATCCATCGATGAGGAGTTTTAACGGATTTGAATGGCCCAAGACTGGAATGCCTTCCTTCGAAGGAAGCGTTGGCGGCTTCTGAATTGGAGACCCAACTACACTACATTGACAGCAATTTTGGGGCACTGCCAGACAAGATTGAATTGCTCCAGCGGCAGAACACGAGGATCCTCGTCGGAGCAGTGGAAACCGTTGAAGAGTTCCGCAAGGAGGAGTGGGCTGGACAGATGGGGAAGAAGGCAAAGGACAAGCTTGAGTAATCCATTTTGGGAGGACATCCGTGCAATAGCAGCGGGGCTGAGAGGTGAAAAAGAAGGAACGTTAGGTACCTGAAGGATGGACGGCAAAAGATGTTCTCTGCTTATGAAATATGCTTCTGCATCCTCTGCTGATGTTGAGAGATCATTTTCAAAATTTAAAATGCTTTTCAGTGAAAAGGGAACTAATTTCACTGTTAAAAATCATAAGTTATAATTATGAAATTGAGTTGGAAATTAGCCGTTCGAATTGCGATTCTTCGAGCTGTGGAATTCGATGATCCCCTCATTAGGGATGGCAATCATACATCGATGTTTTTGAAACATCGATGTTTTTGCGGGACACATCGATGTTTTTCCATCGATGTTTTCTGTGTCGATGTTTTTGGAACATCGATGTCGGGGTTTCGATGCATCGGCACATCGATACATCGATGTTTCAATTTTTTTGCCATAGGCTGCTGAATGTTTTATTCTCACGTTTTTCTCACATACCTAGGAATATTATTTCTGAATTTTTATTTCCTTTAAATGAAAATATCGAGGCGTGTTGGCTGAAAAGTATCGATACTTCCAATATTTCGCCTGTAGGAAAGCAGCTAAAACAGGCTCTAATGTCAGGATTTGACTCAAGATTTAAGGGGCGGGAAAGCTGTCACTTGCTGACCCTACCCATGTTTTTGGACCCACGTTTCAAAAATATTCACTTTTCCGATTCCATCGCATCGTCAAAAGCCCTCACTCAAATTAAAAAACTGGTGGCGTCTGTTGATACTTCTAATTCCCCGTCATTTCAGTCATCTTCAGAATCGGACCGTGGAAGTCCCCTTGACATAATATGGGCCCATCATAAATCGTTGGCGTTCAAAACCAACAAGACACGTATCTCTCAACTCCAGTGGCATCAAACATTAGTTCAAATCCCCTTGAATTGTGGAGAGATGAAGACAGTCTATCCCAAGCTGTACGCGTTATCAAGAGAACACTTGGGGAGGGTAGCCACCTCTGTACCGGCAGAAAGATTATTCTCCATGGCTGGTGCCACTCTTACGCAGCAGAGAAATCGCCTAGGGGGCAAATTGCTTTCAAAATTACTTTTCTTGAATGGACTACCTGCCAAATACAGGGTGTGAGCCCAGCCTTCGTTTATACGATTTTTTTTCTTGAAACTGAATTATAATGGTAACAAATAAAATAAATTTATAGCTTATAAATAGCTTATCATTTTTTCTTTCCGTCTTGCATTAAAAAAAAAGAATAGAAATAAAATAAAAAATTGATTGAAAACCATCGATACATCGATGTTTTTTTAAAAACATCGATGTTTTTTTCCATCGATGTTTTTGGGGTCCGATGTTTTTGGAGCATCGATGCCGACCTGTCGATGCATCGATGCATCGATACATCGATGTTTTCATTTGTTTTGCCATCCCTACCCCTCATACGACCATGAATTCCACTCACGATTAGATCCAATCTAAATGATCGGAGCAGTTTCTGGGAGGATGGACGGCATAGTTCGTTTTAGCCGTCAATACCGTCCTATAACATTATCCGTTGTATTCCTCGATGTACGTTTCACAGAATCTGAAAGGGAAACTATCCCCGCACTAATTCAATACGATGCAGCGCGGAGCCGTCGCTGCAGTCCTGACTAGGAATCTGCGCATACGAAAACAGGTCGTGAATGCCAACATGCCTTGCGTTAGGTTGACCACACTATCATGGTTGAAAGCGACGCTGCGGATCCGATTAGTTTATTGTCTGAGGGGCCTACTGGGTTCGCGACCCGATACACAGCGGAATCCCCCCGAGCTCATCCCGTCAACCACACGTAGCTGATGTGGACATTCATTTAATAATGTCGACCAATATCTTTGAAATGCCCTAAAACCCTTCCGAGCTACATTTTGCACTTTGTTTACTTCGAATGGGTCGTATCACCACCGGTGAATAAAAGCGTTTCGGAGTCGGTAATTCTTCTAAAGTTGATAAGCTTCATTCACCTCAACTTCGCGCAGTACCAGTCTGTTTATTCAAACCACGTCAGGCGTATATGTGAGATAAACTGTTCGTTTGAGTGGACTTGGATATGGGATATGTTCATTCTGATACATTGCGGATATAGTCCAGTAGAGGACAAAAAAAAAACCCTGCAAATTCTTGACACAACGATTTATTATCGTCTTCGTACAGATCACTAAATGATAGATTAATTATTATTATGAATTATCGTTAATTATTATTATCAAGTAGTGTAAAATATTATTAATTATTATTATTATTATTAAATATTATTAATTACTTATAATATAATTAATTGCTGTTGCAAGTGCAGTGGTGGTGAACTGATGCTCCCCTTCCAAGTGGTGCTGGTTCTGCTGAAGGTCTGTGAGTAAAAAATACTCCATCTTTCCGAAACCGTAGGTCTGGAGGAGTGAATATTAGTCTGCATTACCGTTGAAGGGTCCTTGAAAGGAGTAAATATTATTCCACATTTCCATTGAAGGACCCTTCAAGGGAGTCATTATTGCTTATTTTTTCCATCCATAGTAGGTACCTATAATTATGATTTAGAATTTAGATATTTGCGCCCCAAACACTTAAAAAATCATTGTGTATTACGTTTCTAAAATCCCAAAGCAAACTCCTCGAATTTCTGATAAAAATTGAAAACATCTCATAGAAATCGATTCTACATTTTCAATATTTTCGTTTTGCCATAGCCCTGTGGCAAAAGGAAAATATTATACAGCCATGGTATACAGATATAATATTCAAACCCAGAGGACATTGAATAGGTGGCGGACGAACTATCAAGTGATGAGGATATTGATTTAGAAACTTGAGATGATGAGTGGGAAGCTGACGATGTTAATAATAATAATTGTACATCGGCAGGTCCAAATGTACAAAAAAAAAACTGTTAAAAGATCTCGCAGTCCACCAACGTTTGATGGCGATCATATTCACGAAGAAACTACGATTATTACCGTTGATACGGACACCATTCGTGGGGAAGAAGTTAAGGATGGAAACGCTTTGTGTGAAAAAAAAAAGTCCCATTCAACACAGTGGCCAGAAGACAGCACGAAGAAACGTGGTGCAGATTATGCCTGTACCAAGTGCAAGTGCTAAACAAGGTCTAGAACCAATTGCAATATCAAACAGTTTTAAATGTCACAAAGTTTCGAAGTTAGAACCTTTTGATTGCTTGATTGTTTGATTTCAGCGAGAAACTTTTTTTCGAGTCAATGGTCGTGATGCTGATGATCACTTTGAAGTCCTAAATCGTCAGAAATTTGCTCAGATGGGCTACAATATATATTAGTATGTACCTTATTTTAGAGTTTGCATTTATCTATCAATCTGTGTGAATGTTGCTTTCTAATGTACCGAACTACAAAACTTCTATTATTATACTTATTCACTCTGTTTCAGGTATGAGAGACGAAGAACAAACCTAAATTGGTACGTAGTCTTTACTTGAGAGATATCGTAGCTGTGTTTTCTTTTCAGTATAAATACGAAAAAATACGAACAACTCACAACCACTTACCGACGTCCCTTCAAACAAACCCGTCCAAATTACGTTTAGATAGGATTTATCATTTTTAATTATTTACTCTTGCCTGAATACTGTTGACAGTGGATTTCCCTCTGTACCTACTCGAGACAGCAGATGCTGTTTGCCCAGTTTATGATAACTGCTCTATTGATTTAACTCGTTTGCCTACCTGAATTTAATTATCGCTAGGAAAACTACGATGAGATAACTCAGGGATCCGTTATCGTAAGTAAAGACACTTCTGCTGCATTGTTCATCGACGGTGCATCTTCAACTCAATATGATTCTTCAACAACATACTCGCACATTCCGATTGTCAGGGGCTCGATGAAACTGGTTTTTTCTCACTATTCCCCATTAAGCTGGTCCATTTGGCCGTATTTTCTACATCTGCCCGAAGATTTTCATGGGGTGTCTTTTCATATTTGAGATGCGAGCCGTGTAGCTAGACGACTTTTCTATTACGAGAAACCCTGATCTATTCCAGGACTCTGGCCCGAACGTTAGCACTGGCGAGACGTTAAATCGCACGTTAGTTTTAGAACTATTGGCTCATCGGAATTTCCAATATTCGACTCGAAAACGTCTCAAAAACTCGAATAAGGTTGAATTTGAATCGAATTGAGGGGTTCATTTTGGGAACGAATCGGCCTTTTGCAAGACCAAAATCGACTCAAAAATGTCGAATAATTCTTATAATCGATTCGGACAGAGGAAGAAAATTGAGTTAGATTGAGTCATCGGAATTTCAAATATTCTACTCGAAAACGTCTCAAAAACTCTGCAAATTCTTGACACAACGGTTCATTATCTTCTTTGTACAGATCATCCTTCTGTCTAGATCACAAAGTCTAAATGTCTAGATCCTAAATGTTAGATGAATTTATAAACCAAAACTAGAATAAGGTTGAATTTGAATCGAATTGAGGATGAAATCAACCTTCTAAAGACCAAAATCGACTCAAAAATGTCGAAAAATTGTTATAATTGATTAGGATAAAGAATGAAAATTTATTTAGATTGACTCATCGGTATTTCCGAAATTCAACTCGAAAATGTCTCAAAAACTCGAAAAAGGTTGATTTTGAATCGAATTTAGGGGTTCATTTTGGGAATCGGCCTTCTGCAAGACCTAACCGACTCCAAAACGTCGAAAAATGGTTATATTCGATTCCGATAAAGAAAGAAATTCAGTTAGATTGACTGATCAGAATTTCCGAAATTCGACTAGTAAACGTTTCAAAAACTCGAAAAAGGTTAAATTTGAATCGAAACTAGGGGTCCACCGCACCTGTGCATAGCTAAAATCATATGAATGCTTGTTAAAATCATATGATTTTATATACAGCTGGTTAACCGAGAGGACCGGGACTACAATGTCATGTACCTACCGGGACTACTCTGCAGAGTAAAGCTCAACGGAAGGGAATCTTCTGGATTTAAAGGCGATAACTTTTAGAATTGCTTTTTTAGCGAAAACAAGGTACTTTGTTTTAGATACGAGTATATTCAAGCTAACCATATTTGCTGACAGCCAATCAAACAGTAACTTCAAATCACAGTTAGCAGAGTAAAATAACTCATCCCAAGAGTCACCCTCACGAAAAAGTGCCGTGTCGTCAGCGAATAGATACGTTTGATCTTTTAAGGGAGTTCACCTATCGTATTTATGAATATTAAATATACATACTTATAATTTTTGGTGTCTTTTAGTAGTGGATTCAGGACGGTCTGAAACGGATTTTGGTATGAAAATTTTTCGAAAATTTGAGTTTTAAAAATTTTGGACCGCAAACAATAGCTACATTTTCTTCGAAAATTCGCTAAAAATAAGAGGGGCCCAAGAGTACTGCCTTGAATGACAGCCAAATTTACCTGTTCAACAGTATAATCAAATACCGTCAATGGCAACCACCTGTTATCTTCGTTCCAATCAGCTCTGGAACCATTGATGTTCACCGAACATTAACCCTCTACACCACAAAGCCTCCAGCAACTGTGAACGATTTATCGAATCAAATGCTTTAGACATGTAAAGCAGAATTCAGATGCTCTGCTAGACGTTTACTTTTACGTAAATGGTTACTTTTGGTCGGTCCAATAGACGTCTATTCATCTAAATATGTAGAGCATGTCTATGAATTGCATGTAGATGAACTTGCGACGCCTAGACGGCGTCTGTTGACCGTGAATAGGCGCCGTCTAAGTGGCAAGTTCAATAATTGAAATCCAGATGGCGTATCAATAGACGTCGATAGGAGCCGTCGATAGACGCCGTCTAGACATCAATAGATGCCGCGTAGATGTCTATTGATGTCTAGACGTCGATAGACGCCGTTAGACACGGATAGACGCCGTCTAGAAGTCGATTGACGCCCATAAGGCCCACGACACACTGTACAGGAACAGGACAGGAAACAGCCGCGCGAAGTATTTTTTTTTTTTGTTTCTGCGGCATACGGCATGCGGCAGACAGTGTCTGTGTCTGCCGCAGACACAGGACAGGCGACGCTGCGATCGCTTTCGAAGCGATAACCGGCGGTGCCGCCACGGGACGTCCCCTCTCCACTTTCCAATGTTTAGAGTAGCTCGCCTTTTGCTCTCCCATAATATGAGTTCGTCTTCTCGTATCAGTTCGTATCAGTGATGGAATTTACTGAAGAAGACCTCATTCTATAAGTAAAAACTCTGCAAATTCTTGACACAACGGTTTATTATCTTCTTAGTGCAGATCACCCTAATCTAATTCACGAAATGATAGACGAAACTTAATTTTTCACCAAAATTTAATTTGTTTAAACAAGTAGATCTACTTGTTTAATAAAAATAGGTAAGTACCTGTATTGTTTTAAAGACAAGAAACTGAGGAATATTTCATATTCATCCATCTTCGACTAATGCCTAAAATTTCAAGACTCAAGCTCATCTTACACATTTAGTCTGTTTAAACAAATACGAATAGTTTAAACAATTTAACAAGAAACCGAGTGATTATTGCATTGTCATCCAGATCTGACCTATTTATGCTCATTTTTGCTCAACGCGGTCAATTTGTTTTATTCAATTTTTGGAACCTACCTACGTCTCTTGAAACGTAAACCCTCGAATTTTGGGGGGGGGGGGGGTTCTTGGGCGATTCCAAAGGTTCATTATCGAAGTAGTAAACCAAAAAATAGAGCTGTATGATATCTCGTAGCCAGTCTTTTTCGTGGACTAATTGATTTACGGAAACTGGTATCCATGTTCATAGTGTGTGGTTTCACCATACGCGAAATTTCCTCATGTCTTTCGTAGGTAGCTAATTTTGTAGTATTTCAAAAATTGTTGAGCATCTTTCTTGAGGTCCTCAAAAATTGTTTTGATGTTCATGAACTTACATGATCCTTCAATCAGATTCAGTGAGCATAAATAACTGCCACAACTATGTGTTCTTCTGCAGATAATCTGATGATGACGAATCACTCATTAGTGCAGATATTATTGAACTGGTATAATAGTGGGGAGATCAACTGAAATGGAACTCAATGGAATGAAACTACACTCTCAGCAAAGGGGAAGTAGGTTTGTACTCGTTGACAAAAAATGTGTTTTGAGATTGAGCGGTGGGGGACATAGAGTTGATAGGTGTAGGACGAGACGGCGCCGCCTATCATCCCACGACCTACCCGCGGCGTTTCATCCCCTATTCGTGCATAGTGTGCGAGCACCTTTAGACGCCGTTAGACATGGATAGACACCTTCTAGCCGTCAAGACGTCAATAGACGCCCTTTAGATGCATCTAAAAATTTAGACGGCATCTAATGCCATGGCGCAAGACATGGATAGACGCCGTCTAGACGCCCTTTAGACGCCGTCATAGGCTCTGACGTAATGGCCCGCCGGTCGCTTGTGTTCTGACGTGATCTGAGGGAAAGGGTGAATCAAGGGAACAAATTTTTCCCGTTTCAGTTTATGTGCCAAAGCAAAGACATGAAAATGTCAAAAAATGTGTAAATAGGTACCTAAGCCGAACTGTAATGTCAATTTTCTGACAATGAGTTTTCGACTATAGTTTTCATACCTTTTTACTTAAGTACTTATTGCAATTTGAGACTGATAATGAGCTGTTTGCAAATAAAAAGTCTGATAACTACTTTATTACATCTTATTATTCTATTTTCAAGTTCCGATTCACAGTTGAATGTATTTTATTTAGATGTCGTAAAATTCGAAAACGATGGAATGACGAAACCTGTCGACTACTGACTCAAGTGATACTGTCGACTTCTAACACATGTAGGTCGACTACTAGTGTAAAACCATGTCGACTACTGAAGAAAATGTTGGTCACTGGTATCGACTACTACCTAGAGCATTGGGATTTTTTACAAAAATTGTTTTTCCCCTTTCAAACCATGTTGAATAATATTTCCCGCTGCCAGGTCTTTTAGTGAAGGATCTTGGGTACACAATGAACAGGTTTGCAATGAGAAAAACTCTGCAAATTCTTGACACAACGGTTTATTATCTTCCTTGTGCAGATCACCCTTCTGTCTATACCAGACTGTATTGCAAATCGGCACCATACCATATTCTCACCGTACTCATACCATGCCATACGAATTTCTTTCCTATCATACCATACTGTATTATACCAAATCATACATACAATAATATACCATACCATACTCATACCATGTCATACAAACCGAGTGAATAATGAAATGTCATCCATTTCAGACCTATATTTAAAATTTCAAGTATCTAGCTCATCATCAACATTTAATTTGTTTAAACAAATAGGTATTATTTAAACAATTTTACAGACAAGAAACCGAGTGAATATTGCATTGTGATCCAGTTCTGACCTATTTTTAAAATTTCAAGTCAATAGCTCATCATCAAAATTTAATTTGTATTATTACAAAAAGGTATTATTTAAACAATTTTACAGATGAGAAACCGAGTAAATATTGCAATGTGGTCTATTCCCGACTCACGGTTAAAATTTCTAGACTGTAGTTTACCGGGAAGATGAAAAAAGGTAGTTTTATTCTGGGCGTCTGGGGGCTGGGTCACATAACGGCCGTTTTCGGCGCGAAAGTTTAGTGTTTTTTGTAAACCTTTGCGCGCTCACTGTGAACGAACAGCTGGTCGCACAAAAATCCAATTGGTCTTAAAAGATTTGTAATTTTTCAGGTCATTCAAAAGTGAACTAAACATTACACGTTTCAGTTAAATATTTGGAGATATGACATTGTCGAAATTTTAAATTTCGTTTTGAACCCCTTCCCCTTGACCTAGGGTTATGAAAAGTTTCGAGGATCATTGTGGGGCTGGTCCAAACCCAGAAACCAAATTTCGTAATTTTAGCTCAACGCTAACTGGGCAAAGTGGCGCGGACGGCGTACGGCGGACGGACGGATTTTGGTTTATTATCTTCGATAATGAACCATTGGAATCGCCCAAAGAAAAAAACTCTGCAAATTCTTGACACAACGGTTTATTATCTTCCTTGTGCAGATCACCCTTCTGTCTATACCAGACTGTGTTGCAAATCGGCACCATACCATATTCTCACCGTACTCATACCATACCATACGAATTTCTTTCCTATCATACCATACTGTATTATACCAAATCATACATACAATAATATACCATACCATACTCATACCATGTCATACAAACCGAGTGAATAATGAAATGTCATCCATTTCAGACCTATATTTAAAATTTCAAGTATCTAGCTCATCATCAACATTTAATTTGTTTAAACAAATAGGTATTATTTAAACAATCTTCTTCTTTGTACAGATCACCCTTCTGTCTAGATCACTAGGTCTAAATGTCTAGATCCTAAATGTTAGATTAATTATTATTGTCAATTATCACTAATTATTAACAATTTTATCAAGTACCTACTGAAAATTATTATAATTTATTGTTAGGTATTGATAATTCGTATTTATTATTAATAATAATTATTATTAATTATGATTAATTAATACGATATAATTCTGGGGTTTTTAATACTACGTCGGTAATAATTTTTCTATAAAAGAAGTACCTACCAACAAACATTCGAAATTACCTTCATTTCCGTAGCACGAAACGCACCTCAGAACAACAAACTCGACATCACTTAAGCCATATGATGTTCCAAAGAGCTTGTTAGTATGAAAATGGACCTGTATTTCAACAGTTTGATTCACGATCGGGTTGTGAGGCACAATCTTTGAGCCGTCATTGTGAACGAACGGCTGGTCGTACAAAGCTGGGGATGGTCTTAAAAAATTCTACGGAACAAACTCTATCTAAATATGAAATAAAAAACATACCGTTTGATGGGAATTTTTCGAGATATGGAATTTTCAAAATTTCAAAATTCGTTTTGAACCCCTTCCCCTTGACCTAGGGTTATGAAAAGTTTCGTGGATCATTGTGGGGCTGGTCCAAACCCAGAAACCAAATTTCGTAATTTTAACTCAACGCTAACTGGGCAAAGTGCCTCGGACGGCGGACGGCGGACGGCGGACGGCGTACGGCGGACGGCGTACGGCGTACGGCGGACGGACGGATTTTTTTTTATTCGATTTTCTGAATCTACGTATCTTGAAACGTAAACCAACAAATTTTGAGGGGGGGTTAAAATTTTTTTTTCTTTGGGCGATTCCAATGGTTCATTATCGAAGATAATAAACCAAAATTTTGTAACCCCCCCTCAAAATTTGTTGGTTTACGTTTCACGATACGTAGATTCAGAAAATCGAATTAAAAAAAATCCGTCCGTCCGCCGTACGCCGTCCGCCGTCCCCCGTCCGGTGCGATAAACGTCTATTCATCTGAAAATGTAGACATACCTTAGATGAACTTGCGACATCTAGACGGCGTCTAAATATTTCTAACGCACGAGCGTATGACGTAAGACGGCTGGCGGGAGGCCAACTAGTACGTCAGAGCCTATGACGCACGAGCGTATGACGTAAGACGGCTGGCAAGAGGCCAACAAGTACGTCAGAGCCTATGACGCACGAGCGTATGACGTAAGACGGCTGGCAGGATAACTAGTGCGTCAGAGCCTATGACGCACGAGCGTATGACGTAAGACGGCTGGCAGGAGACCAACAAGTGCGTCAGAGCCTATGACGCACGAGCGTATGACGTAAGACGGCTAGCAGGAGGCCAACAAGTGCGTCAGAGCCTATGACGCAAGAGGGTATGACGTAAGACGGATAGCAGGAGGCCAACAAGTACGTCAGAGCCTATGACGCACGAGCGTATGACGTAAGACGGCTGGCAGGATAACTAGTGCGTCAGAGCCTATGACGCACGAGCGTATGACGTAAGACGGCTGGCAGGAGACCAACAAGTGCGTCAGAGCCTATGACGCACGAGCGTATGACGTAAGACGGCTGGCAGGAGACCAACAAGTGCGTCAGAGCCTATGACGCACGAGCGTATGACGTAAGACGGCTGGCAGGAGACCAACAAGTGCGTCAGAGCCTATGACGCACGAGCGTATGACGTAAGACGGCTAGCAGGAGGCCAACAAGTACGTCAGAGCCTATGACGCACGAGCGTAGGACGTAAGACGGCTGTTAGGAGACCAACAAGTGCGTCAGAGCCTATGACGCACGAGCGTATGACGTAGACGGCTAGCAGGAGGCCAACAAGTACGTCAGAGCCTATGACGCACGAGCGTATGACGTAAGACGGCTGGCAGGAGACCAACAAGTGCGTCAGAGCCTATGACGCACGAGCGTATGACGTATGAATTTGCAGAGTTTTTAATGAAGATTCGATTAACTAATTTTAACTGAATGGAAATAGTGATGATTCGAACATGATCATTATGTATAAACTCATTTTTTTACTAAACTACAGCTAATCAATAGTAATTTTTAGGTCTAAAACTAATCTCCGCTGAAACATTTGATCATATTTACCTGAAACAACTTATTCAAAACCCTGCAGAACTGCATTAAAGTTAATGCCATTAACTTTAATGAATATCACAAAGTTGATGGAATTGCATTGAAAAAACTGTATTACTTAAATCATTTTATTGTATTCTCAGCTATGCGTAATATACTGTAGCGTCTCGATATGGAAAAACCTCATTTTTTGAAAAAAGTGCACTTGATCACGTTAACCACCAACCTGAGGTTTGTTGATAAATTATATTAAAAACCGCCACTCGCGTTTTGGTGGCCGAAATCTCACGTTAGATGACTAATAATCGTGTGAGGTCCACGAACATTCATCGCACCTCAGCGTAAGAATTGCCAATTATCCAATGTAAATCGAATCTATTTCAATCAACGCTCAATTTCGAAGGGGACCCCGCTGCAATCAGAACGAGTCGACACTTGGTTTGGACGAGGTCCGTTCCCGTCAGATCAATCATCCTGGTTGTTGTTCACGGAGCTTATATAAAATTCTTATATAAAATTCACGGAGCATTATATAAAATTCTGCTTTCACACGTGTCACGACGAGTACAAACAAATTCGAGGGATGGGGTGAATAAAACCGGTGAAGTGGAACGTTGATAAGTAACCAATTCTTTGGTAACATAATTTTAACCATACCCATGATGATCCTTGAAACATTAGATGAAATTGTCATAACCCTAGGTCAAGGGGAAGCTTTGAAAAATTCATAGGTATATCGAAAAATTCCGGTTAAATCGTATAGTTTTCAGTTTTAGAATTTTTCAAGACCATCAGGAGGGTTGTACGACCAGCCGTTCGTTTACGATGGCGGCTCAAAGTTGGAGCGGATCCAACGTCATCAACATGAAGGTGAATCGAGGCAGCCTGTCGGGTCAATGTTCATACTGGCCCAGACGGTTCGAACAGCACAATGTCATGGATGTTGGATTGTCGACCTTCTTCGGATGGTCCAGTTTTTGCCTCTACAATATAGACACTTTTATGAAACTCTTCCTTCATTGACTGAGTAAAACACTCCATAGGTCAAGCGGTGAAAGAAAAATCTCAAGATTTTATAGTGTTCTCTTAAAAAATAAAAAAGGTATTCTCCTAAAGCAATAGTGTTTCTCCAAGATCAATCAGTAGGAAATCCAAGATGAATCAACGAAATACTTAACACTAACTGATATTGATCAAAATTTCTACTTCAAATGCGACATGTACCATTGTTCCACCAATATTTTTGGTAATACTTACTTTTTATTCCACTCAATAATAAAAATATTAGCAACAAATCATTGTAAATGAACTTGATTTAATTTCTTCAGAATTCACAATGATTTGTTGCTATTATTTTTATTATTGAATTTTATTATTGAAATTATTGTGGAATAAAAAGTAAGTATTACCAAAAATATTGGTGGAACAAGGGTACATGTCGCATTTGAAGTAGAAATTTTGATCAATATAAGTTTTTCGGCCTTCCTGTAAAATCTCAGCTGAGCGACATGTACCCTTATTCGGCCGAGCTCTTCAATTGTAGTAACATCCATGCTCTGTGTATATAACACGGCTCAATGTGGCGGTTGTGACCGAACCACAAGGGAAATTATATTGTATTTATCTTGCGGCGGACCAATTTTACCTCACCCACCGTTTATACTCGTAAAGAATCACAATTCAACTCACGTTTGACAAATATACACAAATCGTGTATGTATGTCTCAGATTGCTGTGTATTGAGTGTATTGTTGGTTTACACCATTGTAAATCATTTCGGGAATCCTGACTAATTTACGTTTATAACTTCCCTTCCCTATTATCTCGGGGCCTTTTGAAACTCCACCACCAATGCCTCTTGCCCTCGTTGGCAAATTATTCATCCTCTTAACTTTATTATAAACTTGAATGTGAGGGAAGTAGTTTCCCACATAATGTCTTGTTGCGTGGTACGTCTGTTGTTTGGTTTCCGAGGATCTCCGCGCATAATTATTATGTAGTCCCAACAGTAATCCCGTGTCCTTAGGGGATTCAGGATGCTCCTCCGTGGGCCTGTACGCCTACGATTTGTGCCAACTTGGATCAGGAGTTCAATCACTGACGAAGCAACAATGGGGCAAATCCAGACTTTGATTGTGAGAGGGTATCATTTGTAAGGAAAAATTTATTTATCCAATAGTATAAAAAATACAAAATCATGCAGCATGGCTATAAGAGTCAATTTTTGAAGAAATAACTGGTTTTATGTAAAATTGAAGAACATGATGTCCATGAAAAACATGTCAAGTATCAACCACGATTCTTCATCTCCGATGTGCTCCAGTTTGAATGAATTGCTAATATGATATTGCTATTTTATATTAAGATATCGCGATTCTGATTTCACCCTCGTGTTCAGCTTAAAGAACCATTATAATGAGGTGTCACTTGGGACACTGTTCCATTTTGGGAATTTTCCCCCCTAAATCTCCCCATGACCCTTATTTACCTAATCTAACCTCACCTGGGTCAAGTTACTGTGTACACTAGATGAGTGAAATTTGGTTCAATAGGTTCAAATTTGGAAGGATGTTAAAATTATATATTACTTGATCGTAGTGACGACCACATACTTCTTATGACCCCCCACATAACTAAGGGGGGGGGGGGGGAGTTTTAGGGAAGGGGCGATGAAATTCCCCATTAAATCCCAAAATGAAACATTCTGACTAGTGACACCTCATTTTAAAGGTTTTTACACGCTGAATACGATGGTGGAATCAGAATATCTCATTCCGTTCTCAAACTGAAGCACTTTGAAGATGAAGAAAGTCCTTCAATGGAGACATTCTACATAAAACCAGTTATTTCTTCGGAAGTTCGCTCTTATAGCCATGCTGCATGACTGTGGATTTTTGTTACTTGAATTATGTGTGCATTGTATAAGAGGGAAATTAATAAATTAATTTTAAAAAAATTTATAATCGTGACAAAGCGTCACCAGGCAGGATTTGAAACAGGACTGAGAAAAATAACAAACTATTTTAGCGCTGAAAATGAATTTAATCCGTTTCAGCGAGTGTAGGTATCTCTTAATACGTAGGAACCACTATATTAATACTGTTGGTCTACACGTGCAATTAATGGAATGACATCAAGTACAGTAGATTGTAGAAGACGTAAGTAGGTCAAATATTCGATCATGATTGAGTACACTCATCTGATCTTTTCTAACACCTTTCTCTTCAAAAATGAGTTACTGCACGGTTGAATAATATTATTCGACTATCACTTGCCTCGCCAGGCATTTCTTGTGTGTAGGGGGGGGGGTTTACCCAGGGAGTCAAAAACCAGGGTACCTACTAATTAGAATTTTAAACTAATTTTAACACTTTTCATAATCGAAGAAATAATTTTTCAAAGAAAGTTTTTTAAAATTGATGATTTAATTTAGTTTTTACCTAATATGTCCCAATACTTCAGGGGGCTCCAGACCCCCCCCCCCCCCCCCACCATAAAACAAGAATAAGGAGATGCAAATATGTTTCGACAATAGAAATTTACCCTGTACAACACCGTTTGGACTACTTACTGAAATAGTGCAATAATTTAAAAATAAAATTTAGTATAAAATTGAGGAAATCAAGTGATTCCGCTCACATAAAAATATAAATATTACGAAACATTACGATTCATTAAACATCAAAGCAGATTTCCAGATTCGGAGGTACATTTTTAATTGCACAGTTCACTCGGTTCACATACACGCGGTCTTAAGTGAAATTAAGTCGACTTTTGGACCTACTGTTCACTAGTCACAAATGAACATACAAAGCCTTCGATTGTAAATCACAGCGTTAACGACATGGGGGGGTCCACGTACAAGTACAAGTACGAGCAAGACCCACTAAATCACAGTATGATGAGATACAATAAAATGTAAACGTCATTGTCTAGAGATTCCTCTATTCGAATGAATAATGAGAAATCCTGAAACGAAGTAAGTAGTCATGTATGAGGTCATTACTGCGGTGGAGTAAACAAATGTGGCAAATTTTACCTTGGATTCTCTCCTTCGATGCTCAAGTGATTTTGACTACGAAAATCTTTCGATATTTTATCCGCAATTAAGTTTTTGATTCTCCTGAAATGTGAGGTTTTTCCCACTTACTATCACATTTAGGCGGAAGAAATATTCATTACCTACAAATTCTTTCACCAGTAGAAACTGAACTTGAATAATTGCAGGACCTGTTAGAACCTGATAATAACACGGCCCTACAAAGCAATACATGTAATCCGTAGTAATTTCGCCCCTTGAACACGAATTCGCTACCACAATTTGGCTATCACGTCACAGTGTTTTTCTAACCTCAAAAAATAGGTTAAAATTAGTGAAAATCAAGGAAAATTCACTCCTGAAAATAAAAAAATTTTCATATCCGAATCCATATTCACATCTCTACGGACCCATTCAACTTGAATCCACAGCTAGCATTGTGTCAGACCATTTTGCTTTTATTCCTCTCAAAAATCATGATTTTTGAAAATTCAATCGTTTTGAGCCAAATAAGGTGTAGACAGGCATTTTGAGACATTGAACACAAATCTTAAGTCAGATTTTCAAAATTCAAGTTGGCGGATCAAATATAACGGACCGAAACCGCCATAATGGATCCGCCATCTTGAATTTTGCAAATCCGACTTCGTGATCAGCGATCCGAAAAACCCCTCTATACCGAATGTGGCTCAAATCGGTTGAATTTTCAAAAATCACGATTTTTGATGTTAAAAAACACCAAAATGGCCTGACACAATTCCAGCCGTAGATTCAAGTTGAATGGGCCCGTACTCACGTGAATGTGGACTCGAATTTGAAAATAATTTTCTTTTGTGGATTTTCAGGAGTGAGTTTTCCTTGATTTTGACTAATTTTCACCAATTTTTTGAGGTTAGAAAAAAACTGTGACGTGAAAGTCAAATTCTGATTGCGAATTACTCAAAAACTTAATCTGTAAATCGTGGATAATTAAAATTGTATTAAAATGGATTTACAAACTTTTCATTGGAAAACGAGTTTCTTGAGAGAATCATATTGTATCACGTTCGTGGTAATTCCTGACGAAGTGACGTTAGGAGGTATCACTCTTGCACCAACTCAGAGGAAAACAGCCATACTTTTCTACTTGCAACCTATACTATACAACAGTCGCGCAAATATAGCAACCGTCAAGTACGTTATACCTGTAATAACCCTGACAAAATTCGAGATTTCCTATGGCACAATAAATTTACGTAATTTTCATCCATGCTAACTAATATGAAAATTTGGTATTTTGACCAATTTAGTGTTTGTTTTCTCATTCATTCAAACTTTTGAATTTGACCTCATACCGACAGAATAAGTACACTTTTGATTTCACATTCATTTTTGAGGAGTCGACCTCCTTTTTCAAGTTTTGACAGTACAGAGAGTTCTTTTAGTTCTCTTAAGAGGACTTTATAAAGCACTGATGACAGATATTCACTTCGAAATACTCGTACAAATAAAACAGCGCTATTAACTGCACAAAAGAAGTGCAATAGGTGAAACGTGTTGGAAGAAGGACGTACCTACTCCAGGATTCACTCAAAGATATCCTACAACGGATTTTGTAGGTAGGTTTCCAACATGGTTTACCTACGTAAGTACTTGGAATTTGTTCAATTATGTTAAGGAAGACATCGAAGTACAACTAAGTACAATAGTTGCGATAAGTACGGTATGTTGACTGTGTGACAACACTGCAGGTGATTAAGGTACTCGTACAACGTTCACTGATCTGACAAGGACATTTTTCTTCCGCGTTCCAAGAGCTTTTCGTTCTCAAATTTGTCCGTTTCCACGGCCTGCAGCTCCGCTTCCTCCTTCTGCTGCTGTTTTTCCTGATCCTCGCCGATGACCCGAACGAGGAGCTGGCGGAGCGTGAGGACGAACCCGACGACGAGGCCGATCTGCATGTCGAGGAACGTCGTCGCGAAGAAGACGGACATCCAGATCAGACCGTCCTCTAGCGAGATGCGGAAGAGGGACGGGACGGCCATAAGGTTCTTCACGAGGAGCTGACCTATGGAGACGACGATGATGCAGCCGAGGACGGCTACGGGGAGCGGTTCGAAAAGCGGTCCTGCCTGGAAAATTTAATACAGACGACATTAGTTGGTAATCGCTTAGGAGACGTAAATAACGAACAAATTTGAGGAGGCATCTTCAATAGTCCAGTCAAGATGTACCTACATTCGTGATTGCAACAGGTCAAGTCATTATGCATTTTAGAAAAATTTTTGAAGAAAAGGAAGCTATTTATTGTTCGAGGTCCAAAATGCTCAACACTCGAATTTACCAACATATACCAAAATCCGTTCCACATCGTCCTGATTTCACCTCCGAAAGACATTAAAAATCATATGTATATATTTATATATACAGGGAGGTCCACTTAACGTGAATACCCCTTTTCTTTTCAATAGAAACAGAACCTATATCGAGGGTCTCACGGCAACACCCCACATCGTCACTTTTGGCCAAAATGAGTTATGGATACCGTTCGAAGCGTCTTCCCTCGGCGGATCGATGTAACTAAGTATAAGTTAGGACCATAAGTTAGGTAACACTAAACCTCACGATTTATTTTACTGAATTACTCAGTAAACATGGTCGTTGGCAGATGGTTTTTTGGCTCTTCTGAAAAGTCGCCCAGATGACGATGTGGGAAATTGCCGTGAGACCCTCGATATTTGAAAATCCAAAAAGTCCGTGTCCAATTATTTTTGACAAGGATTCAAAGAATTATCTTCGCGCACGTGCGCAGTTGAGACTAACTTCTTTATTAAATACAGACTTTTTGGACTTTCAAATATACTGTTTCTATAGAAAACAAAAAAGCGGTGTTCACGTTGAGTGGATCACCCTGTATACATAATACATTTATGTACCTACAAGTCTTGACAATCGAAAGGCTAAGCTCGTACATGGGCAGTATCATGCCTCTCTAAGGGGGACTTTAGGGAGTTGTAGGAAGGAATAATTACCCATAAATTCATTCAGTAATTACCCATAAATTCGAAACAGTCATGCATCATGGCTTCAATAGCGAATTTTCCAAGAAATAACTGGCATTCTTCGTAAAATCTATTCTAGTCTATTTTACAGGTTTTATAATAAATTTTATCTCCTTTTTTGCCGAGTAACACCTCAGTTTGTAGATTTTTCAACGCTGAACTCGATAGTGAAGCCAGAATTGCGATATCTCATTCCGTTATCAGATTCACTTGAGACACAAAACACAGTGGCGAGGGTACATTTTGGTTCCCCCCTTCCATCCCAAATTTTAGTCTCCTCAAAACTATTCCTGTTTTTATTTTTTGTGGTATCAAGTATCTTCACCTGATCAAAATTCTAGATAATATCTAGGATCAATGATACTGCGGATTTTGGCATTGATCTTAATTTCCCATTTCCTCGCATGGATCCACTAACTCCGTCAGTCAGATGAAGTGGGCATATTTTGCATGATTATAGCGGTAATACGATGTTATAATCAACGCAAACGACTTGGAGGGAACTGGAAAAATATTAAATATTTTTCTTCCCAAGATGACAAGTGTAATAATTATATAATAAACCATAATATTGTGATTGTAGTGTGTCGTCCATACTTGTCGTCCATAGTTGTGAATTCACAAGTGGTAGTGTCTTGTACTCGTAATTGCACTGCCGTAACTACACGACTTTGTTCTACTACATCGACCAGTGATTCTCGTATGGCCGATACATTAATTATTAAGAGGCTTTTCGACGGTAGACTCCCAAAACAATACTCAAGTACGGACTCATTGTTGTACTGACTGCAGACCCTCTAATTTAAAGGGGCGATATCATTTGACGCCACCTCTCGAATAAACGTTATTGAAACCAACGGGCAACATCGGTTTAGATTAAATTGATCCACCTGTCGTTTTGATTAATTTTTTATTGTGGTTCGTGCTGATACAATTCGTATCTGTCGTGGGAATCTGACCTGAATACTGACAGGTGATTGGTTACAGATATGTGCTTATTTATTAGTCAATTAGTGTAATGTCGTTCCCTCCCTCTCCCTTGATATGAAACTTGAAATGAGATTGAAGACGCAATTCTGAACATGAAAATTTATAAACGTGTTGGACCTATGTAATATACAGTTTCGCTTCTAGGAGGAGGTAAAGACTCGTTTTGTGATTCTGCGCTTGTGACTTTCGATTTTTTATCCATCAGTAGATTTTATCAAACAATAGTGCATTGAGGCTCAGATCAGATAATTTAAGACACCAAATCTTTGATTTGACACCTCCATGCGAGAGAAAGTCTCGCTACTATTCAAGCTGTGACATAACGCGAAAGTTTCTACGTGAAAGGCGATTGATCGTGTAATTATTATTTCCCAACCCACATTATATAATATACAACATGTTATTTTGAAAAAACTTTGCAAATTCTTGACACAACGGTTTATCACCTTCTTAGTGCAGATCACCCTTCTGTGTAGATCGATAAATGATAGACTATTATACTATTGTGAATTATTATGATTAATAGATCGATATCTGAAAACCATGTGATGTTCAAATCAGCTGGGCTAGTATGAACACTGACCCGACAGGCTGCCGCATGATGCACCCTTTTGACGACTTTTGAACTGCTCCAATGAGCCCTCATTGTGAACGAATGGCCGGTCGTACAAAGCTCCGGATGGTCTCAAAAAATTCTAAAAAATTAACTCTATTTAAAGGTGAACTACAAACTATACCGTTCCATCTGAATTTTTCGGGATATTAAGTTTGCAAAATTTCAAAATTTGTTTCGAACCCCTTCTTATTGTTCTAGGGTTATGACAAGTTGGATCATTGTGGGGTTGGTCCGAACCCATAAACCAAATTTTGTAATTTTAGCGCAACGAAGGACAGATTTTTGTTTTATTCAATTTTTTGAGAGTGGTGTTAAAATATTTTTTTTTCCTCGGTCAATTCCAATGGTTGATTATCAAAGTAATAAACCAAAATCGAGAACACGATGGTTTGAACAAGTTTACCTCGTTACCTGGTTTGAACACGATGGTTTTACCTCGTTACCTTCATGGATACTTGGCATGGAACTTATTGTGCACCATCTGCTATCACCAAATAGCCTTTGAAATGGCCAAATCTAGAACTATGGAAACGCGCCAACACAATTCTCATTGAAAACCCATGCTAAAACAGAACAGACCCAACGAGTTATCGTCTTATCAGGTTGTTGAATTTGGAAGATGTGGAGCGAGGAATGTGAGGAGTTTTGGCTGTGAGTCATTCATATATTTTGTATACATACAAAATATATGAATGACTCACAGCCACAACTCCTCACATTCCTCGCTCCACATCTTCCAAATTCACGATTCGGCTTCTGGATACAACACTCAAGCCCTCAGCTGCTGCATCGAATAATTGACAATAATAATTGCATCGAAAAAATACAATTTGTCTTGGAGTGTTTCTGGACACTGGCAAAGTATTTGGTGAAGTATGGCACAAAGGCCTAATCTTCAAACGGAAACGTCACCTTAACAAAAGAACCTGTTTGGTCGAGTGTGGCAACTTTAGCTTAATCTCAAAGCCAATTCTCTCCAATGTCCCCCAGGGAAGTGTGCAAGGGCCCCTTCCATACTTGGTCTACACGTCCGACCCCTCCTCTTCAGAAGAAGTAGTAACAGGGCAGTTCGCTGACGATGTAGACGTACTTTCAGTCGGGCGATTGTAAGCTGAGCCCAAATCCGGGGTAGCCTATGTAAACTGAGCCCAATCCTTCCTACTTGGTGTGTAAACTCGGTTTCTAACCCCTTGGTGTGTAAACTCAGCCCAGGATGCACTCATACTCGTAATTATCCAACTCGTTCACTGTAAACTGAGCCCAAGGAACCATTTAAAAGTAGCCGTTCATTCCACCAAATTTTGTTAAGAGTATGTTTTTATTCCGCAACCCCGTTCACTTGATCTATATGTCCAACTAATCTAAACAAAGTGATGTGAACTCAATTATTACTCATTCAATGTCAAACATGGTTGAGAACCATCAATACGATAAGAATCTTACCTCCAACCGGTTTCACCCGCCCCCAAATCCCGGCGTTTTCTAAATTTTGAACATATCCTCTTCGATTTGAACGAAACCACGCTGGCTCATAATAACATTCGCACATGACATACTCGTATTTTGGGTACCCGTTCACTTGGAGAAACTGATAGACTCCTGGGGCTGGACTGAGAAATCTACAATTCGCATCGTTGAGCAATTAGAGAGCTGGGCTGAGTTTACATTTAGATACCTAAGACAGTCTGACCCTCGGTCCACCGCCCTTGGGCCGAGATTACACCCGCCCTTTCAGTCGCTAGAGAAACGCTAGAAGCACAAATTCCCCTACAAGACTTCATGGAAACGGTAGAAACGCCAACAAATCTGCCTTAATCAAGTATGCATTACAAGCATCTGCACCAGGCCTGTAGAAACACCACATCTACACCACAACGGACACATCCTACCATCCTGCCAAAACTGTCCAATACCTCAGGCGACACCTAGTCCATTTCTGACTTGGGCAGTCAAATAAAATACCTGGTAGGCAAAGTACGACACAGAACTAGAACCCTAATTCTGACCCTAATACAAACAACAGATTTACCCCCTCAACGAACTACTCAATCGTCTAACATGGGCCTATGTTTGCGGAATCTGGGGGACTGCTGCTACTACACACATCTCTTAAGACACATTTCACTCAAAACAGGGTGCTTCGATTAGTCACATCAGCACCATGGTATGTGCGAGGCAGTGCCCTGTATACTGACCTAAACATTTCCTATGTAGCCGAAGTCATCCAACACAATTATAACGACCTACACCACACTATGATACATCACACAAATCAGCTGGTGAGCAATTTCCCAAGATTCCTTATCACCGCCCAGAGTAACATGACCACCCCAAAACCTTTTTTTGATTTGATACCATCGCAACTCACACCCTACAGAGACCACTTGATGGACTGCAACCCCACACCACGTCTCACGCCAGTTAGTGGACTCCTATACCATTCCAACCATCCCAACTGTAGTGTCCATAGCAGAACAACTAACTTTTTTACTTACTGAAAACATTTTATAGAATAGACGAAACGTGGTTAGTAATAATAATAATTGCCTCAGGTACTCACAAATAATAACACGAAGAACAGAATGGTACACGAAATGATGGTGGACAACTGGCTCTTGATTCCGAGGTTTATGGCGACGACTGTCCTCATCATGGAGTTGCCTATGGTGATACACTGAATGTTAGAGCAAATCAGGTTTGACGCGGCCATGGCTAGGGTTTCCTGGTTGGCTTTTAGAATCCCTGGATTGAAAGCTATCACCATCGATAAAGAGGTGGCGTAGTTGATGGTCGAGATCGTTACTGCTTCTGGGACGACAGTGAATAACAGAGATGGATCGAATGGAGACAGATCGGGCATTCCGTTCGGAATGTAGCCGACAGTGTCGAATCCAAGACTGGGGAAATCGAAATAATATGAAACAACGACGGACGTTATTAAAACTATTGCTTCGATCGGTACGACGAAAGACGTCAATTTGGCACCGAGTTTTCTTAAAAAGAACGTGTTTGTAAGCAAAGTTGTGATTACTACTGCAGAGAAAATTAACGTTGGCACGTGCGTATTCGGGACTTTGAATAGCAAGTCTCTCAGGTTTTTGTACACAACGAAGTACCCGTAGTGGCTTTTGATTTTGAGCCCGAGTATCATCTTGATGGATTTTGTAAAGATGTGGACGCAGCAGCCGGAGATGAACCCGGTGACAAAAGATTTGGTGAACAGAACGCGAATCACGCTCATTCGGAGGAGGAAAAAGAGCAGGTACATGAGTCCTATAGTGAACGTCAGAGATGATATGAACGTCACGCGCATCTTATGATCTTCCAGCGTGCCGTCTGGAGGCGCACTCATGTTTTTGCTCGTCATATAAACTGCTACAGCCTCGCCAGTCAGCATCGAACCCACGGCAACCGCGCCGTACGCGCTGACTCTTGCTGTCCCCAAAAAAACGTACACGAAGGCCGAGAAACAGGCGGTGTACAGACCAGAAATGAGCGGAGCGTTGGCCAGAATCGCGAATGCCAACGCCTGTGGAACGTTGATGAACGCCAACGTCAGACCAGCGAAGAAGTCGCTGATGAAGTTGGTTTTCCAGTTGTACGATGGAAGCCATGCCAGGATCGGGAGCTTCTTTTTCGTTTGGTCCCAAATCTTGTCTTTTGTGCTCTTCTGACCTTTTCTTTGTCTCAGCTGCGGTAATTCGTTATTCTCTACTGACGCCACGCCATTTTTACCTGTGAAAGAAAATAACAAAATTTGTTATTTTGACATTTAATGTCAATATGTATTTGTATATGAAGATGAGAAGAACAGGAAACACAAAGTCAAAACCAATTTTCTACAGAACTCCATCATCTCCTAGAAAAAACCTTCTTGTATTGACTTTTGAAAGTAATATTCACCTTTTTCATCATACTCTTCCATTTATGTTAAATACAGCTTGATTGTTGAACTCAGCTAAGTTAATTGTAATGGACATAACTGTTTGCTCAAACAGAACCACTCATTGTGGTCGTTGAATCAACGACTAATTTGATGCATCACAGTCAGGAGATAAGATTGCTTAGTTCAGCTAAGAAATGAGGAAGCTACGAATATTGTCACGATCAAAGTATGACATCAGTGTTTCACTGTTCCCTTTGAAGTAATGAAAAGAGATGAATGTGGAGGGAGCTCATGGTTCGCTTTGAATTCATTGGAGAAGCTTCGCTCACCAGAGAACAACTTCAGAATTAGTCATCTTAGAATTCCCGCATTCGTACGACTTGCGAGAACCTATTGACCTATTGAGCTAGTCGGAAGATTTGGCCATATCACTTTGAAATGGTTCGAGTCCAGAGAAAGTGGTGATTTTCAAGATTCATTTCACACCATTCCACTATATCGATGGCACCATCACATGATAACTTTGTATCTCGAAAGAAAAAAATGGTGGTGATATCAGTTTTTTATTGGACTTGATTAAACCGGGATTATAGCCTAAAACATGGACGTTTTTAAGAAAAGTCACCTCATCTTGGTTGAAAAGCTCTAGGATTCGGGAACGGAGAGGACTACATACCCCCCTCACAACGCTCAAGAGTGGAAGAACAACTGAAAATAGATTCCAAACCCAAACTACTTTTGATGAGCTAGTACATACATCTTCCTCAATGTGATCTGACTGAATCGGATCCAATGACTTGGGGACTAAATTTTTATCTACTGGTGAACTAGCTGATTCTGACTTTGCTGATGAATTTTGAAAGTTGACTACACGGAGAATCTTCACGATGCTTTGAATTGCATCAGACCTATACTCATTCCCCAACGATGGGAATGACCTAGCTGGCCTGATTCTTATCAAGCTGGATGGCATTCCACTGTCAAAGTAGTTCGTCTTGTCAACTGGATTGAACTTAACAGTTTTCTCATTGGCCCTATCTGCTAATTGACCAAGAAAAAACCAACCTACTTCTGATCTAAGCATCCAGGGAGAATTACCAACTGGGGACCGCATTTTTGGTTGAACTAATTGCATGAACACATCCATTCCTAGCAGAAGATCAATATTTACAGATTTATTGAACATTGGATCTGCCAGGTCGCCACCAACCCCCTGAATATGCGGTCATTGATCTATGGAAAAGTCCCTTTCAGGTAGGGGGACGGTGACCATAGGGAGTACGTATGATAAGATAGATATTCTACGACCAGCCCAGGTATGTAGAAAGAATGATGTCACTCCTAATACATTCTGCAATTTTCCACCCACTCCAAAAACTTGCATATCATGCCTACCCACCTGCCATCCAGCAGATTGAACTAAGGAGTGGGATACCAAATTGATCTGAGACCCAGTGTCCAACAAGGAACGTGCTGTAAACTTATTGTCACAACCATTATGCGACACAGTCACTCTAGCAGTGGGGAGCAATGACAACACTGGTTTGAAGTGAAGGTTAGATCTAGTGCCTCCCTGCCTACTGTGATCCCGAGGAGATTTCAAACTACAGTTGGGCACAGAGGAACGTGAGTGACACCCTGTGTTCAAATTTTCTAGCTTGTTATGATTATTCCTGTCAAATTGGTGTGCGCCTGAAACTACACCTAGGGGGGAAGGCAGCACGGCAACCCTGGGATGGAGCTTATGAACTAGACTATAACTAACCTTCTGGTTCGTGCAATGAGGGACCCCGCTGCTGTGTTTTCCGTCCCAATCTGGGTGAGGTGTCAAGACAGCTGAGGTATCGTCACCAGAGGTCATAGGTACTATCATGCACACATCATCAGTGACAGCCAAGCTACTGTCCAAAGTCTTACAGTTATACGTCCTACCTATGGGATTGGAGCAAACATGAAAATCCTTGACTTTAGAACTAGTTTTACCTGACCTACCTACATGCTGGGGCTCAACATGTTTATGAACTAGATTCTTCCAGCCATCGGACAAAACCCGCCTACTGCCCCTATCAGAACTAGTCACAGAACTAAACGGGGATCTGTCAGCACGGCAGCTTCAATTATCGTCAGATCCTCTACTCTCCAATGACACAATGCTGGACCTTTCTCTGTTGAACTTATCAGCGAGTGCTGTATCAATTCTGGAGAAAAGTGCCTCAAACATGAGGAACGAGACCAGATCTTTGGTGTAAATCATGTCCATTGATCTAACCCATGATTTTGCTGCTGCCAAATAAGCCTCAATCGCAGGGACCTCTGGGTGATTGATACGGGGAATCAATGTCCTATGTCCTATCGGCAAAGGATCGTCGTGCCAGACGGTATTTACCAGAGTTATCAGTGGTGATAGCGGCGTACAGATCCTTATAGTCTGATCCATCAGGTTTAAAACTGACGAGGGACGATCTAGCTTCACCAATGAGCTTATCGGCTAGCGTTTGATATTTTATTTCATCAGGTAGACCTGGTACCTCATGAACAGCTCTATCAAACAAATTTGCACAAACATGCAAATTTGGTGATGTCACCATCGTACTTAAGGACAGTAGGGAGTAACATTTGAATGTATTTGACCGCCTCAAATGTTATGTTAGCTACTGTCTTGATGAGCTATTTCCGTTTTGGTGAGCCTTCCCGCAGCTAAATGCATAAGAATATCAGCCGATTGAGTAGGTCACTCACCTCCAGTTCAAATTCCACCTCATTGATTTGTGAACCTAGATTTTCTCCCGCTATCATACAAGTGGTTACCCATGCTTTCTCGTGGTCATTCCACCTTTCGTTTTGTAGAGCTGCACACACTTTCATAGACCAGGCTCGAGCCTGGCCATAAATGGCCTTTTGCGGCTTGGTTAGTAAACGCACTACTTCTGCATCTAAACAGATCTCCGTCATTTTAACTACGTAATTAAATAAACAACGAACTAAGCGAATCAGCGGAATTGAAGATCTAACCTCTCCCGCAAGTCCGGGATGAATCTCTCGGCACTCGCGGACTATTCCCGGGTTTTACGGCACCAATGAAAAGCTCTTGGATTCGGGAACGAATAGAACTACAATGTTTTTCGATGACTTGATCTATTTTACATAAAAACGTTTTGAACTAGGTATGTACAGAACAATGAAAAACCCGAACTAGCACCACGTGAACGAATTGAACAACAACGGTTATCACTCATATCAATAGGACAGTCCATTTAAGCATGGATGCTAAAACATTATACAACAGTGTAGTGAAGCCGGCGAAACATGGTAAATGGAAGAACAAGGAACTACCTAATAGTAATTCTATGAGGCATAAGGCCGAACACTGGCTCTTGATAATTAGTATTAGTTAGATGAGTTTTTAGGCAGGTGGGTAGGTATCTAAATTATCTTGTTAGGCCGTGTGATTTATTTTACCTCGCCCTTTCTCAACCTGGGACTTAAAAATAAATTTTGGAAGACACCAGTAGGTAGTCAATTTGAATGAATGCTGTAAAAAATGTATCTTCATTTTTTCTCTTTTATTTATTTTTTATTTTTTCATCTCTTTTATCCCTCCAAAGTTGTGATGGCAGAGAAGGATTTTTTTTTTTTTACCTTAGAAGAAAAATTATAATTTTATCGATAATTATCGAAGAGTAGGTTTATTTTTAAATTTTTAAAAGCCTGGGTCGCGAAAGGGCGAGGGAAAATAAATCACATGGCCTAACAAGATACTTTAGATACCTACCCACTTGCCTGAAAACTCATCTACCTAATACTAAAATTATCAAGAGCCAGGATGAGGCGATTTTTCTTAAAAACCACCATGTTTCAGGCTGTAATCCCGGTTTAATCAAGTCCAATAAAAAACTGATATCACCACGTGATTCAGTGTCGAAAAATGATGAAATTTCATGTTCCCCACTGAGGGTTTTCCATCTCATCGAAGTTACGAACAAACGCAGTTAGTCAAACTTTGAGCGCTTCTAGATTCTAGCGATTCTAGATTCTAGCGCTTCTAGGTGCGCAAAAAAAAAAAAAAAAAAAAAGTTGTCGAAAAGTTATACGTTCATGAGATTTGATGTAGAATCCGAATCTGCAATAACAAAGGGGGTTTCCAAAGGGGCTACATCTAGGAATATTGAAGTTAGAAGGGTGGGACATTCAACCTGTATACTACGAGAGTATATCACAGGAGAGACAACATTTTTTGAAGCCAGCAAAAATTGATCACACTAACTTTCTGGTCATGCCTCGTAGCTGTGTCGCTCACTTTGTTTCAGAGGAGTGAGGAAGTGTTGGGAAGGTTATTTACAGTGAGTCGAGAGAGCATAGTATAATAAATAACCTTATCGAAAGTTCACTCAATGAAGATTCATTTTGGCAATTGAAATAACTTGTCATTAACTTCTCTAAGGAGAGCGTCTGCCAAATGATCGATGATGAACTCTTGACCTCGAAAAACGACTGCCAGTGAGAAAATACGAGGTCCGCTATATATCTCTCATCAACTGCAAGCCACCTCTCCCAATCTCTCTTCACTCGTGCTGACTGTCTTCTGAGTTTTTCACCAATCTTCCACTATTTATCGGGGGAAAAACAAATTTAGGAAGTCATCATGAAGTTCAATTGAGCGGGTAATTAATCTACTGGTCCATTAATAATCAACTGAGTGAAGGTTTTTGGTCAGGAACAGCCCACAGTACTAATATATTACTCATTTTTAATCAATTTAAATATTATCTTAAATAAAACTGTTCAGTGATCCAGACAGAAGGGTGATCTGTACAGAAGATAATAAACCATTTTCCAAGAATTTGGAGAGTTTCAAGTTAGCGCTACACAATTGAAGTATTTATAATCACTGATGAAGCGAATGTCTTCCCAATGTCGTAGTTGATATAACCTCAGACGAACGTCCGGGTTCAGTATAAATATATAACCAAAGTCATTGGTTCAACATTGAGGATACCGCCAATTTGATTGAACTAGTTGATTCAATACCGCTGTTCTAGACCTGCTTTATATCGCGCAAACATAAAGAAACGAAGCGGCTGTTTGGTGCTCTGATGGATGTACAGTTAGATAAGTCGAACGATTACCGACAGGGAGTAGTTAAGATAGAGCAGAAATTCGATGGCGATATTCATATTATGAGAGAAATACAGTGAATAACGCCCTTATAAATATTATAATGGTTAATAAATCTCAATAAGTACACCAAGTAAACAACAGTGCTCTAGACAGAAAAGTGATCTGCACAAAGAAGATAATAAACCGTTGTGCCAAGAATTTGCAGAGTTTTTCAATAAAGCGACACTCTCTTACTATCTTGGTTTTTGGTAATTTTCTACAATTGCAATTTTTGAAAGAAAACCTCGTATCTCATGGTCATAATACGACGAAGAAAACGTTCCGTAGCTTTTACCTAGTACCAGCTAAATTACCTACATCCTCACATGAATACTTATATCCAGATGTAGATCAGTTGATAGAGAGACCTATCTTTCATTAAAAGATAGAAATTTTCTCCCCTCAGATAGAATTTACATAGCTGGTACCATGTAAAAGCTACGGAACATTTTCTTTCAATAGGTACCAAGCACTTTCACTGTCATCTTGTACTTCCTTGACATACAGGTATTGAATACCTACGTCCAGCAGTATCGGATACAGTATTCAAATGGAAATTGAGCAAAAATTGAAACAAACGTATTCGAGTAATGTCAAACATTTGTTTCGATATCTAGCAAGTAATGTGTTAGATAATTTTCCAATTCTATAATATTTTATATTTTCAAACATTAACAACATGTAAGTAGGTAAAATTTTATTTTTTCAAAACATTAATTTTCATGTAGGTACAAAAGCATACTATCAATAAACCTAAGAATACGATATTATTAGGATGGCTAAATTCATTCAAGTTCAACGCCTCGAAAATGTATTCACTTGAGTACTCAGGAATATCAAATATTTTCTTTCGATACCGGAGTAATATCGAATATTCCTTTCGATACCAGTATCGAGTACCTACTGGTATCGATACTTTTCTGGTATCGCACGGCAGTAGTTGCGGACTTCCATACTTACACAACCTAACGTTTAACCTGACGTTGGATCAAGCCTTCACCCACTGACATACCAGTTAGGTACACCTGGATTTTCCGAAATTTGAGGTTGGCATAATTTTGATACCCTAAAGCGCAGAGGTAACAAGTCCGAAAATATCGATTTTGAGATATTGGTATCAAAAGAATCGTATTTTCACGCCCTTTCTATTGAATCAAGAATTATATCAAAATATGTATTTACAAAAAGAGAAAAACTGTTGATGGCCATTGGTTCTATGTCCCTAGGTTTGATGTTCAATGGTTCTATGTCAGGACATAGCTCTAGCCTGATCAGCGGGAGGATTATCCACAAAAAAAAAGAATTAATTAATTATTATACCTACCTACGTAAGTATTTCGTATATTTTTGCAAATAAATCTCCTATGTAAGATAACTTTAATAAATCTTTCTGTGATCAATAAATATTGTGTTCCTTATCGCTCAATTTCAAGCTATCTTAATGTTCAATAATTATCCAATAGATAAAATATTGAAGAAAGCTTTGTTTACTTTGAATTATACGTCAATTGCCCATTGGAATCATGTCTACTACCCATCTGCTCAGCTGGGCTGTGTCCTTCATTGTATCTGTCCTTAAAATAATTATAATTGTTTGAAGGACATACTATGTCCTTCCAATTTGTCTATTTCATCCTGTTTCATTCCACCTTAAAGATATTTCAATAAAATAATTATTGTGGAGCCTTCTTGATGGTTTTGGCTTGAAGAAAATTGAGGGTTAGGTGAAGAGTGGCAAACAATTTTCATTCCAATGTACGCTTGTTTCAAAGCTTTGTTTGAAATCATCTCAAAATGACAATTTTGGACATACCTCCTCTGTGCTCATAGTACCTCTGTATCGATTTGAATCAAGTTGTAAGGTTGCGGTGAGTAAACCTACTTGGTGTGGTGAGTTGTAAGGTTATAAACCTGAGTAGGTTGCAGTTAGTGATAAGGGAGGTGTAACTTACGTGTGTTATCCATAGCTACCGACAAGCGCGAGGGTGCCGCAGTGCTATCACTACTGTAAAAACAATAAACAAAATAAAACCCGCCCGACCCGAACGGAGAAGATACTCGTCGTATCACTTGATGATGGAGACAGATGTTGAGTGAGGTCGTCGAAAAAACCGGAGCGGGATCCCCGTGGACTCGTTGGTCGTAACTGAAAGGGAGAGAGAGACGAGCGGCGGAGCGAGGGGGGTCACCACGCGGAGACCATGTGCCCTTGGGGCGTCAGCTGATCGGCCCCCCTCCCTCATCATCGGCACACCCCTCCAGCTCCCCTCCTCATCATCGGCTCCCCCCAAACACCCCATCGGCTCCCCCTTCGCCACTTCCACCTCCTACCACGACGGCCTCTGAACTCGCGTTCGATGGACTCGAACGTTCGTGAATCTGTCGATGCCGCCGCTCGCGAGAATAACATATGATTTATTATAATACAGATGAATAATAACTAGAATATATTGTACATACCAACCTGCTTATGTAATATGTACTTTTAAATTACCGTAAAGGTACGTTTGGATAAAACGGGATTTTTCTGAGAATATAAAAAATGTAACATGTAATTTATAGGAGTTTGAAATAAACAAACAGAATCTGTTAAGTATCTGATAATGGGAAAAACCCACTCTAGACTTTTAATTAATTTTTTTTTTTTTTTTGTACGAAAGGTGTGGGCTTTGTAAAAGTTCGAAACAATATACTTAATGCGTTTTTCTGAATTTCAAGAAAAAATGACTTAGTTCGTTTTTTCCCCTTACCCTTCACTTAAAGATTTTAATAGTAGCCTACAGAATAACTTATGATTTATTATGATAAATATGAATAATGACTAGAATATGTTGTATATAAGTAATATAAGCAGGTTGGTATGTATATTATACATACCCACCTGCTTATATAATACTTTTTATTAGTGTGTACTCCCTGCTAGAAGGCTTCTAGTAGAAGCTAACAGTTTTTCGTTAACTCTTTGTTGTTCCTTATTTTCTATTTAATTTCTTGTTTGTTTCATCGGATTGATTTTATTTTTATTTTAAACCTATGGCATGGTGGACTCTTCCCATACCTCGGGCTGTAGCCCATATTGGGGAGTCATTTTCGCCGCATATTCTACGATGTATTCTCTTTCTGTTCGTCCTTTCTTTTGGAAATATAAAATGTTATTTTAGGAAAATCACGTCGCATCACATTGAGTCAGTCCGTACCTGAATCTCAAACAGAATGAATGTCTCTACCATTTTCGCACTTTCCTCTTCTTTTATAGGTAACTGTTTATATCAGTTAAGTATAACGTGGACAACAGATTCCACTTTACAGTTATGGAGGATTTTCAAATGCTGCGATGTTTCTGCTAGTGAATATAAAGAGAGGAAGGAAAAAGCAGAAGATGTGTTAGCCCAGAAATGTCATGACAACACTCTTCTCTTCGCAACTGGTGATGGCTGTGCGGACCTCCTGAAGCCTGAGTTGAACTAGCGCGAAACGATGTTTTACCACCACTTAGTGGCCAAATCTTTGCGTGCCAACCGGTTCAAAACCTGTACATTCTAATAGGCGTCGGACGAGGATTTCACGTCCTTTGCTCCTGCTCGGTGTCTCTACACAGAACAACTCGTACGTCAACGACTGGTCGAACCTCCTCAGTATTAGAACAAGCGTTTTGATTTGATCGAAGGCCAATTTCATTTCAAACAGAGAACTCGTTAACGTAGTAGCAATTGTGCAGATGTGTAGATGACAAATCTCGATTACAGTTCATGAAAACATTGACTACAGATCTTCTGTAGTGTATATTATGAAGAGTATTGTATACCTAATACAAATGAAAACTTGAAATCACTGTCAATTCATTTATTTATAAATAATTAAAATGACAAAAATCTTCTACTACTTGTTTCATTTGCAAGTTTTTGCCCAAATATTTTCACCTATGCAATTCAATAATGGAAGAGCAATCATAAATACTATCCTTATTTTTTAAACCAGCATAAAATTTCTCATAAGTAAGTACCACGTTATCTAAGTACACTATTCAACTAAACGATAGACGTGTCATCAACATAGTATCACCTGTAATACTTTGACTCTTGACTATTATTGAATTATATGATCACAGGTTATTACCCTATTTTTACAGTCTTATCTTTTATAATGATCCAAAACCTAACGGGTAGGAAGTACCCCGTAGTTAAAATACTATGCTTGTCAAATATAAAAATATACTACAAAAACAAGAACCTAAAACACTTATATGATTGTTCTGCACAGAAAATTCCCTGTGTTTTGTTATAACTTATACAAGAATTACAACATTTAAAATTGACAAATTTATACAAAAATACGTAGGATCAGAAATGTCTCCGAAATAAATATTATATGTGCTGAAATTTCTTACATTTCTCAAAACAACATTGAATATCGTAGTGTTTCTCGAAGGTGAAATGGCAACAAGGCCTGAGATAGGGCTGGTCAACATGGCCTAATTCAAATAGTACAGAATAACATGGCCTAACTGAGATAGGGCTGGTCAACATGGCCTAACTCCAATAGTACCTACAGAATAACATGGCCTAACTGAGATAGGGCTGGTCAACATGGGCTAATTCAAATAGTACAGAATAACATGGCCTAACTGAGATAGGGCTGGTCAACATGGCCTAACTCAAATAGTACCTACAGAATAACATGGCCTAACTGAGATTTTTAGGCATATTGACTTTTTTATTCAGTGGAATTCAAATTAAAATTATTCATCATCACGTAAGTTGTCTGTGTAATATATTGGCACCCAGAAGTGTCTATAGTTGCAAACATTCACGTACATGTTCCCAAATTTTAAAAACAAACACTTATTTGTGTATCCCGTAAAATAAAAAAACACTTAGGTCATGTTGTATAGCACCATTTGAGTTAGGCCATGTTGCAACATGATGACCAGCCCTATCACAGATCAGCCCCTTTTGAGTTTGGCCTTGTTGCCACTTCACCCTCGATACATAAATTTCAGCAAATATTGCAATGTAGGTATCTGTTGTTTCATGAAAAGTATGAATTCGGTATTTTAGAGCGTTTCTTATCGAATTTTAGAGTGAAATTTGCTCGAGGAGGAATGCAAGAAAATAAGTACAAAATTGGTTTAAAGTAGAGCTGCTGCCTCATACAAGGAAAATATTTATGAACACACACGTCCTAAATAAATGTTCAAATCATGAACGTATGGCGTATGAATGGCACATGGAATTACTCTACTTTTTACGTGACATACAAGTAATCGTAAACCTCTGATTGACTATTGAAGAGCCTGCAGCAATAACGAGCAAACTCTACAAGTTAATTTTTTGGGGTTTTTGCGTTCTTAATGTAAACATAATTTCTCTGTCAAGTGACAATGAAAGAAACTGTCAAATCGCACTGGTTCCTATGAATTCCGCCTGGCAAGCCAACTTCAATCACTAATTCCAAAAACGTGCCAGCTCCTGGAGTCGGCTCAAGTGATGGTCCAAACCTCATCCCGACGCTGGTCATAAGCAGGAGAAGGCCAAACAACGGTCGTGGGTCGGCCAGGAACTGTACTGCAGTACGTGCAGCGCAACAGAAAATACGAATCTGCCAAAATGCTCTGCTGCTTTGCATTTGGTGTCTCAAAAAAGGTATCGAGTTGATAGGCAAGAAAATTTCTCAAGGAGCCATAACACCAGATGCTGATCGCAGGGGGAGACATGGAAATTGTCCTAACAGGCCACCCCCAGAAACTATCAGTAAAGTTCACAATTATATCACAAATTTCCCTGCCCGAGAATCTCATTACAGTCGAAATCGTAATTTGAGCAGGAAGTACTTAGTGTAACGACTATGCACCAGCTACAGCAAGAAAAGCATCCCGAGGCCAACTTTTCCTTCGATTACCATTTTCGTTACTTCAATCTCCATTTCGACCACCTGTCACAACGGTCTGTGTAATGAATACAAGAAAAAACTATCTTCAAGAACTCCAAGGCAAAATGATCGGGTTATTTTGGAATCAGCAAGGGACGTGCATCAATCAAAGACTGCAACGTTTTTAGATAACTGAAATCCTAGGGCAAGAAGGGGTCAGCACCAAAATTCAAATTGGTCCTGAGCTCAAGGATATTTAATTTTGGCAGCGCTTTCACATTAAAAGCCTTTGCTAGTTGATTAAGAGTGAGTGTATGTATACAATTTCAAACCCCAGGATAAAAAGGGATTTTTGTTTGAAATTTTTACGATTTCCGAGCTCGTTATTGCTGCAAGGTACTCAGTTGTCCATTCCATTACAGGTCAACCGCTGCATATAATACTATTATAGTGGCCTTATGGTATTGTGGTTCCAGTGGTGTCAATTTAAATGGTCTCCTACCACTGTAAAACATATCAATATTGCACTGGAACCCTACTGTTACTGATACAAAGAAATACTTCACAGTTGTTCTGTGTTGTGTGTAGGTACATATCTTCAAGGTTGAAGTAATAACCGGCTTAAATACACTCTAAATGTCATTGGACACTGATGGAACGTTCGTGAGAACCGTATTACTTAATCGTTCCTTAACGTTACGTTAACGTTACATAATCAACCCATCTGGAGACACCTAGTCTTTGATGATTTTTAACTCTTCCGCCCCACTAGTATCAATCAACCCGTTAGGACTTTGGCAACACTGATCAACTGTGGCGCGAAGTTGGAGGAAGTTTAATCGGTTGATTTGTCTCTTGCCATTCTGATAACTTGATCACTTCACTGAAGTCCCTGTAGTTGCAACTGATGAACTTCTACCACAAGTGGCCGGCCAAAGGATATGTGGATTTACTGTTGTGACATCGATTACTTAGTGACTTTGACATTGAGATCACTGGCACAGTCTCCAGTCGTCCGTCACTGGTCAGAGAGCGACATTTTGCGCCCGCGCTCCAGAAGCACCTCGATTTCCGCCCTGTCCGCCTCCTCCGCTTTCAGTTTCCCGTCTTCCTTCGCTTTACTTTTCTGATCGTTGTCGATAACCCGAACGAGCAGCTGACGGAGGGTGAGGACGAAACCAGCAATCAGACCCATCTGCATATCCAGGAATGCTGTTACGAAGAATACAGTCGCTAGGATCAGGCCGTCTTCCACGGAGGTCCTCACGATACCAGGCACGGCTTTTGCATTGGTGACAGTGAGCTGGCCTATGGCTAGTATGATGATGCAGCCGAGGATCGCTGTTGGCAGCGGCTCGAACAGTGGACCAGCCTGGAAACGAAGAAACGAATTAATACAATTCCTGGATGAGAAGGTAACATTACATGGTGACATTACATATTGAAAAAAATATCTAATTCAACTTGAAGCGAAGCCACTAATTTGGCTGAATTTCAAGGTTGTGTTCCGAACACTTACAAACATGATAACGAAGAACATGATGATTGACGCAACTATGGTCGTTAGCTGAGTCTTGATTCCCACATTGATTACGACAATCGTCTTAATCATGGCGTTCCCTATAGTGATGCACTGGATGTTGGAGCAGAGGAGGTTGGAAGTTGCCATTGCCAGAGTTTCTTGGTTGGCGTCGACGGTACCTGGATTAAAAGCGATAACCATCGAAAGAGCCGTGGCATAGTTTATGGTAGAAATAGCCACGCCATCTGGCAGTACATTTGCCAATAGCGAAGGATCGATTGGAGTTAGCTCTGGCAGGCCTGTTGGTATGTATCCTACAGTCTCCAATCCGAGATTTTGAAAATCGAAGTAGTATGATATTGCAATGGAGCAAACAAGAAGAATTGCTTCTACAGGGACAATAAATGTTGTAAACCTAGCGATGATTCTTTTAAAAACAAATATATTAAGAATTAGGATTGTTAACACTATAACAGAAAAAATTAATGTTGGTTTGTGGATGTCGGGTATTTTAAGGAGTATGTCTCTCGCGTTTTTGAACACGACGAAAAAACCGTAGTGACTGGGCGTTTTGATTCCCAACACCAGTTTTATTGTTTTGAGAAATACTTGAACGGATAGTCCAGATATTAAACCGGTTATGAAGGCCTTGGTGAAAAGAACGCGAATCGCGCTTAATTTGAGGAGGAAGAATATTAGATACATGAGTCCTATGGAGAACGTCAAAGTTGCAATGTAAGTGACGCGGAGTATGTGATCTTCGGGAGAGCCGTCTGGCGTTGCACTCATGTTCCTGGCCGTCATGTACCCGGCGACGGCTTCTCCAGTGAACATGGACCCGACTGCGATTGGGCCGAAAGAGCTGATTTTCGCCGTCCCTAAAAAGGTGTACACCAAAGCGGAATAACATGAGGTGTTCAGCCCCGAAATGAGGGGAGCGTTCGCTAAAATGGCGAACGCCAGGCCTTGTGGGACGTTGATGAAGGCTAATGTCAGACCGGCGAACAGGTCGCTGACGAAGTCGGATTTCCATTTGTAGTTCGGCATCCACTCCAAGATTGGGATCCTCCGCTTTGTGTACGCCCAAACCGTCTTCTTTGTGCAGCAGGAGGTCAATCCCTTCGACTCAGTTTTCGCACTGCCACTATCTGCAAATAAACACAACAGACTGTTAGGAAGATTCATCGTAAATTATAAACGTACAAATTTATTTCTAAATCGTTCTTTATTTTCCACCTATTTTGATAAATTAACCTTTCGTGGACCAGGTGGGGTGTACAGCCACCCCAGGCGCACCATTTTCATGCTGCGCTAGCGTTGGCAACGTGTATGAACGATTGGCCTTAGGTAACTTTCCATCCAGTTGTGCTCCACCGGTCACCGTGCAGACCCTCTCCTCAGGTACGCTCACTCATTTGTTTTTATATTCTCCTGAGAAAACCTCGTTGGGGTACGTGTATACCCCACCTGTTACTTCGTGTATGTGAGTTTTTTTTTACATCATTTGGGCTTGAAGTAGGTAAATGGACGACTGGTATTGTTAGACTGGTATGCCCTAAAGTTTCTGGAGGTGATATGACATGACACAGTGGCGATAGCGACCTCATGGCCCTAGTTCGTATGCTTATTGTGTTGTTTCAGGTCCTCTATTTTGCAAAAACCCGTCTCGCGCTTGGGAAACAAATATTTTCATTGGGGAGGAGCAAATTTGGGCGGAGTTGAGAAGGCAAGAGGAATTCTGACTCTGGTCATTGAGTTTTACAATCTCACGAAAGGAGGGGTTGACTACATGGACAAAATGTGTCATGCACATACAACAGTGAAATTCACGTGTCGTTGGCCCATGAGGTAATTGGTTGGTGTGTTTGACATGATGGGAACAAATGCTTTCCCTCCTTAGCTGTTTTGGACATCTGTTGGGTTTGGCTTGGCTTTCACATGAAACGAAGGGCTGCTAATGTGAGAATTGGCCAAGCTCTGCGTTCTGAAATAGAGCTGATTCTTGGAGAGTACCACTCCACCACCATTTGATGAATCTGAATGCCACAAGGTGAGGCGTTGTCACATGTTCGAAAGAAAACAGGACAAGAAAACCAACAACCAGTGCCTGAAATGTAAGCGACCAGTTTGCAAGGAGCATGAAACAATCATTCGAACCTGTTTGATCTGTCACTCCCATGATACCGAGGAAGATAAGGTTACTGAAGAAGACTGAATTTACGAAGACTGTTACAGTAGGTTACAGTAGGCGGACGAAGTTTGTCGTTCCCTCGATTGTTTTGACTTCTCTATCTATTTTGCTTTCCATTTTACGAGTTACCAATATTTTATACTGTCAATTTCTATTTGCTAGAACCAACCTGTGAGACTGCAGGTTTTTTAAAGTTTTCCATATTTTGTTCTCAATTATTCACTGTAGGGAAGTTATAAAAATAGCTAACTACCTACCTAGCCCTAGTGTTTCATAAGTATTTCAATGTTTATTTTTCTAGTTCATGTATACATATACAGTAGGCAAATATGTATATATAGTACAAATATACATTGGTATATCATGTATTATAATCATTGTATATCATTGGTATAATCATGTATATATAGTACAAATATACATTGGTATATCTGGGCAAACTTTTAAATTACATACCTATTTTACTTTTCGAGTTCATGACATGAACATTGTTTATAAACATTGTTTATAAAGCTTATAATATATGTACCTACCTACTGGTTTATTAAGCAAAAGTTTTAAATTTAAAATGTATTTATGTAGGTATTTAAATGCATTTTTTATCATTAACCTCGTTATCTGAATAATATACCTCTAAATACGATGTACATAATGTTTCACCCTTGTTCAATGCGACGCCATGGCACCAGCGCCAATAAAGTGAGTGGGGTGATAAAATACGCCATCTGGTACTTCTTGCGCCAACCGCCCACTTGGTCCACGAAAGGTTACCTAATTTATTTTATTTTATTTATTTATGCTACACCTTTACAATATGAAAAAAATAATAATACACCTGGTTCAAGAAAAACAAAAGTAACATTATTGCGAGGCAAACGCACAATGCCCGTACCGCCTCGCAAGCGCTGTGTCAAGCTCCGACCTAAATTATCATACTCGTTACATAATCAGCTTATTCAGTCATCATAAACATAAACAAATGAAAAACAACAAAACTCCTTCATACTAACAGAAACAAAACACTATCCTTGGGTTCTTTTCTCGATACAATAAACCAAAAATTCGAACGAGCGGAAGAGGGCGCAATAATTTACAGTCAAGAGTTTCAATCATTAGGAGTTTCTCAATTCAAAGCAACCCATTTAACAGAGTTTTTGTTACAAACATAATTATGGTCTTTGTGTGAAGTAGAAGAGGAATGTAGGTATGTTATCTTGCATGGTTAGAGTTCACAGGAGGATGATTCATGTCCGTTTATCAATCGCATACCTTAAATTAGTTCACGCTATCGATTTTACCATAAACACTCATGATAAACAGCACAAGGATACCGCACTACCAAACTCGTTTAGAGACAGGTGAGAACAGGTGATTAATCCAATTTAACCAATATTGGATCTTGCGATACACGGCCAACGCACATGTAGACCTACTACTACACGTAGAGTAATGGTTAATCCAACTTTTTTACACGTGTTAAATCCTCTAAACCGTGTTAAACTCTGCTAGGTGTGCTAAACTTCATAAATAGCATACGAGGTTAGGTGTTAACAGGAGTGACGGAGGTAGGTACTGGCAGACATATGGATTTATCTCGTTATCATCTAATTATATTTGTAATTGTCTAATTGCATTGTTAAGAGAAATGGGGCCAGTGTAATTGCCCGTTGCTGTTTTTTGGCATCGCGCAAAATTTTTCATGACCCCCAGCGGTAAGACAATGTGAATTTTGGAAATGTTTGATATATTGGATACAAAGAAACTATCGGTTACTCAAGTATTGATACCCGATACTATCAGATATGAAAATATAGGTGGAAAATTCGATATTTTGAAATATCGACTATCGATGGCCATCCCTAGCTCAAGTGGTTTTTCCAGAAACCTTTGCGTCAGGTATGGCGAGTGTTTGCAGGCAAAACGGCTCATGTAGTTTTGCCTGCAAACTGAGTCCTTGAATTTACATTATCGAAGGGGAAGAACAACTTAACTACGGTTAATCGAAGCGAATCGATGTTTCCGATATTTAATCGATATCAGCTTGATCGATAGGACCTAACGTTAACAGCAATACGGATTCATTACACTAAACTGGAGTTAGCAAGAGTCGAGCGATGAAGGAGCCAGCTGAAAAACCTGGATGCATTTTTTGGACGTCGAAATGTTTGCAGATACTTGAGTGGTTTTTCCTTGAAACGGCAGAATTGTGTGTGGGTGAGAAAGAGAAAAGCGGGCAGATGTGGGAGGTTGATGAGGTGATGAGATGGGTGGGGGGGGGTCCTGGTATCCTTCCACCCCCACCCGTGTTTAAATTGTGGGTGGAAGTGGGTGAAACAGGGGAAAGCGGGCGGATGGAGGAGGTTGATGAGCCGGGTGAGGGGTGGGTCCTGTCATCGTTACACCCCCTCCCACCCACCCGTACAACACATTTAAATTGTGGGTGGTGGTGGGTGGAAAAGAGGAAAGCGAGCATATGGAGGAGGTTGATGGGGGTTGTTCGCTCCCCCTACCTCCCACCCACCCATAGATAAAATTCAAATTGTGGGTGGAGGTGGAGCTTGGGTAGAAAGCGGCATCCACTCTCATTTCGCCACTTCCGCCGCTGTTCCACGAATATTACCAATCCAACGTAGTTTGGACCACTGAGGGCCGGTTTCACTAATAAACCATGAACTCGGTTTATTGGAAACCTAGTTCAACGTTACCGATGGATTGAACTCAGTTCGAAAAGTTTTGGGTTTCACCAAGTTGAACGAGGTTTTAGGATCGGCATACACATTGAACTAAGATCAATGAAAGCCAAGTTCGAGCAGCTGTTAATCCACGGTTTGAACTCTGATTGTGAACGCAGGGGTCTGATTATTCGTTAGTTCGATGATTCGATAAGATGATAACTAGGTTATATTGCGGGTGTCCGCTGTTTTGATGAAGGCGGGAACGAGAAGCCCAGCTTTCCGTTTCTGTTTTTCCGGTTAGTAGCTAAGTATTCATTTTCGGCTCCAGTTGTTTCCATAAATGTTGTGTTGTACTCGTAATGGAATCAAAGTGAAAGATAAAACCGATCTTCACTGCTGATGAACGCGAACTGCTCTCTTCGAATTGGAAATCGAAGAAGAAAATTCAATACAAGCATCGCTCTGTTGACAGAAAAGTTGAAAGGTACTGAAGTGAACCTAGATTCCGGCGTTGAAAATAATTATCGATCTAGTCCATATTTTTGATAATAAAGTTGTTTAATAGTTTGAATAAGGTGGCTTCATTTCATCACCACCACATAACTTTACTAGGGGATTATGAAGATGCATGAACCACATTCATGACAGGACGCAAAGTGTTTCATGACTGATGTAAATCCTTGAAAACGGAATGTAATGTAACAAGTTAGGTTTTTGTTTTGAGCAAGACAGAAAGATAGAATAAAGTTACATTTGTAATTTACGAGGTCTCGGAAAAAGGCTGAGGTTTGGTTTTCTTATGAACCTTAATGCAATTTTGCGGACTATTAAGTAGGTACTCATTGAATTAGAACATTATAAAAAATGAATAAAACACCCCTTATATTAATATAAATTACATAAAATTATTGATTTGTCATTCGACCAATGTATTATTAGCCAATTATTACCAATGTATTAGGTATTATTGTATCATTAACCAATTATCAATTAGCTATGCTTGAGACATTGTTGAATGGATAAGCGGGAGGGAAAAGTGAAGTTGAACCGAGTTTATCCCTGTTGACCGACCGAAATCGAGCGTTCAGCGCGAGGTAGCCCACTCCGCTCAGACCTCAACGACGTCATTTGTTTACTGAAATTCACTCAACCTGTCATATTATAAGAACCTTAAGGTCGAATTTGTCGACGTATAGCACATCTACGACGTCGTTAACATTCCGACAATAAATCCCCTGTTGTTGATTTGGAGCAGTTTGGGTCACTTCGATCTCGTCAACTTAGACGAATAATTTGAACGTTAAATAATTGGCAGAAGACAGCAACGTTTAGTTAGCAAAAACAAATGATATTATCACTCTTTACACAAACACAAATGTAAATGGCAGTGAATGAAATTTAATGACATGAACCTCAACGAAAGAATGAGATGCGCGGTAGCCCACTCCGCTCAGACCTCAATGACGTCATTTGTTTACTGAAATTAACTCAACCTGTCTTATTAGTCGATTTTTGTACCTAGGCTTTAACGTCGATGTTAAGATGTCGTTAAATTTCCGATCATGATTGATTTAATAATAAATAATAATAATTGTTTATTATTTATTGAGTCAATCTAACTAAATTTTCTTCCTTTATTCGAATCGATTATAACAATTTTCCGACGTTTTAGAGTCAAACTCAAACAAGTCAAGTTCTTGCAGAAGGTGAATGAAAGAATATCTTTTTCGAGTTTTTGAGACCTTTTCGAGTCAAATTTCAGACCTTTTGATAAGCCATCCGTGTTGTTCAGACCAATTTGAGTTAGGTACAAATTCAGTTATTGTCAGTGATTTCTCTGACACGCTCTGTCTGATATAGAAAGAATCGATTTGCTAAAAAACTTAGGTTAGGTTATGAACCTCATGAACCCCCGAAATAATTTCGGCGAAATTAAAGTCTGGATCCGCCCCTGGATTATTGATTATACTTGATGGAGTTTATAATTGAGAACTTGATGGAATTTACTGGTTTGATGTTCGACGACACGAGCTGGTAGCTGTAGGAGTGAGGCGATTTCGCTATCTTTTTGCTGTGTTTACCTACTCATCCGTATTCTGAATAAACAGTTTTAAAAAATCGATACAAACAGAACTCTTTCGAGATGATGCAATAGATACGTGATAAGTTACCGGACCTGCAACCTGTAGCAAGTTGTACTCGGTTGAAATCGTTCGTTTTTCATGTTAACAGACACTTACTCGGATTCTCCATCGTGATGATCGGACTTGAATCGCTGTATCGTCGGTCTCCGCTCTCGTAACCGCCGTTCCGCAGATAATTTTCGCGGTGAGACGGAACTGACAACTAGATCACAGTGCTTGGTGCCCACGAGGGAGCAACTGACACGTCCTTGGCCATCAGCTGTCTCCCCACTCTCGCAACTCGTTGAATACGAGTCAAGTTCACGCGATTAGGCCCCGAGCCGAACGATACTGAGCGCTGACACTTCTTGAATGAAAACTGAGTTGTTGTCCCTCTTGTCACACTCCTCGTTTAATATCGATCCTTGATCAGTATCACTACAATAAACAGACCAAAAACTATCATAGAATTAAAAGTGATGTTTGCCCATGTTTCCCCGCCCGCCAAAAATGAGTTGGTTTATGTCATTTGGCCAGCCCCTCCAACCACAACCACTCACTACGAACTGGGCACGCTCTATGCAAGTCGTACCTATTCAAATATCATTTGGTTGATGATAACAAATGTAAGTTTTGTAAGTATGAAGAGAAGTCTATGGAACATTATATGTTCCACATCAAGTCGAACCCCTTCAACCTGAACACTTACTGGCCACTACGAATTGGACAGTAAAATTTCCTTCAGGGCCTCAACCATAAAGTGTCACTAAAGACAAATATTTCATTTTTGGTTTATTATCTTCGATAATGAACCATTGGAATCGCCCAAAGAAAAACAAATTTTAACCCCCCCTCAAAATTTTTTGGTTTACGTTTCAAGATACGTAGATTCAGAAAATCGAATAAAAAAAAATCCGTCCGCCGTCCGCCGTCCGCCGTCCGAGGCACTTTGCCCAGTTAGCGTTGAGTTAAAATTACGAAATTTGGTTTCTGGGTTTGGACCAGCCCCACAATGATCCACGAAACTTTTCATAACCCTAGGTCAAGGGGAAGGGGTTCAAAACGAATTTTGAAATTTTGAAAATTCCATATCTCGAAAAATTCCCATCAAACGGTATGTTTTTTATTTCATATTTAGATAGAGCTTGTTCCGTATAATTTTTTAAGACCATCCGCAGCTTTGTACGACCAGCCGTTCGTTCACAATTACGGCTCAAAGATTGTGCCTCACAACCCGATCGTGAATCAAACTGTTGAAATACAGGTCCATTTTCATAACAAGCTCTTTGGAACATCATATGGCCTAAGTGATGTCGAGTTTGTTGTTCTGAGGTGCGTTTCGTGCTACGGAAATGAAGGTAATTTCGAATGTTTGTTGGTAGGTACTTCTTTTATAGAAAAATAATTTATCTATAAAATAATTATTATTACCGACGTAGTATTTAAAACCCCAGAATTATATCGTATTAATTAATCATAATTAATAATAATTATTATTAATAATAAATACGAATTATTAATACCTAACAATAAATTACAATAATTTTCACTAGGTACTTGATAAAATTGTTAATAAAATTAATTTTATAAAACTAATTTTAGTGATAATTGATAATAATAATTAATCTAACATTTAGGATTTAGACATTTAGACCTAGTGATCTAGACAGAAGGGTGATCTGTACAAAGAAGATAATGAACCGTTGTGTCAAGAATTTGCAGAGTTTTTCATCACCAATTTAAGGATGGGAAATCGATACGAAAAATTCAAACCCGAATCTAAAAGATCGATTTACCAAAAAATCGTCATGAAAGTATCGATTTTTTATAAGATCGATTTAAAAATTGGTTTTTAAAATATATTATTTTTCTAATGAGATACTATTTTTTTTTTAAATAATTATCGTAACGATAATAATGGTAGCATGTTCAAGGTAGGTAGGTTGTAAGGATAGGAAATCGGTACAAGTGTCGATTTTTTTCAAAATCGAAACCTAAATCAATTTTTCTAAAACTTGTTGGCATAAACTCGATTTTTCTTAAAATTGATTTTTTTTCAAACCTTTTTGTACCGGTAAAAAATGTATTTAAAAAACATCAGGTCAAATAATTTGAATTATTAACGAAATATTCACATATCCCAAAGCTCTTCATCAATTGATGACAGGAGTATGAGCTTAGATGCAAACTTGCCGCTCGAACGATTCCTGGTTTGGTTTTTGGTTGGTGATGGTGACGCTTTTTGGTTGGTGATGGTTTTCCCAGCTTTTGATAACAGAAGTAGCACCCGTTGGCAGGTATTGTAGGGCAAATTGTGGTCAATGGAGCAGCTGGGAAGATCTTTTCCCGGCAAATTAATCTCGCTCCGCGATGACATTCCAGGGCCTGCACGTTCTTCGGATCTGCCCCCGTGCGATTTTTATCTGTTATTATCTGCGATTTTTACCTCAAGGGAAACGTTTACCAGGATAAGCCTCAATGTCTGGCACCACTGCGAGAAAATGCATTGATATATCCCATTTCAAAAAACCATCAGGTTCCACCGCCAGAACCTTGTATTTGACCTCAATGAGGTTTTAATGACGTTTTATCGAGACTTTGATCGTTTGACGACTAAAACGATAACCATCTAACATTTGGTGTTATGTCGCCCGTTGACCATTGTGGAAGTTTACGCGTGGCTGACAAATGACCGATTTCTCGAGTTGTTGCTTCCAATTTCCACGATTCTGGTGTTCAATCCCATACAATCTCATTCAATCTCATAAAATGTAAATGCTGCAGAATCGACCGTCCCCCATGCCCCCTCATTCGGGCTTATCACAGTAACAATTAGTTGAAACGGATAATAAAAGAGCTCTAATTACAACTTAATCACTCAATCCTAATTACTTGCATCATAGTGCAAGTGTAAACTAAGTTCTCACGATCATTAAAAAGGTGTCGAGATATTCGCGTTGCCTAAGCGGAACTGTCGAGAGCCATAAAGTGAGTGATTATTAAAACGACAAGGAACGAGGTTATGTCATCAATAATGTCCCAGAGCAACCTTCAACCTAATTTTACTCAGCGAAATAACTCGTTCGGCCGACTTTTCTCGTGCTCTTCCATAATAGTTAATTTCGAACATGATTATAAAAAAAAACCTTGTTTCCCCGTCATCAACTCGCGGAGGTGAATTCTTCACGGGGGCTAAGTTAATTGGGTTTTAATTTTAGGATGGCAACCCAAAGGCTGAGGTGAAAATCATTAGGTAGTATTTATAACTGATCCCAAGCCTAAATCGTGAACTACCCACTGGAATTCAAATTCGATCTATAGAACCCAATACATAATCTGAGACCACACCATCAAATTTGAACACGACAGCTATAAATAAACGTACATGTACGTTATTTAGAACTTCTGGAAAATGGGTTATTTGATTTCGGATCTACCAAGTGAGAAACGAACAAAACCAAAACAAAACAAAAACTTGGAGTTGCTCATGGATAAGTAATCCCACTACACTATCCAACAGAACACTAAACAGTATGTCGACACCGAGTCAGGAAATGTGGTAAACTAGAGAGGTTATGAAACTCAGATTTAATTAACGAAGGAAACTAAGATAAACGCTTGCATACGAGTCTGCAACACATTGGGACATTTTATGTCTTTAGTCCCCACCACCATCACCCCCCCCCCCCATTTCCTCCCTCATTACCCTAATAAACCATGGTACATTAAACACACATGTTGTGATACTACAACTGTTTCGGTTATCCTGTGAATTAAGGTTTACTTTCAAAATTCACTTCAAAATGAACTCGAAAACACCTCTAACACCCAACTACAATTTCACGTAGCATTCCTATATATACACCCTAATAAACCATGGTACATTAAACACACATGTTGTGATACTACAACTGTTTCGGTTGTAGTATCATTGTCTTCTACATTGTCTTCTGTTTAACTCAGCTTTCCGTACAATGTACAATGTATATTCAATTTATCGAATATTTCCATGCCCTGCACACGACCGTGGATGTACGGCGTACATCCACGGTCGTGTGCAGGGCATGGAAATATTCGATAAATTGAGGGCTTTCCAACGAGTGGTGAACGATTTTCATGGGTTGGAAAATGAGGAAGTTACTTTTCGTCAACAGTTTTCGTGACGATTTTTTTGTTTGTGTGCCATAGCAAAGGCATAAAATGTCAAAAAGCTCCAAATTTTTCTCAACGGTTTATTATTTTCTGTTCAAATCGTCATTAGTCCATTTTAAGATAAAATGGTTGGCACACACAAAAATTTTCCATGGAATTCTCTATAAATGAAATTATGAGAGAAGGAGATTGTGGGGGTGGTAATATGGAAAGAAGGCGGGGAGTTTAAATATCTGGAAACGCGGTAGCGATCCGCCCCGCCAAGCAAACCAGTTGATAACCGAACTATACCAAGTGTATCCATACGTCGGCTTCTTTTTGACCAATCAACTTGGAATTTGGTGTGGATCTTCTTGGTGTGGATAATAGAAAGCCCTGAGAGTCTCAAGTCGCTAGGCCTAAAGGGAACCGAGTTCAAAACCCCTGTTTTTCGCCCTTACCGTGTTCTTGTTTTTCTCCTTATTCAGACGGTCAAGGCTACAGCCTCTCCACCTTCACCGATTGATATGATATATAATGGAAGGGATATGAAAACCTCCTCGGAGAGGGAGATTGGGAGACTTCGGTCAGAGATATTAGGTACAAACAAAGTGTAGACCTACAGAGTAGACCGACAGTGTTTGTGGACCTGAGAGTGTTTGATCCATACAGTCTCTACTTAATATTGACACATCGGAATGGACGAGGAATCATCAGGGTATCATGCAAAATGTCTTCCTATTTTTTAAGGTTCCATGACGAATCGTGAGCTGTGTGGTTTTTACCGAAAACCCTCTTCTCGAACGAATTTAGTGTCGCTTCAAATCGTTTAGCCTCTTGCCTTGAAAACACAAAGAGTCGAACTCGGGTACTGCGCTGTACTCGAAACTGCGCTCGGTTGGTTTTAGGAGATAAAATAAACAACCGCGGAATTGACGACCGGACGAATTCAGAACCAAGGAGTGAGGGGTCCCTATCCATTAGCGAGTGGTTTAAAGTGCTAATAAGATGCTTGGCCTCACACGAAGCTCAACAAAGCACTTTCTCGCTTCATCATAGCAGGCAGTAATAGATGGGTGTCACTTGAACAAGTTTATAAAGGTTTCAAAGGGGTCCGATTAACTTTTTTCGCCCCCCCCCCCCCCACCATCGCACCACCACCGGTGAGAGTTTTTCTAGGTTTTCATCAACAAGTGCGTTTTTTCTCTAACGCTCACTGATGAGGGGGTGAAAGCGGGAACATTGACCCACCGCAGAGGTCGCTGTGTGGGAGTGTCGCACCTCAGAAAAAACACAGCTAATTACAACTGGATGTTATTTCTGTTCAAGGTGTTCATTTGGAGTCGAATGGACCTTCAAGAAGAGCAATTGTCGGTTCAAACACGTCGTAAAACTCGAAAGAAGTCGACTTCAAATCGATTCGAGGTGATCATTTGAAATCGAATGGACCTTCAAGCAGAGCAATTGTCGACTCAGATACGTCGTAAAACTCGAAAGAAGTCGACTTTAAATCGACTCGAGGTGATCATTTGAAATCGAATGGACCTTCAAGCAGAGCAATTGTCGACTCAGATACGTCGTAAAACTCGAAGGAAGTCGACTTTAAATCGACTCGAGGTGTTCATTTGAAATCGAATGGACCTTCATGAAGAGCAATTGTCGATTCAAAAACGTCGTAAAACTGGAAAGACTAGTTTAAATCGATTCGAGGTGTTTACTATAAATCGAATGGACCTTCAAGTCGACTTCATTCGAGTTTTACGACGTATATGAATCGACAATTGCTCTTCATGAAGGTTCATTCGATTTCAAATGAACACCTCGAGTCGATTTGAAGTCGACTTCTTTCGGGTTTTACGACGTATTTGAATCAACAATTGCTCTTCTTGAAGGTCCATTCGATTTCAAATGAACACCTCGAGTCGATTTAAGTCGATTCAAATACGTCGTAAAACTGGAAAGAAGTCGACTTCAAATCGACTCGAGGTGTTCATTTGAAATCGAATGGACCTTCAAGAAGAGCAATCGCCCTTAAAACTCCAAAGAATAACTTGCAGCTTAGCCTGTAAAGGAACCTTACCCCACTCATTGTTCAAAGTGAATTTCGTCCACTTAGCCTATAGTATACCCCCACAGGTACGAGTACTTAGATAAGGAGAGTCTTGGCAGTTATTGATCGGTGTCTATCGTACGCAGGCGAATCAAGGCAAATCAGTCCCAAAATCAATTGCAATTCCAGCCATAGCGGAATCTAGAACAACTACTATATGATAATAGTGGTGCTGGATTCCGGTATGGCCAAAAGGAAAATGTTGAAAATGTAGGTTTCTTACTTATGTTTTCTAAGTTCTGTGGTAATTTAATAATTACAATATCCATGAAGTTATCCATATATCGATTATTCATTGTGATTCTAAACTGGTTGAAACCGAAGCAAGTCGGATCAGAATCTGACTCCTTGATGCGTAAGGGCTGGAAAGGAGCGGAGTCAAACCGTATGTCAATGTCCGGTCGCTAAGGCGTCGGGGATCAGTCTGGTGGTAAATCTTGGAATAGACGAATTGCTAAAACGTTGCCTTAATATATTGGTCGTAGCCACTACCGTAGGATGGAACGACCTGCAATTTATTTGATGGAGAAGAAGCTCTTGGGGAGGAAACGTTCGAAACAGTAGATACTGATCAATTCTTCCGTAAATCCAATAGTAATAGTAATTCCAAGTAGTACAAGTTCAATAGTGATTTTTATTTTTAATGTCATTCCGGTAGATGTAATTGTCGTTTTGGTTTATTATCTTCGATAATGAACCATTGGAATCGCCCAAAGAAAAAAAAATTTTAACCCCCCCTCAAAATTTGTTGGTTTACGTTTCAAGATACGTAGATTCAGAAAATCGAATAAAAAAAAAATCCGTCCGTCCGCCGTACGCCGTACGCCGTCCGCCGTCCGCGCCACTTTGCCCAGTTAGCGTTGAGCTAAAATTACGAAATTTGGTTTCTGGGTTTGGACCAGCCCCACAATGATCCTCGAAACTTTTCATAACCCTAGGTCAAGGGGAAGGGGTTCAAAACGAGTTTTGAAATTTTGAAAATTCCATATCTCGAAAAATTCATGTAGAACGATATGTTTTTTATTTCATATTCAGATAGAGTTTGTTCCGTAGAATTTTTTAAGACCATCCGCAGCTTTGTACGACCAGCCGTTCGTTCACAATGACGGCTCAAATATTGTGCCTCACAACACGATCATGACTTAAACTGTTGAAATACAGGTCCATTTTCATACTAACAAGCTCTTTGGAACATCATATGGCTTATATGATGTCGAGTTTGTTGTTCTGAGGTGCCTTTCGTGCTACTGAAATGAAGGTAATTTCGAATGTTTGTTGGTAGGTACTTCTTTTATAGAAAAATTATTACCAACGTAGTAATAAAAACCCCAGAATTATACCGTATTAATTAATCATAATTAATAATAATTATTATTAATAATGAATACAAATTATTGATACCTAACAATAAATTATAATAATTTTCTCTAGGTACTTGATAAAATTGTTAATAATTAGTGATAATTGATGATAATAATTAATCTAACATTTAGGATCTTGACATTTAGACCTAGTGATCTAGACAGAAGGGTGATCTGTACAAAGAAGATAATGAACCGTTGTGTCAAGAATTTGCAGAGTTTTTTCTTCATAATTCTGTTACATGTATACTTCATTCTGTTCAGTAATTCATACCTAATTCTGTTAGTATGTATACTTTATGTTCAATTATTAAAGAAATTGTAATTGGGCTTGCCCGTATTTATAACAAATAAACAAGTCCACGTAGAAGAGATGCAAGGTTCCGTAAGCACATTAGGAGAACGTTACAGGGTGTCCACATGTATTAGGTGAGGGTACCTAGTTAAATGTTTGAATAGACCAATAATCCATTCAAGGTCATCTAGAATCTGGTAACAAGAATACAATATCTGTCTGTCTTTTATCAAAATATGAATAAAAACAAATATACCTAACTCATTTTTATCCAGACCATATCAAACGCTCATGAAGCAACCAAGAACACGCAACGCACGTTCTGGTTTTCTAATGATTTTGACATTTTATGTCTTTACTCTGGCACATAACTCGAAAAACGTCACACGAAAAGCGTCACACGAAATCGTCACACGAAAAGCGTCACACGAAATCGTCACGAAAATTTTTGATGATTTTCGCTAACAACCGATTCGTTGCTACGGAACTTTATCTTCGCCAGATCATCGTACAAAAATCGCTCACCACTCGTTGGATAGCTCTCGATTTACCAAACCATATTACGTTAACCACTGCGGAGTGCGTGGCCGACCAGCTGCGGTATGAGCGTGATTGTTTAAATAATTGTTTACACACAGGTGATCACCACTTGACTAAAATGTCCCACAGGGTTGCAGACTCGTATGCAAGATGTTACATTTAGCTAAGACTGTGAAGCCTATTTATTTGCAAACAGCTCATTATCATTCTCAAATTGCAATAAGTACTTAAGTAAGAAGGTGTGAAAACTATAGTCGAAAACTCATTGTCAGAAAATTGACATTAAAGTTGGGCTTAGGTACCTATTTACATAGTTTTTGACATTTTCATGTCTTTGCTTTGGCACATAAACTGAAACGGGAAAAATGTGTTCCCTTGATTCACCCTTTCCCTCAGATCACGTCAGAACACAAGCGACCAGCGGGCCACTACGTCAGAGCCTATGACGCACGAGCGTATGACGTCAGACGGCTGGCAGGATGCCAACTTGTACGACAGAGCCTATGACGCACGAGCGTATGACGTAAGACGGCTGGCTGAAGGCCAACTACTACGTCAGAGCCAATGACGCACGAGCGTATGACGTCAGACGGCTAGCAGGAGGCCAATAGTACGTCAGAGCCTATGACGCACGAGCGTATGACGTCAGACGGCTGGCAGGAGGCTAACTAGTACGTCAAAGCCTATGCCGTAATTGGTTGGGATACATGAGCAACATAAAGATTGAGTAAACCAGAAAATGTTAGTAGATCCCTTATGCATTGGCATCCATCTGTGTGCGGGTTATCGGTGTAACTCTCACTCTCAGTACAGTGTTTCTGTTTCGGGGTTATCAAACTGAGATAAAAAGTCCCCAATCATGCAGCATGACTATAAGAGCGAATTTTCGAAGAAACTGTACATAAAATGTACAGCTTTCGTACAAGTACGCAACCACGAGGGACATTTTATGTCTCTGCGCCCCCTCCCACGCCCACACCACGTACTTCATTTTTTTTATTTTTATATTGTTATATAAATTATTGAGAATGATCACCTGTGTGTAAACAATTATTTAAACAATCACGCTCATACCGCAGCTTGTCGGCCACGCACTCCGCAGTGGTTAACTTAATATGGTTAGGTAAATCGAGAGCTATCCAACGAGTGGTGAACGATTTTGGTTTATTATCTTCGATAATGAACCATTGGAATCGCCCAAAGAAAAAATTTTTTTAACCCCCCCTCAAAATTTGTTGGTTTACGTTTCAAGATACGTAGATTCAGAAAATCGAATAAAAAAAAATCCGTCCGTCCGCCGTACGCCGTACGCCGTACGCCGTACGCCGTACGCCGTACGCCGTACGCCGTCCGCCGTCCGCCGTCCGCCGTCCGCGCCACTTTGCCCAGTTAGCGTTGAGCTAAAATTACGAAATTTGGTTTCTGGGTTTTGACCAGCCCCACAATGGTCCTCGAAACTTTTCATAACCCTAGGTCAAGGGGAAGGGGTTCAAAACGAATTTTGAAATTTTGAAAATTCCATATCTCGAAAAATTCATATAGAACGGTATGTTTTTTATTTCATATTTAGATAGAGTTTGTTCCGTAGAATTTTTTAAGACCATCCGCAGCTTTGTACGACCAGCCGTTCGTTCACAATGACGGCTCAAAGATTGTGCCTCACAACACGATCGTGACTCAAACTGTTGAAATACGGGTCCATTTTCATACTAACAAGCTCTTTGGAACATCATATGGCTTAAGTGATGTCGAGTTTGTTGTTCTGAGGTGCGTTTCGTGCTACTGAAATGAAGGTAATTTCGAATGTTTGTTGGTAGGTACTTCTTTTATAGAAAAATTATTACCGACGTAGTATTAAAAACCCCAGAGTTATATCGTATTAATTAATCATAATTAATAATAATAATTATTAATAATAAATACAAATTATTAATACCTAACAATAAATTATAATAATTTTCTCTAGGTACTTGATAAAATTGTTAATAATTAGTGATAATTGATAATAATAATTAATCTAACATTGAGGATCTTGACATTTAGACCTAGTGATCTAGACAGAAGGGTGATCTGCACAAGGAAGATAATAAACCGTTGTGTCAAGAATTTGCAGAGTTTTCTACTGCGTTAGTAATCTGACGGATCAATCGTTGAATGTTGTTCACGAAACCCAAACTGGTGACCAGGGATCACATTTCGCTCTTCTATGACCATCTTCAGCCTGTAATTATATAATAATTTATTTCTGATTTGATGCAGGAACTACTGAACAGATTATTCTCAAAATGTACGAACGTTGGGATTTTGGTTGCTAGATGATTCTCAGCGCAAACAAGCTTAATCCGCCTGGGTTACCCGTGCATTGCAATTTGGAGATGATAGTTGACGACGAAATAACCAAGTCATCCAGTGGGCCAACATGGTTAGATCCAGGTAGCCCAGTGAGATTAGAAAATTGTTCAGCACTAGTCTCAGTGTGAGCGAAATACTCAATTCAATCATTCAATTTCTAAATTTTTAGCAAGTTGAAAACATACAATTTGAACTTCCATCTGTTGACTTCGAATTCAAATCAGTTTACCTTGTTGATTTCAGATTTGGGATTCCTCTTGACTACCGCCGCGTCTCCAGTGAATTTCTGGAGTACAACGTCAAGTGTAAGTTGATGACCATTCGATTGAATCAGATAACAGGAATGTCCTCCACCAATATAAGGACAACACGTCAAATATTCAATAACACCCTTCCAACATACTCTATCTAATAATAATTAACTACCTGTTGTAGAAGAGTATTTGAATCAGTCTGAGGGTCATTTGAGTAGGTAACTACTAAGAAATTGATGTCACTCGATGTGGACAGTAAACACTTGAACTCGTTGACGACTCTTGACAACTGCTTACTAAATATGGGCAATAACCTGTTGCAATAAATGATCAACTCATTCCTTAGCGTTTTTATTCTTTTCATATTCACTGAACATTGCCATAATCTTACATTCACACAGCCACATATCGCGGTGTAGGTCCCCATTCAACCATTTTTTGCCTAGTAACGCCTCAGGTTATAGATTTTTCAACGCTGAACACGACGGTGAATTCAGAATTGAATCTCGAAGAACATCTCAAGTAACAACCACGTTTCTTTATCTTCAAAGTTCTGCAGTTTAAGACCGGCATAAGATATCACAATTCTGATTTCGCCGTCGTGTTTAGCGCAAAAAACCCTTCAAAATGAGGTGTCACTTCTCAGATTGTTCCGTTTTTGGAATTTATGGGTAATTTTTCCCCCCTAAAACTCCCCAACCCTCCTTAGGATATTTTTCATTCGATGTCCCATCTTACTGGATAGGTGAAAACTAGGGATGGGTATCGACGTTTGCACATTGATGTTTTCCCTCCTGAAACAGGGATGTATAAAAATCATCGATTTTTCGAAACTTTGGTGTTTTGTCCCTGAAACATCGATGTCTAAAAAAACATCAATGTTTCCAAATAACCACGTTTATTATTAGATTAGGAAAATTAAAACCTCTTGAAATAATAACGTTAGGCTCTTTCAACTGATTCAAACAATTATGAAATTACACCGATAAATAGACAAAAATCAATTAAAAAAATTGCAACCTCCAAAATTGCTGATCTTCTCATGAAAGAAAAGGAGTTTTGATGCCAGTTCCTGGGAGAATTATTCCCGCTCGAGGAAACAACCTCTCTGAAGGAACTGAGGATGATGTTTGGACTTACTACGTTCAGGTAAGTGACAACAAAAATGAAACTCAAGAAGTCAAAAGAACAAAGAATAAACATCGATCTCTGAGATGAAAAACATCGAATAGAAAACATTGGGGTGTCCAAAACATCGATGTTTGAACAAAAAAAACATCGATTTTTCGTAACATTGATACATCGATACCCATCCCTAGTATGAATATAGTGCGGATCTTAGGCTGGTTACTTTAGTTCACGAATCGGTAGGTATTTTGGTTCTGCACACAAGGCACGCTCAAAAGTTAGTAACAAGTCCACTCATGGCGGGTTTACTACCCTTACGACTGTCAAAATAACTAACCGTGTTCATACACTTTTTGTAAATTATAGAACTAGGAATATTTAGTGGAGAGTAACGGCCCTCAGGGTCCGAACTACGAAACTGTTGTGGTTTCTACAATTAGATGTTACTTTAATGAGTGGCCCGTTGTCGTTGCTCATTGTACCTACTGCGGTTTGGCTGTAGTGCAAGTGTAGTTCGCTACTCACAGTGAACCGAGTTTGAAACGACCGTTTTTTTTTCTCTCGATTATTGATTTGAGTGAAACTTTACTTCCTCCGAAGAAAAAATGGTGGTTCTTCGGTTGTAAATAATGACCGCGGTGTTCCCGATCAATGCCTCCGCTAATCGATAGAAAAGTGAAGAATCGTAGCAGGCAGGGAGGCACTTATGGCTGCTAATGGGACTGGTCGGAGGGAGGTTAGTGGGTTGGGATTGTAGGAAACGGAAAAAAAGAATCGGTTCCTGAAGGGAGCGTAGCTTTTTTTTTGGGGGGGGGGGGGGGAGATGGACTGTCGCTCTCTCCGACTCTCAGGAGAGAGGGCTTTTGTGAAAATGTGAAAAATTACGCTCTTTTCATGGCGAAAGCGGACCGGTGGGTGGCTCGGATTGGGGATCATTTGAAGTCTGTGGTGGGAGCTGGTGTTTAATGGGTGAGAGCGATTCTAAATTCTAGTCCGGCAGTACCTACCAATCTTTCCATCCACTTTGTGAGAAATTCATTTTTCTTTTTTTTCTTTTTTTTTTTTTGCTTCTGAAGGCATTCTCGAGGATGGGTTATATTGGGTGAAAAACCAAAATTAAATTTTGTTGCACAAAATCCACCATAATTATTATTTGCATGTAATCCTTACAATGTGCCCCTAAACCATCCTATCACATTGTGATGGATGGAAACCTGCGTCAATTTAATGTCTACAAATTTTGTAGAGTCTGCTGTGAGATGTTTGCTCTGAACTTCAAACGTAAATCTACGTTTGAAGGTATCTATACCTGATTGGATTTTCACCTGGCACCTCTGCACTTCGGCGCAAGATGAATATCGTCGCCTAAGAAACCACCCCACGTATCAACAAAAAAAACGCCTGTTTTTCAGGAGAAGCTAAAAACAAGTGCCCAATCACGTTGAATGCTGATAAGTCCTGTTATAATTTTCGAAGGAAATCATGCTAACCATCTTATGCGGCGGGGAAATTTGAATAAGAACGACTTATAACCTCATTTTGGCCAAAATGGTTGATACGCGGTGTTGCTTCTGAGGCAAAGATATGTATTTCATTTTTTTTTTTTTTTGGAAATTTAAACATGTCAGAATCAACGTAAACTATTCAATTTTTGATATAAGCCCAATTTACATAATAATATTATTATGACATAATAATAATATAACAATGTAAATTTTACATATTATGTAAAATTTACATTGTAAATATTATGTAGATATTAATTAATTCTTCTAGAAATCATAACATTTTTTTGTTGTGGCATCTTTACTCTCCCTTCTTTGTAATTGCAGGACGTTTCAGTTAGGCACATCGCGGTTCACGTCTCCTCTAGATGACATATTTATATCATATTTATTCCTGTAGCGTTTTAAATCAACTTCGTATTCCCTGTTGAAATTCCACTCGAAGCATAAACTGAATCAAGTAGATGAACATGTATCAGTTGACTACTGGCCTCTGCAGGCAACAGAAAAGTGAAAATTGATTGACTGCTCAATTTGTTATTTTATACCAGTACAATTTCACTATTGGAAAATTTTTACAAATGGCTGACCTTCCAGTTTCAAAACGAGCTAAAAAACTCTCTACCGTTGCTAAATGCGCTAATTGCCAAATTAAAATTTAAATAACAAAATTTCTTGAAGTCGAAAAATGATAGAACTCTGCAACAGAAGTTCTATGATTTTCTGCAACATTGAAAAATATCATGATTGTAGCTTGTCATGACCAAATTTAGCAGTTTTTTTGCGGTTCGCTCAGTTTCTTTTGAAAGTTTTTTCTTTATTTTTCAAATTGCCGACTCTATTTATTGTTAGTCATAAGTGGTCAGTCATTTTGTTATTGGTTCTGCGGAAAGTTTCTTATTACTGATGGATAACCGAGAAGATTCGACCTCCGCAGCCACAACGCCTCTCACAGTAGCTCACAGCAAGTTCTATGCAAGTTCTCTACACACTGAGATCCAGTTCAGTTCAGTTCACCTTATTCGCTTGGCCAAGCCAACTATTCGATCCTGAGCAACAACTATTCACGAGGTTCGTGTGAGAGGTCTGCAGTATCCTCCAACAAAACCTCTTTCTTCGGCTGAACGGGTCGCAGCACCCCTCAGTATTGCCGAATTCCTCCTGGTTGTTGAACTGATGAGCTCCAATTTTGGACATTTACCCCGGAAGACATTTCGCTCACGACATTGGCCGGATTTCAAGGACAGAAATATTGTTTGCTTTATTTTGCGTCAAATTTGCGGAGAAAGAGACATTATTTTTCCTACTTTAGTAGACTAGAAGCTTTCTATTCAACAAGAACTCTTTGGTGTATCAATTTACATTACGAACATGAGCTCCAGCCGCTTTACTAATCTAATTTTGTGAAGAAACATTCTTTACGAATACGAATTTCTAAGTCCAATAAGAATTTTTAATAATTTTTCTTTCTTTGTTCGTTTGCATATTTATTCTCCCTTGACTCCGTCCACTCGTAGCGATCAAAATTCAAATGTACTTCCTTCAATGGTTATTGGTTGGATCAAGTAGGGTTTTTCAAAAGTTGTGGCACATAGGCCTACCTACCCGTCTTGCTTCTCGCTCTTATTTCGACAATGATATCGCACAACTCAAATAAACAGCTTTTTCAGGATCAGCGAAAAACCACTCTCAACCACATTTCTCGTTGTACAATGCCAGGATTTTAACCGTAAGTTGAAATAGTACATACCTAATTTAAAATGAGTGCTTTTCTAGCGTTTTAGGTAATGGTTTCCACTTGGTCAGTATCTTAATGAGAACTGAAAAAGGTAATTGGATCAGTGGCAACTGACTGGAGGTGATGAAGCACGACTACGTACCTACTTCAATACTTACACCTGAACAAACAGCAGAAACCTTCGGCGTTTAGACATGAGTGGAATTAGTCGGAACATTCGTTAAAGAACCTCTTCCAATTCCAGATATCTTTCCATCAAATAACAAGTGTTTTGATGCGCCTCCTTGTGATTCGCCCTTTGATGCTCCAACAGACCTTCGAAAACTCTAATATCAAACGCGAGGGAAAAAATTTAATTCCGGTGGTGGAAGTCCCGAGATTGATGAGATATCGACCCTTTTTTTCAAGCCACTCTCGCTCCAGTTCATTTAGTCGACGGGTTTTCAGCCCTTAGGGGTCCTATAAGCAGAGAGACGCGCCCTTCTAAAACCGGCTCATCCATTATCAAATCAGTGGATGCAAGTCGAAAGTCTGGGCCTGCCATTACCGTGATTTCTAAGGAAAGTCCCCTCATTCTTGTCGGATAAAAACTAATCCGTTCCACTGCCGCAGTTCGCAAACAACTCGAAATGTAACAATTGAACTAAAATTGAATGCTGGGGACATGTTCTTAAAAACAATGAAATGAGGTGCATCAAGGTCTTCTCGAAGGCGAATTTAATCCTAAATGACTATCTTGATTTAATCCAAAATCAACGTTTTTTACATTTGACGAGCCATAACTTGATCTTCTCGAAAGTCGATATCATCCCCAAAAATCAGGAAGAGCAATGCTCGACTTAAAAAACTAGGGAAAACGCAAAAAAACGTCGATCTGGATTCGAAATGTTTTTTGAGTAATTTTGGATTAAATGAACCTTCGAAAAGACCTCGATTCACCTTGAAAATTACAAAAAGATCGAGTTGATTTCGAATATAATCGATACCGTAATTTAGTCCATCCTGAGCACTCCCTACCAATCGCACAACGATCTGTTCCGGTTTATTAAGAAAATGAACATATTCAGTCGGTTCGCACTTTCTTCAGGTTCCCCGGTAAGCGGTCTGGGAAAAGGCTTGAATAATACATCGAGGAAGCTCAAGTGCGTCTTGTGAGAGCCAAACTTCCCATCACAGTGTGTCAACAGCCTTCCGCCCTCTTACACTCTGGACGCTCATTCTCACGTTAAACATCACATGCCTATCTATGTCGTCATAATATCGCATCTGCATGTATGAATACGTAAGTAGGGGTAAGAAGAAAATTCTGGAGCAGGGGCCAACACGGGGTCGGGTATACTAAACCTGACATACCTGGGCATCTGTCACAGGGGGTAGTGGGGTTGTTAGTATATCCTGCTCCATGTTAGCCTCTGAGCCAGAATTCTCTTACTTACATATACGTTACTAACTTCATCTCGTTGGGTGTTCTCCGGAGGAATATTGCCCTGATCCAACTTATTAGAAGTGTTATCTGTTCAAGCAAAAAACGTCACTTGAATTCATTTACTTGTTCTGTCTTACCATTCTCCATTTATCTCGATTAAAATCCAACCGGCTCCGCCTCGTCTTTACATCCTCCTACTATGACAGAAGGGCAGGAGGGCCTGAAAATGAAGGAAGAGCTGCCTGCACAGCCAAAATGATCATCACTTGGCAAAGAGAAAGTGAAAATAAGTCGGAAAGTACAGGGGAATTTCAGTGGCTGTGATCACATTATGATCACTTGGTTCAACAACTGGAGAATGACAAGGACCAGGGAAATGGTTGTTACGCTCATCAGAATAAGTACGGGGCATGGGACGATCAAAACGATCAATAAAATACTGAACTTGTATGAATATGCTTCCAACCAACTATGGTATGTACTAGAAGATATCTATTGTCTGGTTCCCTGAAGTACAAGAAGGAGAGACGATTGTACCCACTGCTGCTGAACACGTCACTAACAGCCATCTTGAAGAACCACATTCGACGATCCAACACCTGCCAGTAAGATCTTATATTTACCAATATTTAGTCTGCATAGAGGTGAAGTTTTGACATGATTGAAGAAGGATTAGTTCAATTTATGCTGCGATTATTTATATGCATATAAGATTCAATTCTGAGTATATACCTGGCAACATGAATGCCATTAGTACCTATTGCAATGATGGAAAAATGATTGAAAAAAATTAAAAAGGCATGAATCTTATTTGGGGATTCAATGTTGTATTCTCGCAGAATGTATATCTGTTCAACTTGAAATGATTTCAAAATATAAATAATTTCTGTAGAATCAACGAAAAAGGGGGGGGGGGTATCGTTATACAATAAATAATTATTTAAGTAATTATTTTTAATTAGGTACTTAATTACAAATTATTTAAGTAATTACTTAAGTAATAATTACTTAATAATAATAATTATTATTATTGAATTGAATACCAAAAAAAAAGTTAGGTGGAGGGCGATAAATTTTTGAATTTTTTTTTAAATTTGCATCATTAATAAAAACTGTGAAATATGTTTGATGGTGTAGAGTGTTACAAGAGGGATTTCGTAGATACACTAGTATCAAATGGTACACTTGATGAAACGAGATTTAGAAAATCTCGACGTGATATTTCGCGTTTGCAATAACGTTCACGATTACAACTCACTTGAACCGTTACTACATTCAATGACAAGGCGCGCCCAGAACAAACTAATAATTATTACTCTATTGCTTGGAACAGGCGTTTCAGAAATCCATGTGGTTTTTACCGAAACGTTAGTTCAAGTGAGTTCTTCCTTCCCCCGTTGGTCGGTCACGCGAGATTATTGAAAACGTTAGGAAGAAACGTGGACACGGACGAGCAGAGTTTACTCGGATATTACAGGGCAGGTCGAGGGCGTGGAACAGAATTAAGGGGTTACGGCCTTCGGGTGGTATTAATTAGATCGCTCCCATAGATTCCCTATCTCACTCATCAGTAATCTCATTATTTTTGGAGAGCAATTAAGGAACCTTCACAAACATGTAGGGGTCACGTCTGTTTACGAAAGACCTTCCATTTCCCGCGAGTTGTACGAGTATAGTCACTGGAAAAGCTCCTTCGAGTAGTAGTAGAGAATTATAGTAACGTGACAACAGTTTTTGTTGCAATCACAATAATTATTGAACAAATGACATTTTGCTCCCCGTCAAAGAGCCAAAGACGAGTAAGAGATACATATTTGTGTGATACTTGATGAGTATTGTCTTTTACGTAAGCTGCCTGACTTGATACCTGATTTGTGAACACTTCCTCTGTATAAACCCTGTAGATACCCGTCAGCTTCCATCATCGCTGGACAAGATTGTGCTCTTAGACGAGGTCTGCCGAAACCTGAGACACTTGTGACTGTTCAAACAATGAGTTGGGTAGAAGCAAACAAAGACGGTTTAGATTGGCTCTGTCTCCAGGATATCTTTGCGCATCTTCCCGAACTACCCTCAGCATCTTAAATAAGGAATTTTCAATATTTATTTCATGGCTGGAGGGAGGATTTGCCGTATCAACTTCGCACAAAACAAATTAACGCAAAAGGAAGAAGACATAATAGACATAGCCCCCAGAATCAAAAGTGGATGATTGCAGATTGCCAAGGAGATACCGCAATTGGAGCCCTCTAATACTTTTTCATATATGAAAAAGTATATATACTCGTAATTTATTAGGATATTTCATTCGTTGGGTGGACCGCTATCAGAGATAATACCTCTCTAAAAAAAAAAAATCACCTCGCAAATAATATTTATAATTTGATAATGTTTCTTTCATTTCCTCCTTGGCGTATGACCGTTATTTATTTGGAGGGTTGTAGGAGGTTTGGTGTAAAAATGGAACGCTTTCCAAGCTTTCAGCTTTAATAAGCCATCTTCAGGGGTTGGTAGGTATTTCCTACTCGTCACAGTCTCTACTTCTAGTAGAGATATTTAATATTTAAATAGATTAATTTTTAAAATTTTCTCAAGACCATCGGGAGGTTTGTACGAGGAGCAGATCAAAAGTCGTCAACATGAGAGTGAATCATGCAACAGCCTACCGGGTCAATGTACACACTGTTCCAGCTGATTCGAACAGCACATGGTTTTCGGATATCGAGTTAGTTAATGATAATTAACAAGAATTATTAATAATAACTAACAATAATGATTAATCATTAATAATAATTTACACTACCTAATTAATAATTATTATTAATAAATAGGTAATGACAATTTTTCATAATTAATCTATGATTCAGCGATTTAGATAGGATGCTCCATGTTAGAACTTAGTCGACGGTATATCGTACGAATGGATTCAAATTAGGCGACAAACGATATTCTTCTTTTTTTTGACCTTTTTCAAGGCGTTTTGCATATATGTACGCTTCTGATTGACCTAGTGTTACGAATAGTGGAAAGGATCATCCTCGGCCCATTCGAACTCCACATGTTCAATTTCAAAGTTCTCGGTAAATTATGCCTTCGAATTCTGTACATCTTTACTCCCCTGACTGTTTAAATGTATCATACTAAATGAAGATAGTCCTCGTTCGGATTAATTTATTGATCTAAACGAAAATTTGGCCTAAAGGGATAGAAGGAGAGCCAGCAAGAAGTTGAACAGTGTGATAATGTTGCTGGGGACACGAATTTCCGAACTATTCGCTCTTCTGGCTTTGACAGGAGCAACCGGTTGAACTTTCTTCTTAAAATCCGGCATCCCCATGGTCGCTTTGATGTATTCGAAGGCACCCTCAAGCCCCACTGCGATTCCCTTAGTTGTCGTCTTCGGACACTCTAAATTAACATTCGACAGAATCGCCACCATCGAACTTTTGCAGTAAACTGGCGCACCAGTGTCAGCTGCACAGAGACGGACGCCTGGTTTTGATGAGCTCAAGCACCATTTAGTGTCCATTTGGTCACTATCGCATGTAACCTCCGGTTTTGGACATATCAATGAAGTGCACTCCTTCCAATCCAGGAAATTCACATTCAAGTGACCAACGAATTGAGGTTGTTCTTTGTTGATGTTTTCTTGGGGCTCGCTGCCTGGGGTTGATTCACTAGGTAATGTACCTGTAGGGCGCTCCGCCGATTCCAGTGTATCTTCTTCAGGTTCAATGTCAAAAACATCGTCCTCGTCCGAGGTTTTGTTCGATACTATTATCGTTGAATCTTCTTCGTATTCAACTGAATCGGCTTCAGACTCATTTTCTTCCGTGCCAGAACTGTCATCTTCGTATTCTCCTGACATCGATTCGTCCTCATCTTCTTCTGAATACTCCGCCGATGTCTCAGAGTCATCCAACTCCATTTTTTCTGTAACATTGAGATTACCAGAGTGTGACGAAAAGACGGTGGTTGTATTTCCCCTATGTGTACTTGGAGTCGTGTGGTTCATCGGTTGCACCAATCTAGTTATGTTGAAACCACTCGTAAAATTGGAACCTGGCGCTTGTTTTCGAGGGGCAGTGGGAGTTTGTGGTTGGTATCCAGCGGTAGTAACATTTGGTGGACTCTGTGGATTCATTTTGGCAGTTGAATGATTATCTTTAAATGATAATCCCGTTGTATTTGTCCCAACAGCTGCTACTCCAGCTTTAGAAACATTGGCTGAACCCGACGTGATGTTGGTAATGGCAGGAGTTTTTACTTTAGATGGAGGTGCTTGCCTTTTCCATAATTTGGGTTTGACAGATTTTAGACGTTGCGAATGTTTTGGCTTCACTGTATCATTCATACATAATGTATTTTTTGCCGAATTTATTTTCCCAGGTACGTACAGGTTTCTTCGCCTTCTCCCTGATTTTATAGTTGAGGTGGCTAGCGCACTTGGCCCAGCTTTCGGGACAGCCGTTGAACCAGCCTCAGTTCTCGGGACAGCCGTTGAACCTGTCCCAGCTTTCGGGACAGCCGTTGAACCTGTCCCAGCTTTCGAGACAGCCGTTGAACCGGTCCCAGTTTTCGGGAAAGCCGTTGAACCGGTCCCAGCGTTCGGGACAGCCGTTGAACCTGTTCCAGCTTTCAAGACAGCCGTTGAACCCGTCCCATTGGTCCCCGTTACCTTTGGTACATTTCCTTCAGATGATTTGTTAGCTGAGACTTCCCCAACAGTAGATGTTAAGTTAGCATCCATTGTGTTGGTTTTCATAACATTCGTTTCATTTCCTGAAACTAGACCAGTAACATTTGATGTTAGATTATGCACTGTCGTTTTGCTGGATCCAATTGCCGTGAGTTTCGGTTGAGCTGTGACATTCGCTGCACCTATTTTCGGTCTATTTGACATATTTGGTTTAGTAGTAACTGTGGTATTATCCGCACTTTCAGTACGAGTTGTAGTATTGCCAAAGTGTAAACCCGAAACGTTTGAAGGTTTTTCACTATAATCATCAGGGCTTTCTTCCTCTGACTCTCCAGAATAGTCCCCCTCTGTTGTCATATCAAGAGATATACTGAAATCGTCGATAGAAGAACCACTCTCTGTTTCCGAACTATCAAAGTCACCACCTGGTAATATCCCTTCAGTACTTGCATTTCCTACATGCACTTCTGCGACTTTTGTTTCCACAAACTCTGCTATCGTTTGTTCTGATCCAGCAGTGATTTCTGTAAAATCAAGTGAGGGTTTTATAGTTTTCGTATCAATCAAGTCCCCACCACCCTCTTTCCTCACCCATGTTTCAGTCCAACAATCTCCTGCCCTCATACTCATCATCTTCTTTTCAAACTCCGACATGTCTAAGGAAAGAACGTGTGACAACTGCAATCCGTTTTCGAGCCGGAACGCATTGGCCAATTTGATCATCCCGTAGTTGTACGCAAATGTAGCGTCACATAGCGAGTGCATGTTCAATGCTAATGCCATAGCAGTTTGACTTGCTGCATCTTTACGCGAGGTGGTTGCAGCTACGCCCGCTTGTACTTGTATCTGATCAGGTGCCAATAACTCCACCTTATCAAAGTCTTCGGTATCTTTCTCAATAGGTGATTTCTTGGTAATGCAACTGCAGCCGGTAAAAACGACCGAGGTAGTGATCAAGGAGCCACCGCACAAATGAACGAACTTCCCCGTTCCAGCCGTTTCGTCCAAACTGTTCACCCTAACACTTACCATGGTGATTGTTCCCGCATCCTGGCACGTCACTAAATGACTGTAGAGCCAGCAATGGAAGAACACCAAGAAGTGCAGAAATCGGAATTTAGTTTTGAATTTCATTTTTGTATTTTCCCAACTAAGACATTTTTGACTCGAAAAAACTTGGAAGAAAATGTTTTTAAGATTGCAATTTAGTGAAGGTGCCTGTCATATGGCTAGCAATTGTATATTTTCGTTGCGAGTGTACATGAATAATTGTTGGAGGATTACTCCTAATCAATGCAAAAAAAAAAACTTCAATATTTCAAAAGCCAATTTTTGACCAAAATAAAGATAAAACGCTCCAACGTTTGTTGTTGTGTTCTGTCTAGATGTCACTGTTGTGTACACAATACCCTCGTGAGTCCCACTACTATACACAAATAATGGAATAATGATCTGAGGAGGGTTAAGATTTTGTTTTTCTTGACCGATCTTCAAAAAGTTCCACCACATATTCGAAATAAGCTGGTTCGTCAACATCTATACAGAAGGGTGAGATGGACAGAAAATCGGTAGAAGAACAAATCTTCACTGTTCGGGACGTAAACTCATGATTATTTCATATATATGAGATCACGATGATTTCAATTGGTGAAGGGATGCGAGAAACGGCGTAAAATCGAATTCCTGGAGAATTGAAATTTTGAAAATTAAACAAGGATATTCACAGAATTGTTCTTAGTACAAGGTGTATAGCTGCACGGAGAAAGATAAATGAACGAATGGAGTCGGGAAATCCGTGGTTTATTGTGGTTTATTGTGGTAGAACAATTGGGACTATGGAAAACTGTTAACATCGGGAGGCATTAGACTGACTAATGTCGGAATTCGGGAAAGAGCAATATCGCGTCTCATGACGCATTTCGGTATAATATACCTACGTACTTCATGTGTTGCCCTTTTCTCGGCATATCACCACAACAGGCATTTATAGATTAGGAAATAATATTTCGGAATTATTCTGTGTCGGGTGAATAGAGTAGATGTTGTAATTCAGTAAATATGTGCGATTATCTGGAAGTTCGGGAGCGCTAGTGATCTACGGGGAATTAGGGAAACTGAGGAACTGGGACCCCAAGAGGAAACTGAGGCCCCAAGAAGCCCAAAAAGCTTTAGGGGGCCAAACACAAGGCAATACATATGTGTTCCCTAATCTCTCCAAATGATGCTATATCAAAATTGTATTACACGCTTCAGCTTTCAGCTATCGAATACCAAACTACACAAAACACTCCCATGTAACTTTGGATATCGTTTATCTTATTGATACATACCTCTCCATTATGTCAGGCTGATTAAATTCATACATACCTTAAGTCCCCCCCCCCCCCTTAAGTTTTATTTTTTCTGATTGGCTACCATTTCTCGGAAAACTTGACCCACTTCAATTGATGAGGAGGTGTTTGCTTTCGCCAAATTAATTCCACTGACGACTTTCAAGCATTGCAATTAGAGCATCGCTGTTTCGTAATAATTAGCGCTCGTCTGCTACTTAATTCAACTCGGTTGTTAGTTTCTACTTCTGGCTCGTATCAACTCCGTAATAAGAGGGCAAATTGTTCCCTAACACTTCAGGCGACAGGGTCGTGAGTGACTTCTCCTGATCCTGGTATTACAATTTATATCCGAAACAGCCTTAAGCCCGCTCCTCCCAAAAAAAAAAAAAAAAAAAAAAAAAAAAAAACAGGAAAGGTTATTTCAGTAACAAAAATGAGAACGTAACAAAGAATCCTCAGATAAAAGAGAAGGTTTACAAGCCTCCTACCATTACGTTTGAGCCTTTCAATGATATTGCAAGCTTTATAAAGCTAAAAGAGAAATTAAAAGATATAGCCCCCAACGCTATGACTTCAACATTGACTGGTGGCATCATCAAAATCAATGACAGTACTTTACTTATTAGAACAAGAAAACGCGGCCTTATTCAGCAATACTCAAAGAGCTTCCCAGGGTATTGAAGAGTCAGTGATCCTGATTACTATCCATGTGTACCCTGAAAACGGAGCTCTGAAGGTCATCCAAAATTTGCAATGGAAGACCACAGAAAAGCTTGATAATAATATTATGTACATATTATGTACTTAACATAAAATGTACAACATAAAATGTACAACCTGGTAATTTCGTGAATTTTGCTGACATCGCAGCCTGTTTTAAATTCGATTAAGTACATAATAATATTATTCACGAAAATTCAACGAAATAATAATATTATTCAATTCAAAATTCACGAAATTACCAGGTTGTACATTTCACACACTCAGAACTACTGCAACAAGCGCCCTAGGTGCGAGAAATACCTACGGCAAAAATCATGAAACCGCGACTTGTTCAAAACCAAAGAAGGAAGCCCCGACTTGTGCCATACTGCGAATTACCGCCTGTGCCCAGTCTTCGTGGCCGCGGCAAAAGAACAAAGTTAAAATCAGAGTAGTAAAAGATCATCTTAGCATTTCCAGTCATCCGAAACGTATTGGGAACAGTGCTCTGCCAACCGCTACTTCAAGTGGAAACCAAAAGAGCACGGGTCAAATGGAATCTACTAAAAACGTTAAATTCACTCGTAAAACCCCAATCTTAAGTGGAAATCGCTACTTTGGGCACACAAAATCATATGCCCAATCATTAAAATTTATATGCGAAACAGCCGGCATTAATTGACCAACTTGTTGACTTTTAAATAGTTTCATTACCTACACCCCAAACTGTCTTGTAGAATTTTACGGAACTCTTATGGTATGCCATCAACCACCAGTGTCTACTAGAGATAGTAATATTGTATAATAATGTAAAACTACTTGTGAACTTGTAATTGGGACAGCTGGAATGGCAACATATTATTGTTATTGTATCTATGATTTATTGATGAATTCATATGGAAGGATTTTCTCTCCATAATTAAAATATGATAATTTTGAAGAGGAGGAGGCCCATCAGGATTGAGGTTGGCAAGTGTTTCCTTGATGCATCTGATTTTCTCATTTTGGTTCCACCAGGGGGTACTTTCTTCGTGAATTCCGGCATACCCATCATTGACTTGATGTACTCATACGCTTGGTCCAGCCCTACAGCGACCCCTTTAGTTGTGGTTTTAGGACAATTCAATCCTACATTCGACAATAAACCCACCAAAGTGCTTTTGCAGTAGACGGGGGCCCCAGTGTCGGCTTCGCACACGCGGAAGCCGTCCTTCATCGAAGCCAAACACCATTTGGTGTCGTCCAAACTACTGTCGCATTTTGTACTCGGGTCTGGACAGATGAGATTATTACATTCTTTCCAATCCAGAATGGCAACTGGTAAGTGCCCGACAGTCCTTGGTCTGCGACCGGACTGAGGCGGTTTTGTCGCTATAGATGCAGGGTTAGTAGATATTTTTGCTGGAGACCTATTTGTGGCTACCGACACAGTTTTTGTGGATAAGTCTACTAGAGTGAAATTACCAGCTGTTGCGGAACCCCCACTGTTCTCATCTTGCATTGAATCTAATTCTTCACCTTCATCCTCCTCTTCTTCGAAGCTTGAATCGTAACCATCGTCAACAATTTCATCATCTTCACCTGAGCCCGACCCTGTCCCTTCGATAACTGGTTCTACCGTAAAGTTGAACTTGGGTTCGTTGGCCATTATAGGTACAGATGAACTGGTTGCTGTGCCTCCTACTGGTGCATTGGTGCTCTGTACTGATTTATACTTGGGAGTTGTTCCATTTCCTTTAGATTCAGTTACATTCGCGACCTTATTACCAGCAGAGCTGTTCACCGCCACTGTGCCATTCAACTTCACTTTCGAAGGCGCTAATCCAGTAACATTACCGCCACCAGTTACGTTGGAACCTGGTTTCACTTCTTGGGTAATAGAGCCGTTGGTGCTTGGTGACTTAGGACCGACCAATGTATCATTCACTTTTCCAGGTGGTTTCCCTGCAGCCGCGCTGGCATTACCAGGAGCACTTCCAGTTCCATTCTCTCCAACGTGAGAGGTATTACCATTAACTGTGACATTTCCGCTTATAGGTGTGGTTTCAAGTTTTGCTTGTCGTTTTTCTCTTCCAAACTTGTTGGACACATCCGTCGTTATTTCTGTGTTGACAAACCGTTTACGTATGCGCGTAGCTCCAGACATGAGGGTCGTCTTGAGCGTTGATCCATCGCTACTTGCTTTACCAGTAGTGTTAGACTTAGCCGGTCCCAACAATGTTGAATTGCCAACACCTGGGATACCGGTAGGAATTGATGCACTCCCGTTAGCAGCTCCAGGGTGGTTTTGAATCGTGTTGTTTTTGCTACCCGTAGCATTTGATGCTTCACCATTAAAAGGTTTGTCGGTATTTGCCACATTTGAGCCATTTTGTCCTGTTTTATTAGTTTGTCCTGGTTTTATTGTACCTGCAGGCCTTATTGGAGTGGGTGAAATGGATATAGTGCCGTTTGAAGTGTGGTTTTCAATATTTGATGCGGTGGTGACATTCGGAATGGTCTTATTCAGTATAGTCACTTTACTTGAAGTAGCATGTTCTGTAGCATCTTCGGACTCAATTTCTTCAGCGCTCTCTATTGTCTCACTACTCGTGACCTCATGTTCTTTAGTTAACTCAGCTGCTCCCGAGGAAAGAACAGAGGTGTCCTCGTAGTCAGTTGTTTCACTCTCCGACTCCCCTGATATTTCTTCCGTGAAATCTGATGGATTAAAATCTGGTTCCGTTGTTTCGCTAAAACCTCCATCATCCAAAGTTCCGTAATCCAACGTCTCGACGAGTTCCGTGGTCACCTTTCCCACGACCGCTTGTGCTCTCGTCATTGATACTGCCGGGATTTTGGAACCGGATGGCTTTGGAGATTCTGGACTAGTCCAGATTTCCGCCCAACAGTCGGACGGACCCATTGATTTCATCTGCTTGTCAAAGTTCGACACGTCAACCGAGAGCACGTGCGACAGATCTAGACCATTTTCCAGAACCAACGAAGTTGTCAATTTGACCATACCGTAATTGTAAGCGAATGTCGCGTCACACAAATCGTGAATACTTACAGCGAACGCTAAAGCCGTTTGCATCCTGACTTCAACTCCCTTACTAGCTTCGCTCACGCCGGCACTAACCCGCACTTGGTCAGGCGAAAGTATTTCTACATTCTTCTCGTCACGGTCTGTTGTCGGTGGCGGACGTTTAGTGACACAACTGCAGGCAGTGAAAACGACCGAATTGGTTATCAACGTTCCACCGCCTGTGTGGACGAATTCTCCGTTTCCTTCCTCTTTGTAATTAACTTGAATGCTAACCATCGTTACAAATCCTTTGTCCGCACACCTCACGGAGTTTGAAAAGAACCACCCGATGAATAACCCCACGTAGAGTAAAAACCCAAATTTCGTTTCAAATTTCATATTTTCCAAAGATTTTCAAAGCATTTTTGAAAACAAAATAATAAGTCCGAATTGGTTCTGAAGACGACTAATAAACATACTGTTATATGGCGTACCATCGACTACTGTAGATGTCTTCCCATCAAAGTAGTGGATGTTACATTGGGATTACATTTATTACGTCTCAATCAATTAACCTAATCAGACCGAAGATAAGATTCAAGAATGAATCTCAATTCAATTAGGTAGGTGTATTCCAATTAGCGAATGTTGGAAAAAGGGGAAGCTATTGTTCTCGATCCTAAATTTTTTTATACTCGAATTTCCGAAAAATTTGTACAGTGAATTCAGGATGGTCTAAAACGGATTCTGGTATGTAGCTACCTATACAAAATTTGAGTATAAAAAATGTAGGATCAAGAACAATAGAATGAACATCTATATATTATAATATAATGTATAATATACATTATAATATAATTAAGTTATATACATTATAATATTATTATAATTCTTCCAAAATCTTTGAAAATTCGCTGAAAGGGCGAGCTCAACATAAGATTCAGAAAAATGTATTGGGAAACACTCTGAACTATCAACCTACAATAAGTTGCTTCTATACCAGCAAGTAGTCAAACCAATCTGTACTTACAGGTGCCAACTGTGGGGTTGCACGAAGAAAAGTAATATACAACCTATACAAACGTTTCAAAACAAAACAAGCGGTGTATTGTCGAGGCACCTTGGTACGTACGAACAGCTGATCTCCCATGGGTAGCTAGCCATTCACGAGCGGATATTCTCACAGATCCCAACCGCCGATCTCACGTTTGTCGTAGCCCATACACGAGCGGACCGATCCGCGAGAATATCCGTCAACACGTTCGCCCGCAGATTTGATTTGATGTATGGGGGAAACCGGCGGATATCCCACGTAAGATCCGCAGATCCCGATCTGTCCAGCATGTCTGACTGATCCTGAGATCGGACGGCGGATTTGCCACTCCGTCGCGTCTCACACTCCTCTAAATTCGATTACACGAAAGTAATATTTTACTCCAATCTCAAATCTTCGCCTACGAAGTGTTGAAAATTCAAAAGCGGTACTGAGTGCTGTCCGCGTGTACTAATGTGAAACTAAAGGAACGTGCATGTATGGGTTAAAGTTATGCCATGTGGAAGCTCCAAAACATGAACTTCGTATAATCGCACATTTGATTTATTGGAATCCCAATTTTGGAACTGTTCTGACAAATTTCAATCACTTTGATGCCTATACTTAGTTTTCGCCAATAAAAATTAAATCAAAAATCGACGTTTCCACTCAGTCAAGTGGAGCGATTTATAAGCATGCTCTAAGCACATGAAACGTTCCTCTCGGTTGTTCTAAGGCGCAACCCCTTTTTCTGTCGACACCATCACAAACTATGACCGATTCGAGGCTCTAGACGACTCGGTTCTCAAGTGTCGTGCCAAGCTAAAATGGCCATCACTGTCGTTGGGGGATGAGCCCTCTTGAAGGCCGGTACACGGTTTCCCACTCGGGAGAGTAAAACCTGAAACCAGAACTTACTTATTCGTTTTTCCTGGCGCTATTTTTTCATTTTCTTTTTGCCTTTGGTCGACTTGAGTTTTCTGATCGATGAAACAACATGTACGAGCGGGCCGTTAGAAACAGCACCCCACGCCACATGGTCTTTAACGGCCGAGATTCATCGTGGTTATTTCGTTTTTATACGAGAGGTCCACACGTATTACACAAAGACGATCGATACAACCACACAGATCTCTAAGATGAGTTTTAGATTGTAGTACCGTGTAATGTTTGTACCTACGCCGATGTAGAACGGACTTTGATCCGTCCAGAATTAACAATTCATAGGCCGCTTGATAGTAATCGTGTAGGTATGAATTTGACTCTGCCATCATTGTTACGAAGTTGGTTAATTTTAAGTAAATACCGAATTCAAAAGTTGAAACCCACTCAAATTGTAGTACTGTACGCACACAATCATGAAAATATTATCCTGCACAATCACGCACATTCCTGCTAAATAAATTTGAAGTCAAATTTTCGACCGCCTTCCAAATTTTGATTTTCACCATCAGAGGCAAGGGAATTTTGATGAATTACGCGTGCATTTTAGTGGGAGGGAAACAAACGCTCCGTATTATTAGACAATGGTTTATTATGTTCTTTGTTCAGATCACCCTTCCGTCTAGATCACTGTTTTGTTTTATTTTATATATGACGAGGCACAATACAAATCCTTCCTAGTATCCACCTTGCTGGATGCTATCCCTCACCTCATTTCCCTTCTTTATTGTTGACGCTTGGCCTGTATGACGAACATAGCCGTGGGGCGATGTTGTTCCTGCGACATATGTATTATTTTGTATCAAGGATAAACTAAAAAATTAATATTGAGGATAAGTCATTTAGAACTATTTTGAACACCACCAAGTATTCAAAATTACCTTCTTTCATTAGACGCGAAAAGTAAGTACTCGTATCTCAGATAGCCAGTATGAACCCGTCTTGCCTCCATCTGCAACACGCTCTTGTTGACGATATTTCATTGCCACTACCATTGAGCCCTCACTATGCACGAACGGCTGTTCGTAAAAAGCTCCGGATGGTGTTTACAAATTCTCTGAATTAAATCTAATTCAAATGTCTGTGTTTTTGGTAGTTATTTGAATTGGATTTTTTGTAGACATCATATTACGAGTATGATGACGTAATCATACATTGTATTCCAAATGTTCAAAATTCATTTTTACGCCTTCTCATTGACCTAGGGTTGCGACAAGCTTCAAGGATCATTGTAGGGCTGCTTCGACCTCGTAACCCAAATTTCATAATTTTAGGATAAAAGTGGAGCGGAGGGATTTTTTTTAAATTCGATTTTCCGAATTTACGTATCATGAAACGTGAACACTCAAATTTTGAGAGAGAAGGGGGTTAGAATTTATTTTTTCTAGGTCGATTCTAGTGGTTCATCATCGAAGATCTGCCGTTTAGGTGAGGGAATCCTGAGGAAATCGAATTGGAGGGTTTATAGAACACCAACAGCGTCAATTTGGGGTGTAAAATGATCAGACCGTACATCAAATTTGAGTTTGAAAAACCGCGAGATGGTGTCTGGTGCACTTCTGTAGGACGATGATGTGAGTATCAACCACCAGATCAATTAGCAGCAGAATTCGCCATAATCGCGTGTTTGCTAGCCCCATCATGATGTCAGATTAAACCGCGTCGGAGCGTAGTAAATCCAGACCGGGGAGGAAAATGTCTTGGAGCCACCGAGGAAATTCAATTTCATCCTTCTCACCAACTCGGGATATCAAGTTTACGAAGTGAGGAGCCTTTGTTTAGGAATGTGGTTAACCATGCCAGCGTGCCCCTTGTGGTCGACGGGCCCTTCCTCTCATCCGTCTCCTGCTTGGCTCCAGCTCTGGGATAAATGGTAGAGGAGATCGGGCTTTTCGGCAAGACGCTCTCTCGGAAACGTGAATTTATCACTCGCGCCAAAAGCCGTACCGTTTATCTCTTCACAACTGCAGTGGGTGTCACGCCGTCAGACTGTGTGACGATTCAACCGAATATTCACGTAATATACTTGAATCCGTTCGACGCACTCCACCCTTCATCCATCTTTATTTAAGGGGGGAAAAATACCCTAGAAAATCATATTGGCGATATTGCATATTGTAATTCAGGGAAGTACTGTAGGACCTATTCTATATTTAATTTGCTCAAACATGTTGCCTTCTGCACTTCATTTTGAACAAGTTTTTCTATTTGCGGATGAAACAGCTCTTTTGGTGCAAGGTGCAGAGTGGTCAAACGTTTTCAAACAGATGCAACAAGCATTGGATGTAGTCCGTCGATGGATGGAGGGGAGCGTACTAGGTACTCGTATCTATAAATATAAACAATTTTTCACTTCAATTTTTCACAAGTCGACTTCTTTCGTTTTTCTCGATGTATTTGAGTTGACGATTGCACTTCTTGAAGGTCCATTTGATCTCAACCACCTTGTTATGAAGTTATGAACAGGTGTTGAGCGGTGAAAAGGGAAGCTCAAACGTTCGGCCATGAGCGGTAGGGACGATGATCGTTACACATCTCGCTTCGAAGCATTTACAGAATCTATAATATCTGTTATTGCTTACGTCAAAACTCTTGGATATATTAAAAAAACTAATTAATGCGGTTGTAATGGGCGGTTAGTCTACCCCTGTTTTGATTGGTTCTTGTCATCGCAGTTGCTATTGGCGGACTAACCCACAATTTTATCGTGCGATCGGTTCAGCCTTCTGCGTCACCACTTTTCCGAATTGTGGCGAATCGAACGGCTGCCCGTTTGAGACCGTCTCATATCCAACTGGTTATTGTTACCGCCGCGGGGCTACCGCCTCTAATTGCTGATAGAGCAGATCGGCCTGCTGCGAAAACGGAATTCACTTTGCATTTCCATTCTCAACAATCAGTGAAAACTCTGAGGGGACGGAGGGAAGGGACTCGCGTTTGAATTGCCGCCCGGTGAAACCGGTAGCGTTTGACTGGCCTTCTCACCTTTGGTGAATAAATGGTTTGGGTGATAGACACTTCCATCTCTCTTCTCGAACTCGGATCGATCCTTCAGTGTCTATCATATCAGGCAAGCTTGAAGGGTGCCGACGACAGAATCTGAAAGGATATCTGTTCCTGCACATTGTCTGACTGTAGTTGGACCCCTTCACCAGAAATTCGTAGACAGCAGGACACCGATATCAGAGACACCTCGCATTCGGGTTTATATCTGCTTCACTCCTTATTCACTTTGGCACTGTATAATATTATCCCCCCAAAAACAACTCCGTTGTAAAAACTGGCCCGCCAAAAAACGTCAGCCGCAAAAAGGGAATGATATCCATTTTGCCCGCCAGCCACATATATATAGGATGCTCGGTGCTTCGCACCTCGCTGTTGAGTGTGCATATAGAAACCTGATCCTCCTACCCCTAACCTCCACCGTCAATGTTTTCCTGTTCCCTGTCTCCTTCCCACAACCCCCTCTCACCCTTAGTTCCCCTC